>VZSR01000514.1:11746771-11778389 GCA_013398615.1 Brachypodius melanocephalos
GGGGGTGGGACTGCTCTGGGATCTGCTCCTTCCCCTCTCCTGAGGATTTCCCTGTTCTGTCTGCAGGACCCAAGCAGGAAACAGTCAATGACTTCTGGAGGATGATCTGGGAGCAGAAATCAGCCACTATTGTCATGTTAACCAACCTGAAAGAAAGAAAAGAGGTAAAGAGCTTTCCCTCTGCTCTGGGGTGTCCCCTGTGCTCCAGAAGCACTCTTGGCTGCTCAAGGTCTGACTAGGTGCTTTTCTGACCACTTCCTGCCCTGGCCCGTCAGCACAGCTGAGTTTCCGCTCAAAAATTGTAGTTTTCGCTTCTAAAGTACTCATTTATATCGGGTGATCTCCAGGAGAAAATTCAACTGGCCACGTGTATCCTGCATAGCCCAGAGCCAAAGGAAAACTCCCGTGGTTTTATCCCAATGTGAGGCTGCACTGGTGGATGGGATTGATTAGGGATGAAGATAAAACTCTGTTCATTCTCCTCAGTGTTAGGTTTCAAAATACGCAGTTTGTCAACTAAACCATGAGAAATGAAAGCTGCTTTGTTCTGAGGCTGCTGCTGTTCCTTCCTGTCCCCCACTCTCCCCTGAGGAAGGGCATTCCTTGTTTTCCTCCTGGATTTGATTTTCCTGCACTTCTGCTGCTGCGTGATGAAGCTCGAACAGCAAATCCAGGCCATGAGGGCCAATTCCCAGTGTGAGCAGCCAGAATTGCTAAATCTGGATATTCCTGATGGTTCCCAAGGAGAGCAGCTTTGAACTTCCCACTGCCTGCAGCTAAAGCTCCAGTGAAAACCTTGCAGTCCCCACAGCTGGACACCCTGTAACAAAACTGCCAAACTGAAACAAAAGCTGTGGGGGCTGAGTAGGTTAAAAAACAATTCAAAGCTGTTCTCACCTTCTCTGCATTGGTTTAAGAAGCAGCAGTAGCAGGGTGCTGAAGTTGTGCCAGATGAGGAGCTCTGCATGCTCACAGCTCTGCTCACCTTCCCTGGTTTCAACTGCGAGTGCTCGGCAGAGAGAGCAAAGTCAGGGTGATGAAATTCCCTGTGTTTGGTTCTAAAATTCCTCTTGGAACCCTGGGCACTGAGAATTTCAGACTTTCTGTGCTGACAGGCACTGACTCCCAAGCAAACTGCATTGACCTGAGGCCATGGAACAGGCTCCCAAAATTGAGTGACAGCGCTGGGATTGTGGGTGTGTGGTTTGAATAGAAGTGTGTGATATCACAGGGTGGAAAACTCAGAGTTTAAGGGTTTAGAATATAATAATATATATATAAAGCAAGATGGAGGTTTTAGGGCAGAGGCTTTTTCACCTTCTCCTTCATGTGTTTGGGTAATAGTTTGTAATTGGGTAGAGAAATCGGCATTGCAGGCCATGGGTGTTTGGTTATTGGGTTAAAAGTAAAAATAATTCAGGTGTCATTTCTTAATTGGAGAGTTTATCCTTAAAAGGCCTTGTAGAAAGAGAGATAGGGCTCCATTTTTAGTTTGTTAGCTGGAGGTGCTATAGAACTCAGAGTTTGTGAGACTGTAATAGAGATAAGAACTAATAAACATCTGAGTATGAACAAGAAACGCTATCTTGGGCGTTTAATCCCGACACTGGCAAAAAGAAGATAAAATGCAACAGACTCCCTGTGTTTGGTTCTAAGACTCCCTGTGGTTTTTTTTGTGCAGGAGAAGTGTTTCCAGTACTGGCCTGACCAGGGCTGCTGGACCTACGGGAGTATCCGCGTGTCGGTGGAGGATTGCATCGTGCTGGTCGATTACACCATCCGCAAGTTCTGCGTGCACTCGGTCAGGGCACAGCTGCTCCTGGGGGAGCATAAAAACCCAAATATTTGCTTGGAGGAAATGTAGGCAGTTAATTTGTGAGTGGAGAAAGGAGTGGTGCCTCTCCTGGGCAGGGCAGCAGGGTCTGCCCATGGAATTTCCGCTGCAGTTCGTGGGTTGAGAGAGGTTCTGGATTTTTGTGCTCCTTGGGACCACCCAGCACAGGAGCAAGGACTTGGGTCTTCTGGGGGAAAAAAAATTGCACAGATGAAAAATGAGTGAATTTGGATTTATTTGGAAGAGTGAGTCTTGTTCTTTGCAATCCTCTCCTGGGATTATTCCACTGAAAATGAATAATAAATTATATTTTTCCTTACTGTTTGTATTTTACACACACTGTAAACTCCAAATCCTGTAGTCAGGCCTGGAGTGTGACAGCGAATAAAGCCATAAATAGCCATGGCAGTTTGTTTATGAATCTTTGCATGAGAAACGAGATGTCAAACTCAGAGTCTGACTGTTCCTGCAGCTCCACGAGGGATGCAAAGCTCCAAGGCTGGTCACACAGCTCCACTTCACCAGCTGGCCGGATTTTGGGGTGCCTTTCACACCTATTGGCATGCTGAAATTCCTGAAAAAAGTCAAAACCTTGAATCCTGCCCATGCTGGACCAATTGTGGTTCACTGTAGGTATGTATGTGCTCCTCAGGCCGTTCTTAGTGGCTTGGCGTGGAGTTATTTTTGTATATTTAGATTCTTTTAAAGTATTTTCATCTGTTTTTTAAGATTATATATATATTTATAGATATATTTCCTCACATCTTTCTATTCAAGGGTAATAATCTGCTGAGTTTTTGAGAGCCCAGAGGAAAAAGCACTTTCCAAAGCTCTGTCTTTGCCATCAGTTTAATACTCAAACAGAAGTTGTTGTTCTGCTCTTTGGGTTGTTTTTTGTTTTTTTTTTTTAAATGAGGGATCCCCATTGTTTGGTATAAATCTGTTCTTTGTCAGAAAAACAGACTGGTGATAGAAATCTGTGGCCTTTGCCACTCAATGCTGCTCTGGGAATTCATCCTCCACTTCTCCCACAGCCAAATTGCAGTTTCAAAATGGAAATTAGCCATGAAATGCCTGAAAAGTTTGGAAGAAAGACTTGAATTCAAGAGATTTGAATGCTGCAATTTAAAAAATGTGCTTCATCCCAATCCAGAACCAAGTTGGTCACTCACACAGGCATGTCCTGCTGTCAAAAGCTGCTGCTAAACTGCTGTCATCTTTAATGAAACTAAACCCAAACACTTTGAAGAGAATAATTGCCACCTTTATAGCAACTGTAAGCTCACCCCTGAGCAAGAAGTGGCTTTTCAGGAGCAATTATCATTGCAAGGTTAGAATAGAAAGAACACAAGAGCAGATGGAAAAGGAAAGAAGAGCAGCTTTCTCTGTTTGGGTCTTGTTTTTAAGGAAAAAAGTTGTGAATTCCTATATTTGTCTCTTTTTCCTTGCTGGAAATGCTCCCTAGGAATGTGTGCTAGTGAAAAAGAGGGTGTTAGTCCTGCTGGGATTCACCTTCTCTCCCAGGTGTCATGAATAAAAGGCTTGAAAAAAACCTATTTAGATGAGAAAAATAGATTTTGAGTTGTCTCAGTCGAAAATGTCTTTATAGCCCTTTGCTGTGCGTGGAGTCTCATTCTGGGCTCGAGCTTTATTTGGCAGCAGCAGGAAATGCTGTGCTTGCTTTAACCAGCAGAAGGAAAGACAAAAGCAAGGAAAATCCAAAATAATCTCCTAAATACCTGCAGAGATTTAAATCTAAAGGGGCAGCAGAGCATGGGGAGGCTGCTGTGTGTCAGGGTCCGAACTAAGGGAGGACAGAGGTGACACTGAACTTCTGTCAGAGCTCAGGATGTGACACCACTGAATTGTTGGGAAGAGGAAAGGGAAGCTCATCAGCAGTGAGTAACCAGCCATTTTTAGGGAGCCTGTAGGAAAATCTGGCCCAGCCACTCCGGCCAGAACCTCTCCAGTGAGGTTTCGGAAGTGAATAAAACACTGAGCTGGCATTTGGAATTCAAGGAGTGAAAATGAGGAGTGGCAGGATTTTCTGACGGTTCTTGTGTTCTGTAAGCTTTTGGAAATAGGATTTTTTTAGAAGTAGAATTTTTTCATTGAGTAGAATAGGTTTTTTTTAGAAATAGAAATAGAATTTTTTCAGTGGGAAAATTTCAGCGAGAATGTTTTCAGAGTGGGGCTTTGAGGACTAGCTGAGTAAGGGATGGCACAAAGGAGGCTGAGGATGGAGACACCCAGGGAGATCCCGAGGTGAATGTGAATGTCCAGGGCGGGGAGGTCACCAGCTTTAGCAGGGATGGAATCCAGAGCTGAGCTGATCAGGGAGCTGTGGGAGGAAACAGGGATGTGTAAAAAGGGATCGTGGCTGGAAAGGGAAGTGAGGAAGCTGAGCTGGGCTGAAACCTCCCAGGAAGGAGCAGTGAGGACCCAGTGAGAACTGAGGAGGGACATCCGTGCTCAGAGGTGGCTTCCAGGGCTGTCAGGAGGAGAACAATCCCTTTAAAGTGGGAATTAAGACATCAGGGCACGAGGGGGATTCCCTGTGGTGCCAGAGGGCCAGCATGGATGGATGGAAGGGAATCCCCATTCTCCCTCCAGCCCTCTGCAATAGTGGAGCTCGTGGGCTTTGGTTTCCCTGCTGGTAAAGTGTGTGTGGAAATAAAATAATTCTACTACAAATAGAAATTATTCTACTACAAATACAATCCTTTTTTTTTTTTCTTTTTCTGGTGTTACTGAAAACCTGACTTTGCCTTGCTGAGCATTGCTTTGTGTTTCTGAGCCCGTGAGGGGAGGGGAGATGTTTTTATCGTGTTCCTGGAGGTGTTTGTGGCCATCGCAGCCAAGCGAACTGCCCGGAGGCTAAAGGAGAGCCACTCATGACTAGTACAGGATGCCATGCCCTTTTCCTCTGGAAGGAAGAGCTGAAAGACGCTGGAATTTTGTCATTTCTGACGGTCGTGCTCCCTCTCGTGGCTTTTAAGGATATAAAAAACCTAAATGTGTTTAGGGATGATAAGGTTGGGAAATGTGGAGCTAAAAAATCACTAAAAGGATAATTAAAGTTTTATATTAACCCGAACTATTAGAGACGGTTAAGCAGATTATTTTTTCAAATGTCTTTTTAAATATAATTCTGATGGCATCAGCTGGGCAGAGCTGGGTTTTTATGCTAAAAAAAGCCCTCGTTTTTTGCTGTCATTGTTAAAATGAAAGTGGGGGAGGTTTAGATTGAATATTGGGGTATATTTTCTCACTGAAAGGGAGAGATTGGGACAGGGCACAGGGGTGGAAGCCCATCCCTGGAGGGATTTAAAAGCCCTGTGGATGTGGCACCTGGGGACATGGGGGGAACCGCTGGACTCGAGGATCTGCGACAGCTTTTCCAGCCTTAACGATTCCACAATTCCCTGAGATTCAGTGTTTCCCAGCGCGTATTTCAGCTCAGTTTGAGCCTGAGGCTCGGTGCTGCAGCAGTTCCTGCGGGTTTGGGTGGTTCCACGGAGCTCTTTGTGTGTGTGTTCCCTCCCCAGCGCTGGCGTGGGGCGCACGGGCACCTTCATCGTCATCGATGCCATCATGGACATGATGCACGCCGAGCACAAGGTGGACGTCTTCGAGTTCGTCTCCAGGATCCGCAACCAGCGGCCACAGATGGTCCAGACTGATGTGAGTGCACCTCAATCACCCCAAATCCCAACTCTTCCTGGGCAGAGAAGGAAAATCTGCTGTGTTCCCACTCTGTTGTGCAGCCCGGTGTGTCCCGTGCTGTTGGACAGCTGGAAATGATCCAAGTAGCTTGGAGCAACCTGGGACTGTGGGAGGTGTCCCTGCTGTGGCAGGGGGTGGAACAGGAGGAGCTGAAGGTCCCTTCTCAACCTAAACCATTCTGGGATTCTCTAATTCAAAAATGCACAGAGCCCAGTGAAGGATTTGGGGTGGGATAAAAGACTACTGTAAAACACTGAAGTTTTAGGAGTAATTTCCTGGTTTTCCCATGCACACAAGAGTGGAATGTCAGAGAATGTGAGTGAACATGTGAGCAAATAAAAAAAAACCCCTGGTTTAGCGTAATAGGTTCTAGTTATTATTATTTTAATAATTAGGAGATTGTCACTGAACAGTGACCAGACAAGGAACAGGAGTTTTGAACTGCAGGAGGGCAGGGCTGGATGGGATATTGGGAAGGAATTCCACTCTGAGAGAGTGGGGAGGAATTTGGGATAGAATTCCCAGAGCAGCTGTGGCTGCCCCTGGATCCCTGGCAGTGCCCAAGGCCAGGCTGGAGCAGCCTGGGACAGTGGAAGGTGTCCCTGCCCGTGGCAGGGGTGGCACTGGATGGGATTTAAGGTTCCTTCCAACTCAAACCATTCTGTGATTTTTAAATAAGTCCCAGAATTCCTCATTTCCCTCCCTTCCTCTTCCTCTCTGTCCTTGCAGATGCAATATTCCTTCATTTACCAAGCCTTACTCGAGTACTACCTCTACGGTGACACGGAGCTGGATGTGTCATCCCTGGAAAAACACCTCCAGACTTCCCACAATGCAGCCCCAAACCTGGTCAAAATAGGGCTGGAAGAGGAATTTAAAGTAAGTATGGAAATCTTCCTCCTAGGATTTCCAAGGTGTAAGCCAAGAGGATGAAAGTGTAACCTTAAAGGTGCATTAAAAAGAAGGAGTTGTTTGATTTTGTGGTTGTTGTGAATGGGGCCTTGTTGAACATCCTGTTCCCTAAATTCAGATTCTAATCTAAGTCCCCCATTCAGAGCTGTGTCGTTCCCTGGCCTTTCCTTGAATGTTTTTTGTTTGTTTATAAAAGAAAAGAGTGGAGTGGTTCTCTGGCTCCTGGTGCAGGTTGCCAGATCAGATAATGCTGGAAGAGGAAACTGGATTAGGTGCTCCTAATCTGCATCCCAGTGGGATTGTTAACTCCGAGGTGACTGACGGCAGGGAGGGGTTTACAGGGCTGGTGCTGAACGTCCAGACGGTCTGGAGAAAAACCTCAAAAAAAACCCCCCACCCTAAAAAAAACCCCATTTCTTATCAGTGGAGAAACCCCAGATGAAGAAAATCACAATGGCTGTGTGTGGTCATTGTTAAAAGGACTTTAGTTCCCTGAGGGAATAGTTAGAATTTTTATTATGATTTTCCTTATAGTAAAGTATTTATTTTTTCTATAGGTTTGAAGTATTAGTTGACATCTGGGTGTTAACTGGAGTTTTCCCTTTGCTTTAAAGGATTAATTTAACCAGGAATTGGGAAATGAGTAGAGAAAATGATGTAAAAATAAGTTTGTTGATAGAGCAACAGGTTCAAAAATCAACAGTATTGAGGAAAGGAAGATTAGATGGGATATTGGGAAGGAATTTTTGGCTGGGAGGGTGGGGAGGCCCTGGCACAGGATGCCCAGGGAAGCCTTGGAAGGGTCCAAGGGCAGCTTGGAGCAGCCTGGGACAGTGGAAGATGTCCTGGCCCATGCCAAGGGTGGCACTGGATGGGATTTAAAGTCCCTTCCAAACCACTCTGAGATTCTGTGACTGTAATTCCTTCTTAATTTTCATAGCCAGGACAGTGGAGTGGCTGCAGGCTCCCTGTGATTTTTGGCCAGTAAAGTCACTGGAGAGCCCTGGGGGTGCAGGGTGTGCTGGGTGCCCCCACTCCTGGCCCTGGCTGCTCACCCTCCTCTGTGCTTTCTGCAGAAGCTGACCAACGTCAGGATCATGAAGGAGAACATGAGAACTGGCAACCTTCCAGCCAACATGAAGAAAGCAAGAGTCATCCAGATCATCCCCTGTAAGAGCCAGCAATCCCTGGCTGGGAGCACTCCCTGGGTCTGTGATCCAGCTCAGCTCAGAACACAGCTCCCCTTACAAACTATCACCTGTAAAAAATTCAGTGATTTGGGTTTTACTAAAACATCCTAAAATCTGTTACAATAGGGGATTTTGAATTAAATAACTCAGCAGTTTCACCTTTTAAACCACCCCTTTTCTTTGGGATTCCTTGTACCCTCTGAGCAGTGCTGTAATGTTTGCACCTGGATGCGAACCTTTCAGAGAAAAGATTTGGTGGGGTTTGTTCTTCCAGTTGGTAAAAGTAAGACTGAACTCAAAATTAAGACTAGACTTTTTTTACTGGACTCAAAACTAAGCCTAGACTTTGATTTTTTTTCCCAGATGATTTTAACAGAGTGATTCTGTCCATGAAAAGAGGGCAGGAGTACACAGACTACATCAATGCTTCCTTCATAGATGTAAGTATACAACATTTTCATGCATTTCCTTTTCAAATCCGAGATTTTGCTGGTGCTGATGGGTCTTTTTAAAGACAATCAGCTTGGCTGGCAAAGAACATGATTGTTTTTTTATGGGAGTTTCTAAATGCATTTCTTATCTGGTTGTTTTAAATTCAGTTTAAATGGTTGTGCAATTTAAACCTTGCTGTTAGATTTATAAACCAAGCCTTTTATTAAATTCCAGCCAGACAAATCAGCTGCACATCTGACAGCCAGTGATTCCATTCTCTGGGCCAGGTTAACAGGTGTAAATATTTGCTTTTCTGACAAACAGCAAAGTCAGTGCTGAGCACAGGGAAAAGCTGCCACAGAGTTTGGCAAAGCCAGGCTTTACTTGGGCAGAGCTGGATGAATTCCAGGCTTTCTTCCCAGCTTCCTGAAGCTGAGTAACACAGGATTGTGTCTTGTTTTTGTTGAAATACGAGAATTAATCATGTCCTTAAACAGTAAAACCACGTTAGTGTCTGAGGATTGTGGATGGAAATAAGGATGTGGCCCTTGGTGTTGGGTCACAGGTTGGACTCGATGATCTCAGGGGCCTTTTCCAACCTCATTGATTCTGTGAAATAAAACTGGACCTCAAAACTTGAGGGAGAAGTTAATTCTAGAGAAAAGCTTGGAGCTGCTGTTGTGAAAATCACCTCATGAAATCTGGTCCTGCAGAATGTCATCCCCTCAGCCATGACTGGAAATATTCACCTGAGGATTGTGAATTTGGGGGAGACTCTAGAATCACAGAATTGCTGAGATTGGAAAAGCTCTCTGGGGGATGGGCAACCATCCCCCAGCACTGCCAAAGCCACCGCGTCCCCAAGTGCCACATCCACATGGATTTTAAATCCCTCCAAAGACTGGGATTTCACCACTGCCCTGGGCACTGACATCACTTTCTGTGGGGACATTTCCCCTGATACCCAACTGAGTCCTTTCCCCGGGAGAGAAGCCCCCATTTACGCCGTCCCTGTCCCCTGTGTGCTCCCCTCTCTTCCCGCAGGGCTATCGGCAGAAGGATTATTTCATTGCCACCCAGGGCCCCCTGCCTCACACGGTGGAGGATTTCTGGAGGATGGTGTGGGAGTGGAAGTGCCACACCATCGTGATGCTCACCGAGGTCCAGGAGAGGGAGCAGGTACATCCCACCCCCTGCAGCCCCACCTTCCCCTTCCCGCCCGCAAACCGTGAGCGGTGCTGCTGGAGGAACGATTGTTTGGGTCTAAAATTCCAGAAATCCGAGATTTTTTTGTTGTTGTTTTTCCTAAAATGAGCGCTTGCTTCACCCTTTGGTGCTGCTTTTTCTGGAATTGTCAGGAAACACAAAAATCCTGTGGGATATTGTGATTTTTGAAAGCTTCCAGTTGGCACCAAGGGATGCCTGGCATGGGACAGAGTTTGGGGATTTGGGAACAAACTTTTGTGTAAAGTTTTATCCCATTTGTCCCAGTAAAAGCTCCTGTTGCTCATTCTGAGCCCGTCCTAATTTCATTTAAATATGAGAATTAATTCATTATTTGATTTAAATAAGAGAATACATGTCATTAATCAATGAAAGAGTCCTGTGCTGCAGCTTGAAAATGCTGGGTTCAACACGGGTGTTGTGAAAAGCATTTTCTTGGTGTTTTTTTGGGAGGTTTTTAACAACATTGCCTCACTTTCAGGAATGCCATTTATTATTCTACTCTGTTTTAAAGCAATATTTGCTATCTGGGCCTCCTGAGCCCTTTTCATCACGATGGTTTCTATTCAAGAAACATTTTATCACTGTTTTCTTAGCGTTTAGAACACACTTATTATGCTGGATATCATTTCTCGTACCAGAGATTCATGACAATGTAGATAACTGGGAAGAAAAATCACGGAATGTTTGCAATTCTGCAGGAAAAATGCTGCCAGTACTGGCCATCAGAGGGCTCTGTGACTCACGGAGACATCACGGTGGAAATCAAGAGTGACAGCCTGATGGATGCCATCAGCGTCAGGGATTTCCTGGTTACATATAATCAGGTAATTCTTTAAAATTCCGGCTTTTTTTCTTCTTCCATCAGAAGGTGTTTGCAAATCTGCTTATGTATCTTCAATTCTGGGATTTCTGTCTAAACTTAAATGTGGTGAATCAAAAGCTGGCATTAAGAGGGAGCTTGCATGAAATAATTTTGCTTCAAGTCTCTGAAAATTCTCATCAGTCAAACAGGTGGGTTCAAAATGGGGGGTGGGTTTGGGGTTTTTTTTTAACTGTTTTGTTGTTGCTGTTATTCCTAGATTTTCTGCCATCTCCCACATAGGTATCAAAGTAAATCTGTCTTGAGATTTTCCATGAAATTCCAAAGTGGTTTGGGTTGGAAGGGACCTTAAAACTCATCTTGCTGCATGTCCTGCCATGGCAGGGACACCTTTCACTATCCCAGGTTGTGCCAACCTGGCCTTGGACACTTCCAGTGTATCCTAAGTCCTTCTCAGAGGAGACAGCTGTGCAAACCAAAGGAAAATTGGAGGGAGAAATCATCAGTGGGTGGGGGATTTAGAAACAAAGATGGAATCATGGAATATTACTGGAAATAAGATCACCAAGGTCCTTAGTACGTTATGGACCAGGTTGCAAACGCTCTCCCGTAGCAGCGCAGAATTGCTGCTGCAGATGTTCCAGGCTGGAATTGTGTTTCCATTTGGGGGTACCAAGTGGCTGAACGGTGTTTTCCTGCTGGCAGAGCAACCAGGAGAAGCAGAGCAGGCTGGTGAGGCAGTTCCACTTCCACGGGTGGCCGGAGATCGGGATTCCCGCCGAGGGGAAGGGCATGATCGACCTCATTGCGGCAGTGCAGAAGCAGCAGCAGCAGACAGGGAACCACCCCATCACTGTGCACTGCAGGTGAGCCCCACCCCTGCACCTCAGCTTGGCTCTTCCGTGCCCATTTTTATACCAATTCATGCCCAAACAAACAAACGTGTTTTCATTGCAGTGCTGGAGCGGGGAGAACGGGAACCTTCATAGCCCTGAGCAACATCCTGGAGCGGGTGAAGGCCGAGGGGCTCCTGGATGTGTTCCAGGCTGTGAAGAGCCTGAGGCTGCAGAGGCCACACATGGTGCAAACACTGGTATGGGATTTACCAGGCCTTTGGAAGGGTGTGGATATTCTTGGGAGAGGAGGATAAAGGGGTTTTGTGCAGGTTGGCATAAAGGATGTGTGTGTACAAGGCATAATCGGAGTTTTGGAGGGGTTTTTAGAGCATGTCTACAGATACAACTTGGTTAAATTTTCTCTGTCTTTTAGGGACTTGAGGCAGTTAAACTAAACCTACTTTGAGTGTTGCAGGTGACAAAATGTATTGAGCTTTCAAGCTATTTATCAGTTGTTCTGTCTCACCTTGAAATGTCTGGGCATAAACTGAAATCATGGAATGGTTTGGGTTGGAAGGGAGCTTAAAGTTCATCCCATTCCTGCCCCTGCCATGGGGAGGGGACAGGGGGAAGGTGGCCCTGCCATGGCAGGGGTGGCATTGGGTGGGATTTAAGGTCCCTTCCAACCCATTCTGGGATTTTATGATTCCCAGATCATCCCTGGACAGTGCTCAGGAATTCCTGCTGTGAGCAGCTGGGTTTAAATCAAAAGCCAGGCCTAAGAACTGATTCAGTTTAAAAACCATCTCTGAAAAAGCTCAAGGGATCGTTTGAACCAAAGAGCAACCATCAGCCTGTGTCTGACCAAGGACAGAGGAACCATTGTTTTTATTTAAAACAATAAACAGAAATCAGAACATTGCACTCCTCAGCTACTGGTCCCAGTTAGGACATGTTGAATTATCACTGGGATTTGCAGGATTCAGATTTTCTTAGTGTAACCAAACCCACATTTTGATCCCTTTTCCTTGTTTTCCAGGAACAGTATGAATTCTGCTACAGAGTGGTACAAGATTTCATCGACATCTTTTCAGATTATGCTAATTTCAAATGAGAATTCTGCCTTATTTTTTAATTTGTCTGTATAAATAGTTGTATATTATGTTAATTTATTCCGTGGCACTTGGATTGTTGACTGAACTGTAAATACAACGTTGTGCTGGCTCTAAAAGTTGCATTTGCTGTATAAAGTTGTTTCTTAAATATAAATATCTTCTAAAGCAAAGTATAATGTTCCTATACTGTATAGCACTGTAAGATGGGATAGAAATCTTTATTCTAAATAACAAAAAATTAATTCTTGGGGTGTTGTTTTTTTTTTTCCCTTTGAATTTTGCCACTCATAAATATTTATCAACAATGTTATCTCCCAATTCTTGAGTTTTTTGACAGGTGATTTACAGTTCATTCCAAAAAACCTGAATTTTGGTTCATGTGTTTAAACATGTTTTGTTTACCAGGAAAACAGGTATTTATTTTTCCAGGCTGTTTTCAAGAGCCTCCAGCTTTTGTTGGACTTTGAGTCTTACTGTCCATAGGATAAAATCAGTAGAAATACAGATTTGAATTTTTGAATTAACAGAAATTTCAAAGCCCTGTTAATTTTTTTTTTCTTCCCAAATATTGTTTAAATTGACTTAGGCAATAATGTGATTTTTCAAATATTTTGCATATTTGAAAAGTATGTTTTGCAGAGCCTGAACTTGTCTACTTGAAGAGAAAGGCCAGAAATGGAGTTAAAAGCTTCTCTTCTCTATAAACACCTGCATAACTTCTTTGAAATGAGACATGAACTCTTATTCCTTGATTTGACTCAGCAGGATAATGAAGAGGTAAAAATTGGAAAAAACATTTTGTGAAGTGTTTAATGCCAGAAACATTGAGGATTGTAGCAAAAGTTCCTCCAAGTTCTTACCCTCCCACAACTGTTATCAAAAAAGACTTTCCATAAGGGATTTAGGGTTGTGTACAGAGATATATTTTTACTGAAAGTACTACTAAGAATAGAATTGGTGACAGAAAATATAAAAGTTTTTATTGCAGCCCTAACCAGGGGCTGGAAAATCCCCAAAATGACAGGGAATGTGGAATAATTACCAAGTTTATCTTTCCCACTCTTCCAAAAGCATGTCTGACTTAATGAGCACAAAGGGATGAATCTGTAATTAATGACATAACAAATATGCAACAGTTCTGTCTCGTCCAGCCGGGCTTTGGCCATGCAACATCAAAGCCTTATTTCAAACAAGCAGCTTAAACTGAGCTTTTCCCTGCTGTTCTTGCACTATTTTATCCCTTTCCAGTATAACCTCACTGCACCTTGGAGCAATGCAAAGGGACAGGAAGGTGTCTCTAGGTCTCCTTCCATTCCATCCTGGCTGGAAAAGGTTTGGGGTAGGAATTCCTGAGCACCCAATTCCCACAGTGCCATTGGCTATTCTTGTCTTCCCGTCACTGCACTCCTGTATTTATTTGTACAGTAAATGATGCACTTGAAAAACGAGATTGTTTAAAGATAAACCTCGCTCGTGAGTCTCTATGAGAAGAAACCCTCGAGCCCACAGGGCTGGGTGGGGAAAGTGGAGCATGTTCCTGAAATTCCACCCAAATCACAAGAATTAATTCAGCCTGGAAGTGGTACAGTGGGGGTTCAGTCTGATTTATAGCACAGGGAGACTCCCAGAGGTTGGAGAATAATGCAAAGGAATTCCCATTTTCTGGTCCTGATGTCAGGATTTTTCCAGCCATTTAGCCCACATTTGAATAATTGTCAGATTTTTGGGTCCTTGAGGTAAAAACTTGGGGTGAGTTGTCCATGAGGTCAATCTCAGTGCAAGGAGACTCCAAGAGGCTGGAAAATAATGCAAAAGAATTTCCCCATTTTCTGATACTGATTTCAGGATCTTTCCAACCATTTATCCAGCATTTGAATAGTAATAATAATAATTTGTCTGTTGGGCAGATTTTGTGGGTCCCTGAGGTAAAATGTGGGTTTGTCTCATGAGGTGAATCTCAGTGCAGAGAGACTCCCAAAGGTTGGAAAATAATGAAAAGAATTCCCATTTTCTAATCCTGATGTCAGGATTTTTCCAACCATTTAGGGACCATTTGAATAATAATAATAATAATAATAATAATTTGTTTGTTGGGCAGATTTGTGGGTCCCTGTGGTAAAAACTGGGGTTGTCTCCTGAAGTCAATCTCAGTGCAGGGAGAGTCCAAAAGGTTGGAAAATCAAGGAATTGCCATGGTAGGATCCTGATGTCAGGATCTCTCTGGCCATTTTGCCAGCATTTGAACAATAATAATTGGTGTGTTGGGCAGACTCTGGGGTCCCTGAGGTAAAACCTTGGGTTGGGTTGTCCATGAGGTCAATCTCAGTGCAGCAGTGATGGGTGTGGGGGTCCCACAGCCCCCCAGGAGCTGCAGCACAACTCCAGCTGCCCACGGGGTTCACTCAAGGCCTCCTCACAACCAGGAGTAGGATGGAGCTCAGCTGGAACACCAAATCCTCGCTGGGTACTCAGATTTTAGTCGATGACCAGATTGAGATATCGAGGAGGAAAGAGAAATGCCTGAAATACATTTCAGAGTTCACAGCTGTAGCTCCATCGCAGTTTTTGTGGAATTTGAAGAGCTCCCTTGGCAGTCCTTGGGTGTGCTCTGTGGCTGGAGCTCTGGGGAGTGTCTTGGTGGATTGGAATTTTCCTTTGAGTCTCTGTCCGTTGCATGGAATTCCTTCAAAAGGCCAAATAGTTGGATTGGAAGTGTCCTTCTGATCTGTCTGTGGTTCTGGTCACTGTGTGACTTTGACTGTTCATGTGTTCAGAAGGTCCCAGCTCAGCTCAGCATTTCAACATTCGCTTCCCAACATCCTCATCCCATGGAATGCCATGGATTCCCTGTTCCCCCCATGGCTTCCCTGTTCCCCAAGCAACCCCTTAAAAGTGCTTGGCTGACTTGGGCCTTAATGAAGAATGCACACTGTAATTAGCTGTGTTTTTTAGGCTATTTTTATGTCTTTTTTAAACTTCCAAAATGAGCCTGACCCACCCCGTGTTCAGTCGTTGGAAATATTTCCGTTTCCCTTGTCCCATTTTTCATGTAAAGTTACTGGAACTTTTCTGTATAGCCAAAATGTATTTAATTTGTCAAATCTTTATAATATATATATGTATGTATTATACAGTTTCAGCTCTTATTATTTTTTCATTTCTTACGTTTCTAATTTGATCTTGCTGTGTTTTTAATGCCGGTGAATGTGGCTGAATTATTTGTATATGCAAATTGCAAGATCTAATACATTCTGATGCAAGAACAAAGCTTCCTTTTTATTCTCCACCTGCATTATTTCCTTTAAATCTTTTAATTTCATTCCTGTGTTGTGTGCTCATTTGAATTAAGCATTCTAAAAGACTTGAAACTCATTATCTAGGTAAGTAATTTTTCAGTGCTTATCTACAGCTGTTTGGGAGTAAAATTCTGATTTATTTTGGGACTGGACATTGTGCATATAAAGGGTGTAGAAACCCATGGAAGCAGCTGGAATCCAGGTCTTCCCAAACTGTCTGGGTAAGGTACATCTGATGAAGTAAATATAGTAAAATTAAGTAAATATAGTAAAAGTATGTGGTAAACTGTGGTGTCATACCAAGATAAAATAGGATCTAAACTTGCAGCTGTGTCAGCAACCATAAATTGAATGTTCACTCTAATTAACAGCAATTTCTTAAGTCGTTTTGACAAGTTTTGCATTGGATATCTTGCTGAAATTAACCAGGAAGGCCCCAGTGTTGTAACGGGGGAGGGAGGTTTGTGTAAAGCAGGAGTAACTGCTCAGGGGTTACATCCTAATGTCAAATCAAACAGGATTTTAAGAAGCTTGATTTCTGTTTGACCCCTTCTCTCTTTTCCTTGCTCCACCCCAAACCTCCTATTTGGGAGATGCCTCTTCAGGGTGGGTGATCTTAGGATTTTTTTTTTTCCCACAGTTTTTGGGAAGAATTTTTCTGCATGTCCTTCCTGGGCACTGCTCTAATATTTGCAGGGTGAAGGGAAATGGCCTCAAATTGTGCCAGGGGAGGTTTGGAAATTAAAGTTTCTTCATGGGAAGGTTTTGAAAGCTTTGGGAAAATGCCTGGGGCAGTGGTGGAGCCCCCATCCTTGGAAGTGTTCAAAAGATGTGTGGATGGGGCATTGAGGGCATGGGTTAATGGTGAACTGGTTGGTGGTTGGATTTGATGATCTTTTCCAAACTTAACAAGTCTCTGATTCTAATTTGCCATTGCATGTAAAAGCTGTTAATTTTTAAAATTATTCCAGAGGAGTTGATAAAATATTTTGTGTGATTGGGTCATGTACTTTAATGGGATCACTGGAAGGTAACTGTGTGTGAGGACAGGCAGGTGCCTCGGTGTGATCTCAGAAAACAGGAGAATCTCAAATATTTACCAGTTATTAATTAATTGTTGGTTAATTTAAATAGATACTGATAATTGTAATTGTTCATCACACAGCAAACATGGAAATTTCTATACTTTATTGGTGATACAGCAGTTTTTTTCCTACTTTTAAGTATTACCAAAAGATACCATCAAGACCTTCTGGTTCCTGTTTATAGAAACTCAGCTTTTAGGAAAAAAATTACACTTTAATTATTAGCTGTCTATGAAATATATTTATTTTAATGGGATATTTAAACAGTATAAACTAAGGCAGATCAAAGAGGTGTTTGCTCTTTGCACAAATGTCAAGCTCTGTTTTGCCTGCTGCAGAAATTGTTGAATTGAGAATTTTCCAGGCCACTGAACTTCCCGGCGAGTGTTCTTCATCTGAGGAATTAAAGGATTAGGATGTAATTTAGATCTCTTGGTGAGAGCTTCCTCCTAATGACTTTTATCCATTTTCTGTGCTGCTTTGCACAGAGGAGGGGAATTACTCACTCATTAATCGAGTTGACACCTTGCCAAGGAAGTTCTTTGCACAAAGAATCCTTTCCTCCTTTCACCTGTTTCCATTGCATGAGAAACCGCTCTAGCATTTTCCTGAATTTTCCAGATCTCCCAACTATCCATAAACATGGAATAAAAGATCCAAGTTGGGACTTCTGGCCAACTGGGTGGACAAAAAGCAAGGAAAAACTCTGCAGGTGGGAAGAGCTGGAGAAGGAATTATTGAGCAGGGTGTTTCCAAATTGAGATTTTTATAAAAGCTTTGTCCTTGCAAAACCTGAAGGGAGCCTACGGAAAAGGTGGAGAGGAACTGTTTGTGAGAGCATGGAGTGCCAGAGGGCAGGGAGGGATGGGATTTTGGGCTGGAATTGTTCCCTGGGAGGGTGGGGAGGAGCTGGGATGGAATTTCCAGAGCAGCTGTGGCTGTCCCTGGATCCCTGGCAGTGCCCAAGGCCAGGTTGGACATTGGGGCTTGGAGCAGCCTGGGACAGTGGAAGGTGGAACTGGATGAGTTTTCAGTCCCTTCCAAGCCAGGGCATTCCATGATTTTATGATCCGTGTGGCAGCTTATGGATGGAGCAGAAGCTGTTTCCGAGGAAGCAGCCATGGAAGTGCTCTCCTCCCTCGTTTGTAAGGCATGGAAATGATGTACTCCAGAATTTGCTGAATCCAGGGGGATCTCACCCCAGTCCCAATAAAATGTACAAATTTCTAACTCAGCTGTGCAAAAGGACTGGCTGGGAGATGCAGAATCCCTCTTATGGTCACCTTTGGGATTAAAAGTGATCTGCTGACAGCAAAATTTCCTGGATTAAGGATTTCATTCCCAGATTGGACACAAGGTAGGATTGTTGGGGGCAGGAGTTGGATTCCATCATCCTCGGGGGTGGTTTTGTGATCTTTTGGAATTGGCTGATCTGTTACACAGACCTAGAACACACTGCAACGTTTCAATTTGCATTTTAAACCTGACATATCTCACTGGGCCATTGTGTCTTTTGCTTCCCAGTCATCTTCCCTGGCTTTGAAGGACAATTGGGAAGCTCCTTTTCCAGATTAATTTGGATTCCTTGAAATACAGATTGGATTTAAAAATATCAGTGTGTCCATCATATTAAAAAGTTTCTCCCTTAGTAGTTTATGTTCTTTCACCATTTAAGGTAAATGAATTATTTTAAAGTATTTGTTAACTGTGGATAGATAAAATTTAGAAACATCCCATTTGTTCCTAAATTTATGCAGATTCCTCCCACATAAAATCCGTTGTCAAAATCAGGTTCTGTGCATGAATACGAGCACTCCAAAAATCCTGGGTGCAACGATGGGTCATTGTAAGAAACTCTCATTTTAAGAGAAAAATTTGTTGCAAAACTTTTACATTTTCAGGGTTAATCATAGAACTTCTCATCTCTGGACTTGGCTTTACATGCTGTGAATAGCCTGAATATTTATTTACTTTATACCCTATAAAAGCCCTGATTTGGGGAAAGCTTTAACCAGAATTTGTGCTTTTTAAAGTAAAAATCACTGACAGTACAAATGTGAGAAACTGAGCTTCCAAACCACCTGTTCAGTCTTGAATAAATAACCCTGTATGAGGATCTTTATGTGAAAAATTAAAATGCTGTTTTTTTTAAATTCTCTATCAAGGAGTTCCAAGCACTGATTTTATTTTTTCTCCTCATTTTTGACTGTTGACAGTTTTACTTCATGGTGTATTCAGGTGTATTTGTCTAAATTAAATGTTCCTAAATTAACCTACCAGCAAATTTAAACCTTGAAGAAAATATGGGAGTTTTTGGGTTTTTTTTTTTCCCTCCTGTAGATCTTCTTTGGCAAATATTTGTACAGATGCTGTTTCAGAGAGCACTGCTGCTCTTGAAGCCAGATAGAAAACTGTGGTTGTAATTTGTGTTTTTCTCCAAATATTGCTGTTTGCAGAGACACACCACAAAGGCTGTGACACCGCTGTAAATCAGGCCAGAAAACACAATTATTGCCACAGTGCAGGTGCATTTGTTTATTTGTGCTGTTTGATCACATGTGGGCTGGCAGAGACTGCAATAAATTCAATTTCAAAGAGTTTCTCTGCTGTAAATTGTTTGCTTTAGATACATCATTCAGGACCCCCAGGAAGGATTTTTTAAAATACTTGTTAATTAGCAATGATACTCAATTAGATACCAAATATGATCCTGATTTTACTATGGTTTACATCTAAATTAGAGATTGTCCAGTAGCACACAGCTATTGTATAATAATAAATAATAATAATCTGAATTAAAAGCTTAAGAAATAGACTTCAAAGTCATTTAATTGAAAAGGAATAACATTTAAAAAGCTGCTTACATCTAACTGTATCACATCTAAAGCCATCACACCACATAAAATATTCTTTGAGGCAAGCTAGCTAATAAAATAGGAGGAAAATCAAAAGTTCTGCTTTGTAAAAGATCTGAATAGTAGTTTTATCCCCTGAAGCACAAAAGGCTGGATGACCTTGTCCTGCATCCCTTTCCCATGCATCAAACCGGGAATGAAGGTCACATTTCATATCTCCATGCTACATTGTTGTTGTTATTATTAATATTTTTAATATTATTTTTTCTTCTGTCTTCAAACACAGAACAACACAGTGTTCATGCTGATTCTTGGATCCTCAAATTCAAGTCTCAGTAATGAATTCCTGTTTGGGAGCAGAGCTGGAGATCAGTTTTGTATCTAAATGAAGGTAACTAATTTGCTGATTAAAATGGATTTAAAATACTAATTCAACTTTTACTGTTGCTTACTCCCTCCCCTCCTTGCTCCCTTTATTTTTCTCCCCCTTACTGTTGTGCTTAGCATACTTTTGTGCCCAGTCATATTTTAATCTGATTAAACACAGATGCTTAAATCACTTTGTAAATCCTAAGTGAAGCTGAATTGATATAAAGTGACTCTGGGTGCTTCTTGCTGATCTGAGGAGGTGCAAATTTGGGACCACTGAGGCCCCTCCAAGTCCCCCTCCATCAGAGAGGGGCTTGATAAGCCTCGACAGGTTCAGATTTGGGAACAGGGGCAGGTTGAGGTTTAGATACAGATATAGGAACAGGTTTAGGTATAGGTTCAGATACAGATCTAGATCAAGGTTCAGGTACAGATATGGGTACAGGTGCAGGTATGGACAACGGTTCTGGTACAGATACAGGTATGAGCACAGATCCAGGTACAGATATAGGTGCGGTTATGGGTACAGATCCAGGTACAGGTGTAGGTAGATGTTGATGTACAGATTCAGGCTCAGGTACAGATTCAGATTCAGGTGTGGTCAGAGGTACAGGATGAGGTGGAGGGAGAGGTTCATGTACAGATACAGGCAGAGGTACAAACACAGGCTTGGCCACAGGTGCAGGTTCAGAAAAAGGTTCAGGCTGGGCCACAGGTGCAGATGCAGGTACAGTTTCAGGCTGCGGCACAAGTCCAAGCACAGGTTCGGTCACAGGTACAGATCCAGGCTCAGGCTGGGTCACAGGTACAGATGCAGGTCCAGGTTCAGGCTGGGGCACAGGTCCAAGCACAGGTTCGGTGACAGATCCGTGTCCGGGCCCGTCCCGCCGTGAGGGCTCGCGGGTCGCGCTGCGGCTCCCCTGGCAGTGCCTGGGGCGCGAGCGGCTCCGCGGGGCGGTGCCTCCGTTTGAACTCAAACCGCCCTCGCCGCTTCCCATTGGCTCCGCTGCGCGTCACGCGCCGCCCCCTCCGCCAATCAGAGGCCACCGCGCTCCTTTTCAAATGTTCAACGGTCATCTCGGTGAGTTCGTTTCTCCTTCCGCCGATCCGGCACGGAGCAAAGCTAAAAGAGTCCCTCTGCCCGGTGCCGCTTGTCGTGGCCGGGCGGACTCGGTGCTGTCCCTCAGCCATGGCTGTTGCCGGCAGGCGCGGGCGGTGGCGACGGCTCCCGGTCCGTCCCTCTGCACGGCTTCTGCGGGCTCCAATTTGGTGCCTGGCGGAGGGATACACAGGGCGGAAGCGGGGTGCACAATGCGCAGGTTCGGGTGCCGGCGCGCGCGGCAAGAGCTCAGTCGGCGTCGCGCCGTGCCGGGAGCGCGGGGGGTGGGGGCGCGTCGGACGTCGCCACACGGGGCCCCTCAGCGGCCGCCAGCTCTCCGGCAGATCCAGGTACGGGTGGGCGAGCGGGCAGGGGAGTCGGGCCGGGGGGAGGCAGCTTTAGGGTGACGGGTGCTGCGAGGAGGAGTTGGGCCGCCTGACACCTCGCTTCGGTGGCCACCTACCCCCCCGTTGTGGCTCTAGTCCCCTGCCATGGTGGCTGTTGCCCCCTTCTCCCCCGGTGTTTACTTGTCCTATCCCCGCCGGTGGCTGTGACCGCCTGAAGCCTGGGCTTGTTACGTTTCCGTTTTTGTAGTTCCTGTGGCATTTTTGACTTGTAGGAGCTGGTGGCTGCCGTGGACAGGGTGCTCTCGGTGCAGGACAACCGAGTGTTTGTGTTGTCTAAAAGCCGAAGGGACTGCCGGGTTCCCTTCCAAGTTGTGTTTTCTTGTCAACAAGTGTTTTATCGCATGAAACCCACCAAAAAATATCATAACGGGTCTCTTAACTGCATTTAATTCCCTTGTTTTACCTTACTGCTTTCAAATAGAGTGTTAATAAAGATGCTTCTTTGGATAATCGTATTTATACGTTAAATAATGCATTATATGAAAATATCTAAATGCGCACCTGCTTGCGCTGTGCTTTTGGGGTTTTTGTGCCAGATCGCGATGAAGTTCAGGAGCTGCCCAATTTCCAGCCCTTTCCCGGCTGTTCCTGCCCTTGCTCCTGGGAGCTGATGCCACTATCCCCTCCTTTTCCAGGAGGAGAGAAATACGATCAATTGATCTCTATTTTAAATTCAAATCTGAGAATTTGCGTTTGGTAAGAGATTAAATGTAAGATTTAGGTGAAGAGGGATGTGAGTTTTAAAGTTGTTTATAGGACAAAATCTTCATTGCTCCTGAACTTTTTCAAGATTCTGATGGGTAACAAAGACCTCCTGAATACCCAAATTATTGGTAATGATTTTGACAATTTATATTTTAATTCTGACAATTTATATAAACATATTCCCGGTTTTTTTTACACGGGGAAACATACAAACAGCACTGAGATTCTTCTGCTGTCCATTGGAAAAGATATCATCTCTGGATCAAAATAAAACATGAAAAATTACATCAGTTTACTCTCATCAGCACGTAAATCATCATTAGCATGAGTAATCTGGATGTTTTTCATAGGTAAGGTTCTTTACATTTGAAGATGCCACGCTACGGGAAAATCGTTGTCATTAGAAGGAATGGGACTGATGGAATTGTTTTTCCACTCACCGCAACTTCTTGTTTGTTTGGAAGGTGAGAATTTGCTTGCACACATTGAAATCGCGAGTGTTTTCCTGCAGGTCATGTCTTTGAATACTTATTTACAAAAACAAATATTTTAGGAATGGTGTACAGAGGAGGGAAGGTGATACTGGACTAGGGTTAATGTAATAATAGAAAGTTGAACTTATTACTGGTTTTTGTCCTTTCCTTACCAGAGCTGCTTTTATTGGTTGATTGTAATTTTTTGGCCACGGGAAATCAGGAGAAGGGATTAAAAGTGATAAGACCAATAGCAAATCAAAAGCATTAGAGATTAGCTTAATAAAGAGACAGAAAGGAAAAGTCTGTGCCTTTATAAACATGTTTTAGCTCACTAATAACTTTTAAGAAGGTAGAAGTGGTTCTGCAGGTGAGACCAAGGGTCCAGTTGCCTGTTTGCAGTATCAGATCAGAAATGTAAGCCTGCGAATGACTATAACAAATGATTTTGTCTGAAAATTTTCCACAAGTCTCAGAAAGTCTGGGAGCAAATAATCCCTTAGCAGCAGCTGTGCTGTAGCCATGTCTCAGCTTGTTGTGATCTGCTTTCTTCACAGTTTGGGTATTTCACTGTTTATCTGATCTCGGTTCTCTGATGCCAGAGAACTGTGAGCTACTATTTTTTGCCAGTTTAAAAAGACTTAGGTAGTTAATCTTCTTCAAATTAGAGACATCATGCTGCTGGTACCATTACTAACTAAAATTCTGGGGAATGCCCTAATTGTCCAGCAGATTTCCCTGTGTTTTGTGTGACATTGAAGCTGTGTTTTCCCCCCAGGAAAACAGAATGCGACATCCGTATGCGGCTGCCCTGGGTGTCCAACGAGCACTGCAAAATTGACATCAACGAGAACAAGGAGGTGAGAGGCTGATGTTTTACTGAAATGTGCATTGCCTCATTGCATCTCAGCAGGTCCCTCACGTTTTTGTTTGTTTTTTAGGCAGTCCTGACTAATTTAAGCTCAGTGAACCCCACGAAGCTGAACGGGGCGTGCTTTGAGCAGCCTGTTCCCCTGAAGCATGGAGATGTGTTAACCATCATTGATCGTTCTTTCAGGTGGGTACCAGGGCCACACTCTTCAATTATTTGATTCTAGAGGGGAAATTAATGAAGTTTAGTTCATATGTCTCTATAGAGTCTTACAGGACTTCATCAGAAGGCAGGATTGCTTAAAGTTATCTTTTTATCACTTATATTACATTAAGCTAAATCAATAAAGATAGAATTGTTTAGAGAGATCATTCTGATTTTGTTTCAAGAGTTGTCAGTTTTAGGGGGAAATTTAAAGTGGTTTTAAGTTGCTAAATCCTTTCAAATGGAGATGTGAGCATTGTTGGGAGGGGACAACTATTCCTAGGTCATTCCTCTTAATTATAGGAACTTAGTCATCAATTCTATGACAAAAATGGTATTTTTGTCTTTCAGGTTTGAATATCCTCTGCAATCAACTCCGAAAAAGAGGCGTTCCAGGTCTTCAAAAGATGAAACTCTACAGGTAATTTTGTGGCTGTGGGTTTTTTCTTTACAAATATATTGGTAGTAGCGACATGGTTTTCTATTTCCTTGTTCTGTTTTCTTATTAAAAGTAACTTTACAGTCCTAACTGCCTTTCTGTCTGAAAATATAAATCAACTCCTTCAGATAAATACTTCTAAAAATTTAGTAATTCTCAGTCTAAATTTTAGTCAAAAATTTGTCAAAATTTGGTAATAGATAATTAATAATTCATGATATTATTAAGGCAGGGCTGTAAATCTTCCACTAGGTTTGGTAAGAAGGGGAGGTTCAAGTGTTTTTATTCTTATTTTACAGCTGCTTTGACAGCTCAGAGTTTAAATGGTAAAACAAGATAAATGTCTCCTCTCTAGGCCCTCAAATGTATTGGCCAATGTTAAATATTGAAAAGTTCAAGGGTTTAATTTGAATAATTTAAAGCTTGTTTAGGGACAATGCATATTCTCTTATAAATAGGGTTTTTTTCAATGGTATTGAGAGCTGAAGTATAAAATATTTGTTGCTCTGCTGTAATGTTGTACAAATTTACAGGTTCTTCATGTTCAGCAGGTGGCAGAAGTGGAATTATTACACAAACCAACTTCGGGAGCTAAAAGTCTTGATGCTTCAGGTTGGTACCTGTTCTATGAGGGCTTTGTTTGCTTTTGTCCCCTTAACTGCATTTACTATTAGCATTAGAATTAAAACAAAAGAGGGGAAAAAAGGCAATTTAAAACTTTCTATTCTGAGTGCACCTGGCTGTGTCAGTGATCATCCCATCATCTTTAAATGCTGTGAATTCACCTTTGACATTAAAGTTTAATTTGAACTGCTCTGCTGACTTACAGCTACACTTTTAAAGCAAATATTGCATTATCTCATGCATTCTTTCCTAATAAAAATTGAAACAAGTATAATTTTGGAGGTACATGGTATACATTGAAATAATTGTTTACAGGGACTGTTTCCTGTAGAACCAGAAAAACCCAGAGCTGCTAATTCTGGGTAATTATAACCCAAAGGCTGGTTAAATGCCAGCACTTCACCTTCCCATCCTTCTTGTCTAAAATAATCCTCATTTCCAGAAAAAGCTCATTATTTAATCATTTCTGACAAATTTTTTTTGCAATGCAAAAAAGCCCCAGCTGCTTTCAGGTGTTCCATTTCAGTAGATCCTGGTTGACCAGGAAGATCTTTGCTGACCAGGATCTTCCCTCTTGGAAGGGAGAATAAGGGATTTTTAATTTATGTTTATGGAACTTACATTTGTAGTTCTGCAATTTTGAAGGAACTCTGTATTTTTGTTTTGCTTTGCTTTCTCTGTAGATAATGCTGAGTGTGAAGAAAAAAATGCCAATAAAAATAAACAAACTCCAGAGGAAAAACTTCCTGAAGCTTTCCCTGTCAAACTCCAAACACCCAAATCTTCACAGAGAGTCCTTAAAAAGCAAAATGAAATGTCTCCCTTTAGTAAACTCTATGAAAAACTGAAAAATGAGCTGAAAGTGGAAAAACCTCTGCAGAGGAGATTTGCCTCTCAGCAAGCTGCAAAAGGAGACCCTGGGAGTGTTCTGCCAGAACCAAGTGCTTCCATTCCAGCCCTGAGTTGTCCTCTTGATGTGGGCAGCCCAGCTAAAGAAAAGGAAACAAGCAGGATGGGAAGTGTTGAAGAATGTGTAATTGTAAGAGAAGGAAGCAGCCCAGGGTTGAAGCAGCTGTCAGCAGCTGGAGGAAGAACTCCCAGGAAGAGTTTTGCCAGAAGTCCTCGAACTCCCATTGCAAAGGAGGTGTCAGAGGGTACTGGTCAGAGTCCATTGCAGGGTCCTAAGGAATTAAGGACACCAGGCAGATCCAAAGGCACTGCAGTTACACCCAAACCCAGCAAGGAGAACCACAGGGCTTCCCTGCTTTTGCTGGATCAGTGCTCCATAGAAAGGTTGGGGGGTCCAGCTAAAGGGACAGCATGCAGCCCCACAACCCCCACCTCCCGTGCTGCTGAAGGAGGGAAACGTGTGCTGAGCACAACACCCAGGAGGAAGAGTCCTCGCTCTCTTCTCGTGTCACCTCCCAAAGAAAGCACTGGGATGAATCCTGGAAATGCTGGTTCTCCAAGGACCCCACAGCGTGGGTCACTGAAACTGAAATCACTTCCAGAAATCCCAGCTGGAGCTCCAAGGGAAGATCCAGTGTGCAGAATCGATAACACGCAACTGCCTTTGCCAGATGACAAATGCTTAAAGCAGAGACGAAACAACAAACAACAAACGCCAGGAAAACCTGTCCAAGAAGTGCTGAAAGAAATCTGGGATCAGTCAAACCTGGATAACTCAAAGGTGGGAGATAGTGAAACTCCTGCCTCTCTCTCTAATTCCAAGAGTCCCAGTAGAAACAGCAGGGAAAGTAAAGAATTCTTGGACAAAAGTACCCATTCAGAGGCATTGGCTTCAGAAGGGATGTTGGCATCTCCTGCTGGTCAGACACCTGGAAGGAAGAGGGGAAGGCCAAGGACCTCTGGAGTGCTGGCTGAAACAGCCCTGGAGACAAACACTGCTCAGGAACATCACAGTTCAGGCAGAAAAGCCAGTGGAACTCCAGCAGAGCTGGCCATGGACAGGTGTCACCAAAACCAGGGTTTGGGAGATGCCAGTGCTACAAAGCCTTGGAGACCATCAGCCAAGAGAAGATCTCCTGGAAGTGCTGCTGAGCTGAGAGACACTGAGCCTGGCTCAGAAACCAAACCTTTTGGCCTCTTGCATGGAGAAGACTCAGGTAAATACATTGGATCCCCTGCCTTGCTTTTTGTAGTAGAGACGTTCTGTAGCACTGTTCTGAGAATTCTCCTACTTGGACAAAATGTGGAACCAGTTACAGAAACTAATTGTAAAATATTTATCATGGAGTTACATTTGACCTTAACAATACACAATATGTATAAAATATCCCGGTTTTAATCTACTTCCCTTTAAGATAATAAAATTATTATAATATTTTCTATTATAAATAGAATAATCGATTTATAGATGATTTTGAAATGCACAAGGAAAGGTTAAAATGCTGCCTTGGATTCTTGGATATCTAAAAATCGTTTCAATTGTTCTTTCCAGGCAAGACAAAAAGAATCTCTCAGAAGAGGAAAAGTGGGGAAACGCTCCCTCAGACTTTGGGCAAAAGAAAGAGAGTGTCTTTTGGTGGTCATCTGAGCCCAGAACTCTTTGATAAAAGTTTGCCTCCCAACTCTCCCCTGAAGAGAGGAGCTCTCCCTGCCAGGAGGAGTTTACCTAATGGAAACTCTCCTCGGGCTGTGCTCAAAAAGGCTCAGAGCTTGAAGTACTTGATAGATCAGGTAAATGTTAACATTTAATCAAGTAATCAAGTTGCTGAGTCCATTACTGTGATCAGACTTTATAAGTTCTCTTCTGTATGTATTTATTCTATTTATTCTGTGTGTATTAATTCAAAATTAGTAGTAAACCTTATGTGATGCGTGCTGGTGTCACTCATGAGTGTTTTGAGATGCTCAAAGAATCATCAGCAAAAGCAGGTGAATTATAAAGTGAAAGAACAACCAAGTTCATTGGCAAGGTTGCTCTGCTACTTACTGGGTGGGTAAAATACAAGGGAAAAATCAGGCTGAAAACCAATCAATCTGAAACTAAAATTGACATAAAATGATTTAATTAGTGGCTTGGGATGGCTGAAGGGTGAGGATGGGAAAGTGTGAGGATCAAAAGTAAGGTAAATTCTCCTGCCAAACTGAGACCAGACTTGATCAACAGTTAGGAATCATTTCCTGTATAGTTCCTGAGAAAGTAAAATCCAAGTCTCAGACAGGGTTTGCCTGGACAGATCACTTAATGAAAGAGAAGGAAATATCCTCCATTCAATAATGTGTATTTTTTTTTTTACCAGGAAGAAAAAAGGTCACCTAAAAATTCCCCAGGTTCCTCATCCCCTGTCTCAGGGAAGGCAACACCCCAAATCCCTGCAGGCTCTCCAGCCACTTTCAGGAGAGGACGTTTCTCCATCTCCCAGCCCCCCACACCATTCCCAATTGCAGAGGAGAAGGATGCTGACACAGGGGACATGGATCCAGAGGGGAAAAGTGATGCCCAAGGGAAAACACCAGAATCTGCTCCTGCTAGCCAAGATGCCAAAGCCTTGGTGACGGTGACACCTGCCAAGTCAGCCAGAGGTGCCCAGCTGGGTTTGAAGGGCTCTGCCATGAAGAGCAGAGGTGGGCCTATGGCTGTTATCAGTGCCAAGAGGAGAAGTGGTGCCTCCAGTGCCAATTTATTAGGTTGGTTTCAACAGTTAATTTTTAATATTCACTTTCATGCTTTAAAATAAACAGAAAGGCCTGTTTCATTATGCAGAGGCCAGCAGATAATTGGTGAATCTTCTGAAATCTGCTGGGCTTCTTGGAAGTGCAAAGCATTGCATTTTCTCATTCATAAAGCAAATTTATTAAAGCATCTGTAAACTCATTTAAAGACAAATATTAATGTTCAGAAGTTAAAAAATGGTAAAGTTAACATTCTCTTTGCAAGGTCAGAGTCCTGATCTTTAAAATCTCTCAGGGTGAAGTAGTGTTAAATTAAACCATGTTTATCACATCGGTTTTGTTTCAAAAAGCTTAACATTTTATAGCAATGCAGCTTCACTTTGGTTATTTTGTGCCTTATTTTTCTGCAAGGCTCACAAACTTCGTCCAGGAACTGGGCTGTATTTAACCACTCCAAGTGGTACATAACTGATAGAAATAAAAAAACAGGATCATAACTGGGTGTTGCTTTCAAATCTTCAAAATTCCCAGTGTTGAGCACTGATTTGAAATCGTTTTGAGAGCATTGGAAACTGGAATAGGGGAGTTCTGGTTCTTCAGGTTTTGACTTCTGAATAAAAAACTTTGAGGAAGGGTGTATTTGTCACCTGATTTCATCAGTTAAATCAGTTTGACAAAGTCAAATTCCCCATTCACTCAGGAATTTTTATTTATTATTCTGTCCATTTTAGTGGCAGCAGAGCTCTTGACAAATATCAGTGGCATTCCACTTCCCACCACCTCTTTGTAATGTGCTTTTTAATATCACTGCAGCAATTCATTCTGTAACATGAAAAGGACATCACAGCTCTTAAAAATTTCACATCCAAAGTATAACTGTTTCCTGTGCTTTTTCAGATAATTTCCTGGAGGTTTGGCATTTTTCTCTGCATCCTGCACACCCTGGCAATGTCAGCTTTTCAAAGTTCTTTTTTATTTGCAGACTGACATAGCAGTTTTGACAAGAGAATAATAACATCCTTTTCTTAGGAACAGCATTCCCCTTTTGATCTCTATTTTTAAAAAAATAATTTCTTTTATATCATCCCTGTGTTCTGATAGCTTTTTTTCCTGAAGTAAACAAGGCAGGTGTCATACAACTTCCAGCTTCATTTATTCCACAGCTGTAATTCCCTGCTCCCACTGCTGTGTACAGAATGATGCTGTGATGAAGGTAACCTTGCTTTGGGAATTTTGGGAATGCGTCACAAGGAGAAGGTGATACAAGAAAAATTATGGGAAGTCTGTGTAGATTTAAATTCAGGATAAATATCTGAAATTCCTCTGGATGGTGGTGAAGGAAACTTCAATTAGAAACAATTTCTCTTCTGTTGTTAAATCTCATCAGAGTAAAGCTCATCTATAGTAAATGAGGCTGAAAGGCTCATGGTGACTTTCTGTTGGGAAAACTGAGTTCCTTCCGAAAGAGAGAGGAAGGAGTTGGGTCCGTGTTCAGCTGTAGGATCTGAGCTGTGGTTGGCACTGTCAGAAGCTCGTTGTTCTGGTGTGGAAAGCCACACTGGGTACTTGGACTCTTCTTAAACTTTGGCTGAAATTGGATTTTCAAATTGATAATATTTCAGAGAACACTTCAGGTGTTACCAGATCACAACCACTTTTCTCTACCAGACTGCAGAAAATGTATTGGAATCATAAAGAAATAATTGTGAACTTCCATTTACTCAGCTGAGAGTTAAAGTGGTTCTTTCTCCTTTTCTTCTAGTTGCAAAATCTTGGGCAGAAGTGGTAAAATTGGGAGTTGCAAGACCACAGTCAAAGGTTGCTAAAAAATGTGTCCGTAAAGGAAGAGCCCTGAAGAGAAGAAACTACCCACCAAAGGTATCCTTTTCATCTTTGTATTTCTTTGTTTTATTTTCTTGCATAACCACCAAACAGCCTGGATGGATTTTGATCAAGAAGCTGAGCTCTTGGTGGGGTGTAAAATGGGAGTTGATGTCTCTCACAGCATGTGGGAAATGGAGGTTGGTACAAAAGGAATCACAGAATTATTGCGGTTAGAAAAGACCTCCAAGGTCTTGGGGTCCAACCTCTGATCATAAAAATCAGGCAGGACCTGCCTTAACTGAACTCAGGCTGGCTGGGTCTTGCAACCCTCACTGGCACTGGACATCATCCAGTCTTCTGGAACCTTCCAGTTAACCATGAATGGTGATAAATTATGGAAGGAGCTTGGCCACCTCTTCCAACATGGATCTTTGTTTAATAATTTTTTTTTCCTTTCTTTCCCTCTGCAGACTCCAGAGAAGAAAATAAAAGATCACTTCAGCACAGGTCATGCAGAATCACCTGCTACCATAGTTGTAGGTAGAGCTTATTCCACCACAGTCAGGTCAGCTGGACATGTCCCTAAAGTGGTGAAAAATCCCAAGCTGAAGCTAAACATGGATATGGATGAAAGCTTCACAGGTCAGATTTTAAACTGTTACTTCGTCTGCCTGCTGTGCAGTTCTTTTGTCAAAACATCTGCTCATTTCTCCAAATATGATTTCTAGGAATGCCTGAAATGTTCCAAACTCCAGAAAATCAGGGAGGAGGAACATTTCCTTTGGCTGCTGCTCAGAATGCTGATTTTACACCACCATGGGCTGCAGGGGACATTTCTGACTTGAACACTCCTGAGGAATCTGGTAGGTTTGGTATTTTAAAAAAAGAATATTGAAGTATATTATGGATTAGCAGCAGTCTCAGCCTTGGCAAACTTAATTGAGGTGAAGCATCCAGCAAGCCATGAAAGGAGCCATTGAGATTTATCAGGTATTAAAAGAAAATGTAATTCAGGTTAATTTCTGAGTAGGATATTTTATTAATTATTCTATTTAGTATGGAACTTCAAGCTGCTGCTGTGTTGTTTCAGACACTGAATGCCCAGTGCACATGTTTGGATTTTGATTTCTAGAAGGATATATTGGAATTCGAATATTTTTTATTATACAGCAGTTAAAATGCTTGGATTTTCTGCTCAATTTATTTTCCAAATGACATGAATTACTGCTTATTTCAGGAGAGATGATGGTGTCACCACTAAATAATTCAGATGCTTCAGAGCAGAAGCAAGAGAGTCCAGGCATATTCTGCTTCCTGAGAGAGGAGTCATCTCCATCCATGTTTGATGAAATAGCCCCAAAAACTCCTGAAAAAAGAAAAGCTATGCACGAAGATAGTGTGGATAGTTTGGCAATAATTCCAGAAAAAACAGCATCTCTGGTGAAATCAGGAAGTAAAAGGAGGACTCCAAAGCAGAAGTTAGAGCCAGTTAAGGTCATGTCAGGCAAAAGGAAGATTTTAAGGACCCCTGAGAAAAGGTCAGAACCAGGAGAGGCTTTGTCAGGTATCAAGAGGCTCATGAAGACCCCAAAGCAGAAACTGGAACCTGTAGAGGCTTTGTCAGGCATCAAGAGTC
>VZSR01000514.1:11778489-11799707 GCA_013398615.1 Brachypodius melanocephalos
AAGGCAGAACCAGTGGAGGACCTGTCTGGCATTAAGCAGCTCCTGAGGACCCCACAGCAAGAGCTGGAACCAGTCACAGATGAAATTGCCTTGAAAAGGTTGCTGGAGACTCCAGTAGAGAGTGTAAAAGCTGTGCCAGGTGTGACTTCAACCAAGAAAACCCCAAAACTGAAATCCCAACCCGTGGAAGACATGGTTGGGATCAGCCGCATTTTCCAGACACCAAAGGAAAAGGTTGAGCCCGTAGAAAACATGTTTGGAATTAGCAGATTAATGAAGTCGCCAAAAGAGAAATATCAACCCGTTGAGGATTTTGTGGGACTGCAAAGGCTCATGGCAGAACCCAGACAGAAATGTGATGCAGAAGTGGACTATGCTGGAGTAACTGAAATGTTTGGTACCCCAGAGGAAGTGAAGGTAAAATACTTCTACTTTTGGAAGGGATATTTTTAGACTTTGAAGCCTGTGGTTGAAATGAATTTCGACTTCCTAGTATGACACTTTGTATCTTGCAACATTTTTTAGAGACAGCTGCATTTGTGTGTGTTAAAATGTATTTCTTTGAAGGAACCTGTCACAAATGAGTGTTTTAAGATTAGAAACAGGCTTAATATGAAAGTGATAGGCTTGATATTAATTTAACATTTATTTAATGAGACATTCCCAGCATCTCATTGGCCGTTCCACACTGACCATTACAGGTAGGAAAAGTGAAGTTCTCCAGTCAGTGAGTCAGGGCTTGGTGATGTCTCTGCCCAGCCTGGTTTGTTCTGGTGCTGGTTTTTATTGTGAGAAGCATCTTGATCTTCAGTGGAAATGTGCTGGCATCACTGCCAGTATCATTTTCTGAAAACATTATTCCGGTTCTCATTCCATAGGTAAAATGCTGAGTATCCCTGGGCTTAGTGCTCAGAACTACCATAAAACACTACAGAACATTCAATTTCTCTTCAACACCCCAAATTCCATTTGAGCACTCATTTAGGTACTTCTCAACCTCTCCACAATATTGTCTTTTACTTTAGATGGCAAGAATTAAATTTGCTATTTGTGGACATATATCAGATAAATGGATGTATTCACAAGACTAATTGATTTAATTTGTAAAGAAAAGGATTTGACAAGAATTTTCATAAATATTGCTGTACGTTCATCTGGTATTAGTTGGCTCTGTAAGTTCTTGTCCTGTCAGACATGCATTAATTGGTTATTTTTTATTCCCTTAGGTCAGATCAGTAAATATTATGGATTCTCAGGAAGAAATTGCACCTCCTAGTTCTGATTCCAGTCATAAACATGGTAAGCACAAATATTTTGCTTAGAGGAATAATGAATACACAAAATCATAAATATTACCATGAAGTTCAAATCTTGTTTAAACCTCTGTCAGTGAGCCCGGCTATTTCCTGAGCTAAGATCATTTTTTTCCCTTTGACCTGTCCAAATAAATTAAACAACTTAAGCCAGAAGCCTGACCTTTAATCTCAGAATTGATTAAATATTTCTTTCTTTATTGTTTGATTTCTTTGAGCAAGATGCCTCTGTGAGGAAAACAGAAATGCACAGATACTTTCATCAGGTACAGGAATGTCTAATTTTTGTTTGTGCTCTTTACCCTGTTCTAGAAGAGAAAGGAAAAGTTTCCCAAGGTGAAGATTCTCAACAGAAGGGCTCAACTGGTGAAGAGCCTACCCAGAGACCCAGAAGGGGCAGACCAAGGAGGGCTGTACCTCCTGCTACAGCAAAGCCAAGTGAACATGGTGTGAGTCTAAAGGAATTGCAGAATCCTGATAGCCAGGAGCAGATGGGAGTGATCACACCTGAAAACAGGAGAAGAGGAAGGAGGACAAAGCACTGCATACAAGAGATTCCAAAGTGCTCTGATCAGGAAGGGCTTCACCCTGTTTCATCTGTGGAACCCCCTGGAGCTGCTCAGAGACCAGGAAGAGGTCAAAGGAAAGAGCTGAAGGAGTTAGAACATCCAAATGAAAATCTTGAGTCTTGCGTTGAAGATTCCTCAGTTCTGCAAAAAGCAAATACCAAACAGAGTTTGCAGGACTTTGGCATCAATGAAACTGAAGATGATCCAGGCACAAAGACAGGAGCTGGAGACACTCAGAATGAAATTTGTCAGCTGCCAACAGAATTAAATAATCCTGACAGCAAAGCTAATGACAGTGGGATAGAGGACAGTGAAGAAGTGCTCCTGTCCCCGAGGAGGAGGCGCAGGGGAGTGGAGAACACAGAACCCGTGATTCCACCAAAAAGAGGGAGACGAGCAAGAAATGACCAAGGTAAAGCAGCTTCTCCTACAGACCTTCATGGAACAACCAGAAAGCTTCGTAAAGAACCCTCCCCAAAGGTTACCCAAAGACAGGAACAGGCTTGTGACAAAGCTCCTGGGGCTGTCACAGCACAAGAATCTGAAAATGGCACTAAACTTGAACTGAAGGCAACAGAGAGAAGAGTTAAGTCTTTTAGAAGTACTAGAAACAGAAAGCACTCAGCTGAAATAAAAGCAGACACTTGTGGGGTTGCACTTGAAAATACACAAAACATTCAGAAAACTGAGGAAACATCAACTGAAACTGATGCTGAAACACAATCCCACGTGAAAAATGAGATGAAAGGATCTCAGGGATGTGAAACAGAAAATGTTCAGGAAAAAACAACAGAGGCAGCTCAAAGATCAAAGGCAGAGTCACCTTCTGCAGAGACAAACAAAATGCCAGTCAGTGCTCTGAACATGGAAACAAACAGGGCTAGAAACAGGAGGGGCAAAAAGGACTCTTTGGAGCAGAAAGCTGATGAATTAACTGAGAATGTGAACAGCCTAAAACCAATTACTCCCAAATTTAAATCAGAAACACAAGTGGATGAATCTTCTCCCCAGGGTTCTGTGGACTCTGTTTACAGTGTCAGTGCAGCCCAATCCAGGAAGGAGCAGCCCAGCCCAGGTGCCACATCAGTCCCTGCTGCAGAGAGTGCCAGTCCTGCTCCGGGCAGTCAAAGGAGGACGAGAAATGAACGGGGAATACTCAAAGCAAAGCAAACTGAAATCCTGCAGGGGAATCCAGCACAAAGAAATGCAGTGATGTGTAGAAGAGGAAGAGGTAAAAAAGTTAATTTTCAGCTTGAAGAAGGCAGTTCCAAAGCGGTTGAAGGAAAAACTTTACCTGAGGCTGAGGAAGGGATGCCTGACAAAGATAATCAACATGAGAATTCTGAAAATCCTCCTTCACAGGGAAGGAGGGGCAGGAGAAAGCAACTTGATGCCATGCCACAAAAAGTGGAAACATTAGGTGCAGATCACAGGAAAGATGAGGCTGTTGTACAAGAGCAAGGACCAGCTTTGGAAGCTGCTCCCTCTTCAGCAGAGGACAATCCACCGAGACGGGGCAGGAGACGCGAGGCAGCATCACAGACCAGATCTCCTTCTGTCAGAACGAGACGTGGGGTGCTGGAGGGTGATGCTAAAAAGATGGCAGAGAGAGAAGATGAAAGTCCAGCTCTGGGTAATAAAACTTTACAGGTAAAAGTGAATGCATCAGCAAGGGACCGAAGGAGAAAGATGGATCCAGCAGCAGAGGCAACAAGTTCAGTTCCTCTCCAGAGCAAATGTGACTTGTCAGAGACTAAAGATGAGGGTACTCATGAAGAACAAAGTGTGCCTTTGGAAGCAGTGTCCTGTGCAGAGGGGAAGCCACGAGGAAGGGGCAGAAGGAAAGAAACTGCTCTGGCATCACACACAGCCAGTGCCATCTCTCTTCGAGGGAAACGCAGGTTGCCGGCAGGTGATGGAGAAGCTCCCAAAGAAGAGCAGAATGGTCCCTTAGAAACCTGTGATCCATCTGGAAAAGAAAATCAACTGAGAAGAGGCAGGAGGAAGGAAATTGCCCTCTTGATAGAAGCCAAAAGTTCTCTTCAGGGAAACGAGATCCTGTCAAAACAAAGTGGTAGAAAAAATAACAGCAGGGAAGCTAAACTGAGTTTGGACAATTCTTCCCAAGAAAATATGGATCTTGTAAAAGGGAGCTCGAGGCAAGCAAGCCCTTCACTGGCTCTTAGTCCTGCCTCACCTCAAGGTTTGCCAGGAGACAGTAAAGATGGAATTCCTGAAGAACAAAGTAAACTTTTGCAAGTAGCTCCACCTGCAAAAGAAAATCCATCAAGAGTGGGCAGGAAGAAATCAACTCCTTCCACTTCTGAAGAAACAATTTCCACTTCTCTCAGGGAAAAACCCAGCCTGCCCAGAGGCAGAGGTCAGAAAAGGATTCTTAAAGGAAGTGAAGATGCATCTCCAGAAAATAATCCATGCCAGGGAAGAACAAGGAGTAATAGGAGAAAGGTGGAATTCCCATTAGAGGCAGCTACTTCTCCCCATAAAAGCAGTGATGGGCCAGAAAATGGCAGCACTCTGGAAACTCAGGATTTGAGTGGAGCATCCACTGGTTCTGAAGAGAATCAGTCTGGAAAAGGCCAGGAGGGTGACCCTGCTCCACAGGCAGCCCCCACCTCCCGCAGAAGGAAATGCCAGCTGCCAGCAGAGGACGTGGCACCCAAAAAGTTAAAATCAGGTGAGGCAAGGAGTGGCTTTCTCTTCTCTGAGGCTGGCTGAGCTCTGTGTAGGTTCAGCAGTCGTGCAGAGCTCTGGGGGCTGCCCATGTAGGTCACAGCATGATGGGATCATTTAGGTTGGGAAAAGTCCAAGATCCCAGCTCCTTCAGCCTCTCCTGGGGCTCCAGCCCCTTCCCCAGCTCTGGGGAAGTTCCCTTCCCTGGTCATTCTCCAGCCCCTCCAGGTCTCTCCTGAGCAGAGGGACCCAAACTGGGCACAGCACTGGAAGTGCCTCCCCGGTGCCCAGGACAGGGGGACAGTCACTGCCCTGCTCCTGCTGCCACCTAAAATATTCCCCAGAATTTGCAGCTTGACTTAAAAATTCCCAATGAGAAAATATTATGAAATGAATGCCTTGAAGTAGAAGTGACAGCAGCTCTTTAGAGTTACAAGGCCAGGAATTTCCTGCCATAAAACTTCCTCTGTTTTCATTTTTGCAGGACTTTGGTGTTGGTTCTCTTTTAGTTTTACATATCATTGGAAGGAATTTTAGCTAAAATGGCAGCTAATTGGTTTTGGTGCTCTCATTAACGTTAACCTACTTTCACAAATAGCTGTGAATCCTCAGGGATCCAACTTAAAGGATATTGGATGTTCAGAAGTGTGGGGTTGGTATCTGGTTTGTTGAATTCAGAGATGTAATCTTTGGAATGTTGTCATTGGGGACACTTCTTTTCAAAACAATGTTAGGTGAAGATGGAATTTTGTGGGAAATGTTTGATTGATGATACAAATTGACATTTTTTTCCATGTGCAAATAGGGAATGATGAAAATGGGTCTCTACAAAGAGGAAGAAGAAACAAAACTAAACTTGGAGAAGAGGATGCAAGGGCATCTCAGACCACTGGAGGGATGGAGAGGAGGACAAGATCCAGCACAAGAACAAGGAAATAACCTGAAGAGTCCCAGAACCAGTTTTTAAATCAATTCAGTAATTCCAATTGCAGGCTTTTGTAATGTGAATTGATTTGCACTCAGATTTTAAGCTCAGATTTTAGATAATTCTATGGTTGCTTTACAAAATCTATTTCTTAACGTGTTTACAGATAGCAGGTAGGTCTTTCTGTAGCAGCTTTGCCAATGTGTGGTGGTTCCTAAACCATGGGGTGCTTGTGCAAAGCTGCAAACATGGAACACATTTTGTTACACCAGTGTTCCTCCCCTTTTTCCTGTTGATCAGTGCAGCAATCAGGAAGCCATATAGCCAATAGCTGAAGCTATTTTCTGAAAAAATTTTCCTATGCTTAAATTTTATTTTTTATTGGGAGTTCTGTAAATATTCTTTAAAAAAAAAAAATTGTAGCTGTATTAGCAGAAGTATTATGCTAAATTTTTAATAAGCTTTTTTTAAAAAATAAAATTAAGCTTGCATTGAAAAGTGCAGATTTTGAAGTCATTAAACTTGCAAACAGTTTGGGACTTGTGTGGTTTTTTGGTTTTAAGAATGATTAAGAATGTAATTGTTGCTGTCTTATGAGTTCATTTCCAAGGTTCATCCTCTGTGGTTGATGGGATTTGGAGACATAATTTTTAGGACCTTTTATGGATGATTTGTCTTCAAGGCTGGGGCTTCTTAAATGCAGAAACCGAGAAAATTCAGCCTGGGCATCAAACTTCTGTACAGTTTTTAGACCTGACTTGAAATCCTTTGTTTATGTGGTGTGTGAGGAGTCAGGGATGTTTCTGCAGCAGAGCCATTGGAATTGGAACTGTTAAGGTTGGAAAAGACCCCCTGAGCCTCCAGACCTCAGATGTGTTGTGATATTAAGACTTTTTTTTTTTTAAATTTAGGTTGGATTTTTTACTTGTTTGTTTTTTATCATGTGGAGTATTTCATGTTTATCATGTACTGTACCTGTATCCACAGAGGGTTTTTATTGAATTAAAATGCACCTTTTTTTTTCTTTTTTTTTTTAATCTACTTAATTTAAGTGTGAAAATTCCAGTATGTCCCTACATCCAGGGTTGCTCCATCCCAGGTGCAGAATCTGGTGCTTTCCCTTGAACTTCACATGGTTAATGCGAGAAGTAGATTTATTATGGTGGGGGGTGGTTTGGTTTTGGGTTTTTTGTGGGTTTTTTAACTCTGTTTTCCAGTCATGACATTCCTAAACCTTTAGCCCTGAAATCTCAGAGGAAAGCAAAATTTCACCATCTCCCCTAAAATCAAAACTGTCTCCTCCTCCATTGTGTGAGCAGCAATGCCAATGCCATGGTTGGGAACTACAGGAGTCCACAGGAATATTTTTGTGGTTCTAAGAAGTTGTTTGGGTTTTTTTCTCCAGTCAGGAATTTTCTCCTTCTCTCATTCCCACTTTTCACTGGGGTTGGTCTCCAGTCTGAGCAGGAATCCTGGTCACAGTCTTTTGTAGGAATTGGAGAAATCCCTAAAGTTAGATCCCAGTTTTTGTAATGCCAGGAACACGTCCTGTGAAGATCTGTGGAAGTCCAGATCTGATGGACAAGGTAGGATGGGAATTCCCAAAGTAAAGCTTCATTTGTGGAAGTCTCAGAAAGTGATGATGTGTCATTTTTGGGAATGTCCTACAGGGGTTTAAGGGACATGGTTGATGCATTTTATTGTACACAAACCTGGATTTGGTTGTGGGGACACTGCAGCCACCCTGACCATGGCTTTGCTCACTATCCAGGGCATTTCCAGAGGAGATTTACTCTGTACTCTTTTGTAGAACTGACATTAAACAATTCCTGTTGGTTCAAATTTGATAAAGATTTATTTTATGGGCAGCTCCATTTCCACTCAGAAAATCTGAAACTGCAAATCTACCTCAAGGCAGATCATTCTGAGGGAGAGCTGAGACAAATCTTTTACCTGAGGGGTCAGCCAAAGAAACAAATCTCTTTCCTCTAGAAAAATTTCCAAATTATCTTCTCTGTAATTTCTGTAGTGTTACATCTTCACTCTTGGTTGTGTGGCAACAATTTTTTTTTTTAAAAAAAGGAAATGGTAGGAGAATTTCATTGCAAACTTTCTGCATTGTCAGTCTTTTTGATTTTTAATCTGGGCAGATGATTTCCTTAAGGAAAGAAGGAAAGGAATGGCACAAAAATAAAAAGATCAGGAAGCAAAGCTTTCTCTTCATTATTCATGATTGTTGCTTGCATTTGCAAGTTGCTTGGTATAGATATATCTATATATTTTTATCTCTCCAAATTTATTTAAATATAATTTCTCCAGTGATTTTGAGGGAATAGTAAAGAAGGATAAGTAGAGAGCTGCCTGTATTGATGATATTTAATCTCACAGCCTCATTTAGGTTGGAAAAGCTGTCCAAAACCAAGGCCACCACTGTCCCATGTCCCCAAGTGCCACATCCTCATGGCTTTAAATCCCTGCAGAGGATTTATTATTTAAGCAGGAGTATTATTTTTCCAGAGGTGTTGGTTTGCAGATCCTTTTGATGGCATTGTCACTGTTGTGCTGTCAATTGTCACCGATCCCAGCCTTCCCTATGGGAGCCTCTATCCATCCTCTAAATTTCATCTCCCCTCTTATTAAAAATAGATGGACTTTCTGCTTCCACTACATAAATAAGGTTGAAAAACTCAACTTGATTGTCACAGAGAGTTTCAAAACCTTCAAAACTTCCTGATGACAAAACTGGATTTTAATATTTCAGTCCTGCATTGCCATCAGTGCCACATCTCTGCCTGTTCCTGACAGTCTCTTTCATTTCCAATTTCCTTCCAGGCTTCTGCGAGTTCTTGCCTTGAAAGAGCTCCTTGACAGCAAGACAGGCTGCTTAATTACATGAAATAGGGAAAGAAAACTTGCATTGGTTTGAATTCTGCACCTTTTAATTTGTCTCTTTCCGTGGCATTCCTCCCCTGCCTCGACCCAGAGGTGTGATGCTATTTTGGGAGAGCAGTTGTTAACCTTGGAGCCCAGCTGTAAACATCCCCAGAATTTTGGGAAATCTGTAATTTCCCAAAGGCTGGGCTCTGATGGAGGCAATTCTCAGAGATTAACATATAGCAGGTAATTGCTGATCTTTGAGGACGTTGTCTCTTTAGATTCCCACTCCAGCTTCCTTCCCCGTTCCTTTAGAAGATAATTTATGGCTGGTACTCAGAGGAGGTCACAAAAAAAAAAAACAAACCAAAACCTCCTGGAGACAGGTGGGAACTCCCACCCTTTTAAAAAATTCCATGTGAGGTTCCCTGCAACTCCAAAAGTTGTAATTAGTGAATATTGAATTACTGAATATTCTCAGGTTTGCAACCAGAGGCTGGAATTTGTGGGTAAACTAAACTTGAGGAACATCTCATGAAGTAAATTTTCCTTCTGTAATACTAGAAAAGATAATGAAAACCCACATGAAATTTAAATGTCAGGGGTGTGGGGTCATCTGGGAACTTTTGATGGTGCTCAGGGCAGGTGTTGATGTTTTTCTGGTCTGTGAGTGTCAGGTAGGTCAGGAATTGTCAGCCTATGACAAGCAATAGGCATTAACACCTAAAACTGGGGGAAAATCTGTGTATTGGAAAGCTAAAAACCCAACCCTGTTCTGATCTTCAGGCTTCTAAATTTCCCTTTTTTATTTTAATGAATTTAAGCAAATTCTCCGGATGATTTTTTTCTCCAGAAAGGCTTTTTAAATTCCAGTAGAATGCAGGATTGTGCATAGCTAAAATACACCCTTGTAATCCCAAAGTAGTATTTGATAACCACAACTTTGACAGGACAGATGGCAGAAAGAGGAAAACTTTATTCTGTATTTCACTGAAAAGATCAGTTTTAACAAGACACAGTCAGAATTTGGAATTAAGGGTGGGATACCATAAATCCATGAAAGAAGAGCTTCAATATCCACTCACTGCTGATTTTGAGCAGCATTATTTGGGATCACCTGGCCCAGAAAATATTTTTAGCCAAAGCCAGAAGAAATCAAAGAACTTTGAGGCAAATATTCCTGTGTCTGTGTGGATCAGGGAAGAAACACTGGCAAATCATTGTTTTTAGCTCTGCTTTTACTGCTGCTATTAGAATTAATTGAATAAAGTTACTACATTTTAAAACTTACTATATTTAAGGTACAAAAATCTTGCCAGAAAGCTCCTTGTGGCTTGTTTTCCATCCTAAAATCAGCTGGATATTTAAAACAAAACCTGTGTGAGAGAAGTTTCGCTCCTCAGTGTTCATTTAGCAATTAAAACTCCCTATTTTGACTTCAGAGCAGCAGTTTAAAATCTGCTGATACAAATCCTTCAACACAAATTTCCCAGCTCTAGAAGAGATCTGGGCTAAGTGAGCTGCAGCACTTAGAAAGAGGAGTTTAATCCAGTTTAACGCCAGTTTAAATTTGAACAGATGCAATAATTTGTTGGATTGGAGTTTTCATGTTCCACCAGAAGAGAAACTTCTCAACAATAAATTGCAGCTCTTTCAATAAGCAAAAAAATTGTGATTTCCAGAAAAATACTATTTTTGCTATTTGTGGTAGGAGATCAAAGGACTGCACAGCTTTGCAGCCATCTGAAAAGCAGAAGTTAATTTCCAAATTTGTTTCTAAGTAGAATTTTATTTCAAAAGTGAAATTAATATTAATATTTAGCTTTTTAATAGAAATATTATTATGAATTATATTAATGTTAAATTATTGTAGAATTTTTTATTTAATATTTACCTTTTTAACTTAATATCATTTCCTTCAGTGAGAGGATCGCATTTTCTAGGACAAGATAAAAGCACTGGTGTGGTGGAATGAAAATCAGAATTTTGTGCAATTTAGAGAGTTTTCCAGGCTGCTTGATGAAGGAATATAAGGAAATCTTAGTGGCTACTGTGTGGTACAGGAATGAACTTCTGATTTTCTCCTCTGCTCCTTCCAGAGGGAGCTGCATCTCCTTCTGGATCTGATTCTTTCAGTTTTGCAGCTCTGGAGCTATTTAAAAATTGCAGTGTTTGTGAATACCAGGGAAAGATGCAGCTTTCACTGCCCTCAAGAAGGTCAAACAGATTTTTCTAAAAATCAGCTAATTAGAGCAGTAAATTAGATAAGACCAGGCTCTTCTCAACCACCTACGAGCTTTTATCCTGTAAATCTCCCAAGAACTCCCTGCCATAAATCCTTGTTTTTCTTTGAAGGAAGATATCCCACCAGCTGACCAAAACTGTGCTGGTGAACTTTGTAATTAATATCTTGCATGTATTCATAAAACTCTCAATGACCTATTTTTAAATAATGGGAAATGAGAAACCCCTCTAGGAGGGTCAGGCAGATCAGAAATCATCCATGAGGCAAGTGAAGGGCCAAACCCATTTTAATTGAACCCACTGAGAGCATCTCTTCAGTCGAAGCCTGAAACTAAGTTTAAAACTAAAGCTGAGACTTTGAGGGGCTGGACCGGGTGAAAACCCACCAGCTTGTCTATTTTGAGGCTGAATCCTGTAAATTTACCAAAACCCAGCTCGTTATACTTATGCAAATCAGCGCTGCAGTGCCTTTTGGGGTGTGGGCATCGCTTTGTAGCCCTCCCGTTAAAGCGTGTGATTAATCCCAGCCAAGTCAAGCCCACCAATTAGCACCAGCTCATTTTCCTGCTCTTGTTGCACTGCACGTTGTTCATTACTTGGTGCACCTCGCGCCAATTAGGGAGCAGAGGCGCTAATTTGATCATCTGGAGAGTTCCTCCCGAGATCCTGCAGAGTCAGTGGAGACGCGGCCGTTCCTCCAGGGCGCTCCAACTCGCCTTGGTGCTCTCATTCCCCCTCTGGAGGAGCCTCCTGCTTCCCATTAACTAAAGGGAAAGCCTTGATCCTGAGGCAAAGGCTGGCCCAGCTCAGCCCCACTCCTGTTTTAATGAAGGAATCCCAGGCAGAGTTTGGCTGGGGAGTTCCAAGGTGGAGGTGGCTTCTGAGTGAGCAGAAACACGGACACCACCATCCCACCCCCCCCTTCCCAGCTTGGCCATGGCTTTCCCAGCTTCTGTCCATGGTTGTGCTGCTCCATAGGATCAGTTCTGTCCATAGACACAGCAGTTCCTTCTTGGAAAGCTCCCGTGGTTCCTCAGGACACCAACTGCCGCGGTGGTGTCACCAACACAACGTCAGTGAGGAACGGGAGTGATGAACCTTTCCAGGAGTCAAAGTTCTTGAGTGATTTTGGATGTGGCACCTATTTGATGGAATTCATGGAATTCTAGAATTGTTTAGGTTGGAAAAGACCTTTGATTCCAGCCACAAGACCAATTTCACAGACCTGTCCCTTGCTGTGATTAGAAATGTCCACGCTGAGCTTGCCCTAAAACTGACCCTACAGAGAAACAACCCCTTTGCCTTGCCCACCATTGCTCCTCTTAATTCCAGCTTCTAAAAGTCCAAATTCCCTGTTAGGATCTTGGAGCAGACCTCGGCTGGTGAGACAGGACTCAACATCCAGCGCTGTAAAATGAGGTGAATCTTGGAAGGTTTGGGAGAGCCCACCCTAAGTGGTCCTGACCAGTAACATCTGAAAAAAGAGCAGCCTGTGAGTGGATTTAATAACTTTTCATATTTAAAATTGCCTTGTCATTTGAGTAATGAGCTCTCTGTGCTTTCTGCTGGAAAAGATCACCATGGAGCTTTATTTTTGGTGGGGTACCCACTTGGGCAGCCCAGGTGTGCTGCTAACTGAAGCCAAATTATTAACCTTAATACAATTTTTAAACAATTATTAAGCTAATCGGATGCAAATTAAACAAAATGAACCTATAAATATATGTGTTTTTCGAATTAGTAATTGGATTTTTTGATGATCTTTGGCTTGACATTGATAAGCTGCTTCTCATAACAGTCTAATTAGGCAATATGTAAACTTTGGCATTCGGTTCTGTCCTAGTGGCTTTTTCAAATGATGTTTGTAAAATTTGCAATTTCATATTACAGATTAAAAATTAAAAACTGCAGGAGGCTAACATTAAAATGAGAATTCATTTCATGGAAAGCCCTGTAGACAAAATTCACCCTAATAGAATTGTGCATAAGGGGCTGCAAATCATGATCTATAGTTACACAGGGGAAGGCTTGTCAAAACCAGTATTGTTGGCCTGTAGTTCTATTCACAGTATTAAACCCATCAGTGGAGTCACTTTGGGGAAAATGCGAACATTATCAAAGAACAGTAAATTAGCAAGAAATTAAAGCATATACCCTTGCATTTCCAAAACAAAAGATCCCTTCATTAAAAACCTTTCATCAGTGGTTTAATATTCATAGCAGTAATTTGCATAACTAAATCAGTTTTCACTGATGAGAGACGACCAAAGTTTTTTTTTTTAGGGTTTTTTTTTTTTTTCCTTCGCTAATTTCTTTTTTGAATGAGCTCTCTAGTTTTTTGATTAAAATTTCACACCAGTAGTTGAACAAAATTGAATACATGACTTCACTGTATTTGTGAGCATCCTCCTTTTCAAGCCCGGGGTTAAATTGCTGCTGCTGGGTGAAAAGCAATGCCTGGGGTGCTTTGTTTACCTTCCCAGTGTCCGGCCCTCCTGTGCCTCGTGTCCCTGCTAAATTCCAGCTCCAAAACCCCCACATTTGTTGGGTTTTTATTGCTTTTTTATTGCCTCATACCTGTCCATAAACACAGAGCAGGAGCATGATACAGAGAGATAGGAATAAAGAAAAGTCATTTGAGTACAAGTTAAGAACTTTCTCTGAAAGTAAAACCCTTTTTCTAAGTCCTTTTTTTATGTTTTCCAAGCACCAATTCCCTTGTGAGAAGCAGGGAGAGGAAACAAGTTTGCCTTAGGGAATGAAGTCAAAAAAATCTTTTTCAGTGTAAATAATTTTTTTTTCAGGAACTGTTTCAAAGTGTTGAAGGTAGAACTTGATGATCTTTAAGGGCTTTTCCAACCTTAACGATTCTATGCAAAATAAATGGGTATTGTGCTGGCTGAGTAGCCTTCACTAGAAATTATTTTGGGGAATAATGAGATTTAATTCATTAAGAGATACAGTGGGCAGCCAGTCGTGCAGTATTTACGTGTAGGCTCTCTGGGCAGTGATTTATCCATCTGAAATAATCAGATTTATTGGAATTCTGACCTCAGTCACAGAAAAAAAGTGTAATAACAATTAGCAAAGACTTAATTTCTCTTCTTATCTAAACTTTTGGTCATTTGTTATTATTACAACTGGATGGAACTACTTAAAAATTCTTAACCTTTGCCTTTGCGTCCTTGATTATTCCAAGGTGTGATCTCCCAAAGTGTTTCTGCTCTAACCCACAAACAATATTTCATACAATTCTGATCTATTAACTTTAATTAATATCGAAGCAGATATTGGCAGGCCCTTCCAAGTTTTTCCTCCATTTTTAAAGAAAGGCCTTGCAAGAGAAGGACCTTTATCTTCATAATAACAAAGGTTGATATTTCATGGGATGTTTTATTTTTCTGTAATTTCTTGGAATGATTCACTCCATAACTATTTTATTATTTACTTTCACTTCAGAGTGATGACAAACCATGTCCAACTGTGGAAGAATGAAAAAAACAATCAAAGTGAACAACAATTGATGGTTGTTTATATTAATCAAGTCAATCATTAATTTATTTCCAAGAATACCAAAGTGTCCTTTGGTTGTCTCAAAAGGCAGGGCAGGAGTGGTCAGAAAGGTGATCATCTTTCAATGATGACAATCCACTAATTATGGATGATCGTTAAAACTCCTTAAAAAAGAAGCAAGAGAACTCCTCTAAAATAAAAATGATGTGATCTATCTGCAGAAATAAATGACAGGACTCAGCTTTGGGGAGGTTCATGGAGAGCTGGCTCGTGGAGCCGGGAAGGACTCCAATCCCTGAGGAGAAGGAACAAAGGGTGAAGAACTGACCAAGTGACCACATCTCTCTGACCAGCTGGCCATGGCTGTCAGCTCTGTCTGTCCCTCCTCTCTGTCCCTCCTGTCCACTTCAGGGAGTGATGGAGCAGCTTTGGTGGGTCCCTGGGTCAAACCCCCACACCTGGGCTTTGGTGCAGCACCAATCCATGGAATGAGTTGTCCTGCGAAGGAACCTGGAGGTGCTGAGAGCAACCCTGCATTATTCAGCTGAAGAGGAGCTTTGAGTCTCTTTCTGGATGCTCCAGGTATTGCAGCTGTTGGCACCAAGGAGATATGTTTAAATATTTTTCATTAAAATTTAGCAAGGAAATTTCTGTGGGAGCAAATCCACGAAATTGGTTATCCATGGGCTGAACACTTCCCAACGTGCCCTGATGCCAGAGAAAGTGTTTGCAGGTAAACCTGGACAGCTTCCAGTCCAAGAACAGGAAGAATTTCTTCACAGAATCCCAGGTTTGGGTTGGGAGGGACCTTAAATCCCACCCAGTGCCACCCCTGCCATGGCAGGGACACCTTCCACTGTCCCAGGCTGCTCCAAGCCCCAATGTCCAACCTGGCCTTGGGCACTGCCAGGGATCCAGGGGCAGCCACAGCTGCTCTGGGCACCCTGTGCCAGGGCCTGCCCACCCTCCCAGGGAACAATTCCTGCCCAAAATCCCATCTAAATCTCTCCTCTTTCTGAAGCCTTGCCCATTTTAATATAAATTTCCAGCCCATGTATGAGAAAAGCAGAGCAAACTTCATTATAAACCCACCAAAATCCAAATTATGAGTAATCTCCGTGTAAAAACCCAAATTTCAGTCTGCAAGTTCTGTGTTAATCATCTAAAGGACAAGACAGAAGAACTAAAAAAGGGTAAGACATTTGTTATTTTCTTTATTTATGCAACTCTCATAAACTTGGCTAATAAAACACTGACTGCAGTTTAAGGATTTGTATAAAAATGATAAAGACTGAAATTTTGGTTTTTATTATTGACTTATTCCTAATAAGATTTATATTACTTAAATTATTTATATTCATGCAAAGTTCATATATCTAATATTGCTAAACTGGAGAATTCACTAAAAAAACAAGTTTAATTGCACAGATTGCTTCAATTAATATCTTTGCATAGTAATTAACCATAAGTGTGTGGAATGCCTATTTTAAATTGCAAGCTGAGACATTTGGGGAGGTAAATTTACAATGGGTAACTGACAGGGTAAAATAAACTCGGTTCTAAATCTCACCCAGCTCGATTTTGCAGTGCTAATTGTTATTGTTGTATTCACGACTTACCAAAAACTCTCCACGCAAAACTTTTTTTGTAGTTGGGATTTATTTTATTTTATTTTTTTAATGGAATGTCATCTGGCTTCCTCAAGAAATCCTAGTGGTAGCCCCTGACCCAAATGTACATCAAGAGCTGTTCCCCCATGGCCCTGGCCTATTTATTGCTTTCCTAACTACTCCAGTTCAAACAGGAGCTCAGAACAAAATTGAAAATGAGCTTGGGGTCTTTTTCTAGTCCCAATTTGTTCACTTCCAAAAGCACTACCCAATTTAGCAGGGCTGCTCAGGAGAGGGCAAAGGCTGGAATTGCAGGGATGCAGGAGGGCAGGGCTGCAATGTGCTGGCAGAACAGCATGGAAGAGCCTTCCCAGGTCTGGGTAATTCCTCAGCTCTCACAATTAGCAGGAGAAACCAGAGAAGGCAGAAAAATAAAAGGTTGTTTTCTGATAGTCCCTGCTCAAAATGTGCATATTCAAATCTGTCATGGAACTCTGGCAGCGAGGCAGGTTATTGCTGCTGAGGACTAAAAATCAATTTATTGCTATTTCTCGAGGTGCTGCTGGGCTGTAAAGGTGAGGGACACCTGATCAGGAGGTGCATTTTATCAAGAAAAAAAATCCTGTTTTCTTTAGTTCCTTGTGCTGCAGGAACAACTTGTCCTGTACATGATTAGGGGCTTTGCTGCTCAGAGAAAAGGTTTGTGGTGGAAAAAACAAGGTGCTTCACACTCTAATTGCCCACTGCAAAGTTTGCTTTTAACTGCTTGCCCAGAATAGGAATATTCTCTATTCCATTCTATTCCATTCTATTCCATTCTATTCCATTCTATTCCTGAGAGGAGAGAAAATATAACCAAAATCTCAAGGGTCAAGATAAGGACAGGGAGAGATCACTCACCCCTCACCCTCATGGTGGGGAAATTTCCCCAGCTCCGACCTGGGGAAATTAATGGAATGATGGCAGGACTTTGGTGACACCAGGATCAACCCTCCAGCACCACCACAACTGAATATTGTCACTGTTGCAAGCTGTGCGTTCCTTGCTATCCAAAAAAAAATTAATAATAATAATAATAATAATAATTAGATAATCAAGTCAGAGTATTGAAAAGTGGCAGCTGTGCATGGGGAGTTGCTCTATTTTATCAAAAATGTGATGAGTTTAATGTAAATAGCTCACAAACTCGAGTGGCTCCTCAGATTAAAGGCTGCCAAAAATCCATGGTGACACAAAGGGCTGGAATCTGGGGCACTTTCTGTGGCCAGAACTTATTTTTTGATCAATTTACTTTATCTACTCCATTTCTGTGAAAATCTGAACAGACTTGTTGTCTATGAGTGTCTGTACCAAGTCTAAATTTTTAAAAACTGGTTTGGTTTGTGTTTCAAAGAGCACATTCCAGAAAAAGAAATCACATTGAGCTGAACGAGAATTAGATTTAAAAATTTAAAAAGTCTTTGCATTACCCAAAATGAAAGATAAGGTGTTGATCAAATGTTTTATCTTTATAATTAGGTACAACTATAAGAACTGAGAAGCTTTTCAAAGTATCACATCTAGGCAGATTTTGTGATGGTGGATTATGGAGAAATCACCAAAATCGTGTGTAAATGTACATCCCTGAGAGAACGCATCGCTCAGCCTGACTTTGTAATTGCAGCTTGGAAATGGAGCTTGGAATTTGGAAATGCTGTAATTCCCATTTTCAGGGGTTTGGCTGCCTCCTCCTGTCTGAGCTCCTTTCCCACTGTTTCCCCTTTTGTAAAATGTGCAAAGTGGGTGAGAAACAATAGAAAATCTGGGCACAAATTCCCTCCAGTACATTGAGATTCCCATTAATTGCTGTAATTCTTTCTTTCATTGGGGCATCTTTATTTGTTCTATTTTTCATCAAATGCCTTGAGAACCTCCTGTGTTACCTGTGATGCACCAAGTACCCAAAGATTTCATTTCTTTTCTTCATCCTTGACACTTTCCAGGTGGAATTTCAACTTCTGCTTCATGTAATACTTTCCATCCTGCTGCTGCTTCCCTTTTTTATTTGTGGGAATCTCCTGCAGTTGGGATCTATTGTTAAATGTTATTTATCTATTAATTATATTATTATTAAATAGTAAATATTATTTTATAGTATAAATGTTATATACATCAATAATATTTATAGTAAATATAAAATATAATATTTCCTTTTATTAATGTTTATAATTCCATGTTTATATAAATTTTATATAAAATTATAATTCGTTCACTTCCAAATAACATTCCATTATATTTTAATATAATTTTAATTTTTAATATATAAAAATTAAATATAATATCATCTATCCTGGGACCCTTTCATTCTGGGGCAGTGAGAGATCAGGAAATCTGTTCCTAAACCAGGAATTTTAGACTGGGAAAAGAGGGATGGAAACTGTGGCTGGCTCTGGGAAAACAACCACCAAAATAAAGGAATCTGGTGTTTTTTTTCCCAAGCTCTCACAATTTCCACACTTAAACAAGAGGTACTTAGCCCATTTCCAGGCTGAATTATGAATCAGTCTCCAGGGAGTGCTGTTTGCACACCTGAGAAACTGAAACTGGTTTGTTCACCTCTGAAATCCCTGGAATTAGTGCAGCCTTGAAAATCAGCTGGCTTTTAATGCTCTCCTTGTTTTCTTTTTCCTGAAGTCTGAACAGAAAGGTCTTGCCCGAGTGTAAAAACTGCAGAATTATAAATAATTTGTTCTGTCCCTTTCGAGACGGTGAAGATGGAAATGTTTGCTTTCAGCAGAGCTTGTTTTCTGTTGACTTCATCTGATAGCTGCGCAGATAAAAATACGAGCTAATGGATTTTGACATGTTTCCTTGGAATGTGTGTGACATCAGCTGTCTTAGGGAATGTCAGAGTGATGTCATGCAGCCGCCTGGTTTTAAATGAATTAAAGATGAAACACGACCCCTCTGTAGGTTGTTGTGCTGCACTGAAGCTGCACAGCCACATTCGTTTACTGTCAGCTTTAAAGTATTTCAAGTTTTGTTGCAACAGCAGAAATTCTGATTTGGTCTCCAACAGATGGGAGAGATAAAATACAGCCCAAACCAGGCTCTTTTTTGAGCTATTTATCCTTTCATGCTTTGTCATTTCAGTTTATATTTGCTGTCTAACCTGGTTTTCTACAGCCCTGACATTCACAAGTGCAGCCATGGACTGTTTCTCTGACTGATTCATGCAGGAGGATAAATTACTTAATTAATACCTCCGCATCTTGTCTGCACTTAAGCCAAGAGTAGAGGAATGTGCAATTGGTGACCTCAGTGCCTTAAAACCTGACAGAAATATAAAACCGTGGAAATGATCTCACTTCTCCACAGATCGGCCAGTTCTTGTTGGGAGTGTCCTTGGCATTTCTTCCTCTGTCCAGCTCTGAATTTCCAGGTAAGAGAGTTATTCCTTAGTTGAAAGAACAGTAATTTTGGCTGGTTCAGACTCCTCAGAGTAATATCCATGTACAAACAAAACCAACCATAAATTCCTGCCAAATTCCTGATGCTGTTTGTGTGTGATCTCCTCTTTATGGAGCCAAAAATCTGCTTCCATTTAAAAATTCCCCTACAGTTTAAATTTCAGTACATTTCAATATAATTTAAATTTTAAAAATTCCTTAACATATCTGTTAAGGCCAGAGCTGTGATTTCTGATTTTGCCACGGCCTCTGGGCTTCCTTTTGGCCACCTCCCCCAGCCCCAGCTCCGAGGGGCTCCTCACTGCCCTGTCCAAACTCAGGGCTCCAGGTCTCACGTTTGTTTCCATCTCTTAATTCCATGGGCTCCAAAGAAACAAGTCTGAGCCACACCAAATCCCTTGACTTTCCTTTAAAGTCCACTTTAAAAAGTCTGTGACAATCACAGCAGTTGCTGTGGATTACTGAATATCCAATATCTGTCATTTGTAGTGGGTGCAATCACTTATTTAATGGAGATTTAATTAGATAGAAGCAGAGGCCACGTGAACACACTTCCATAACCATCAGAAAGGCTGGAAAAAAAAGCCAAATCTTCACTTTGTATGCCTGGTAAAAAGACAACTCTTCTGGGAGATGTTGTAGGATACCACCTAGCACCGTATGAACAATGAGTTGCCAGTAGAAGGAAGAAGAGTTCTGCAATTTAATTTATTCTCCAAGGTTAATTGGGGAACAAGGTTCCTGAGCTTCACTTGAAATAACTAAAACTGGAGGGTTAAGAAATTTAAAATCTGAGGAAGATCCTGAGTTTATATTTTAAAAATACGTTTATTTGTACATAGTTTTGTATCACTGGACTGAACCCAAAACTGCTCAAAGTGGGGTCTTGGGGCTGCCCAGGGAGGTTTGGAGTCACCACCCCTGGAGGTGTCCAAGGAATTCCTGGGGGTGGCACTCAGGGCTCTGGGCTGGGGATAAGGTGGGGATGAGACACAGATGGGACTCCATGGTCCTGGAGGGTTTTCCAGCCTCAGAGATTTTGTGATTCTGTGACTTTCCCTTTCCCTTTCCCTTTCCCTTCCCTTCCCTCCACTCAAATTTCAAGGAGTTCATTCAATTCCCTCTCTTTAGCTCAGATCTGGGTCTCTGCAGTGCTCTGAAGGCAGGAGGAGCCCTTGGCATGGGATTTTCAGGAGCAGAGCCTTGGCCATTCCCCCTGGGATCCCTGCCAGCCAGGGCACCTGCCCACCCCACAGCCCAGCCCTTCTGCTCGGATATTGATTAGCAAAGCAAGCTCATCCCTAAATTGCCCAATGTAATTTTGATCAGTTTTGTCTTCCCCCAAGGAAAATTCACACTCATCTGGGTTTTTTTCCCCTTTACAGGCAGTATTTGAGTTCCCACGTTCTGGATTTTACTAGTGACCATCTGGTATTTTGCAGACACTTCACTGGTGCTGGATATTGATTCCTCTAACGATTCCTGGGCAACCCAGCTCTAATTATTTGCAATTTTTACTGTTTTTAAAGCAGATTAGATGCTATTTTTGACGTTGGCTCTGTTGATTTGCTTTTTCTTCCACAGCAAAAATAGACCTTGACTTAAATCGAAACAACTGTGCTCTTCAGCTGCATTTTTTTTCAGAAAAACTTCAAAATTCTTCACGCTCTTGTTGTGCTGTGTGGTTTTACTTGTTGTGTTGAGCAGGCACGTGATGTGTTGGATTGTGGCTTCCAGGGGATTTCTCAGCTGAGCTGGTGAGTGAGGGCACGATGGGGACAGTGGGGTGACAATGTCCCCGTGCTGCTGGTCCCTGAGGTCAAGGCTGTGTCCTTGGAGCATCCTCCAGTCTCACCTGGAGCTGGGAAGCAGCACAAAGGCTCTGCAAGGCAGGAGCCTTCCCCCGTTCTGAGGGGCTTTTGCAAATATTTCCTGAGGCCTGAGGAAATATTTCCTGGTCTCCAGATGAGGATTTTTGTTGCTTTTGGCCTCTCAAGGCTCTGCCAGGCTGTTCTGGGCTCTCTGGCTGT
>VZSR01000514.1:11809461-11838154 GCA_013398615.1 Brachypodius melanocephalos
TTTGTTTCCTTGTGCAGTAACTACCACTGCTCTTTGAAAGGCTGTGCTATTTTTTTTTTTTTTAATCTGAAAAGGTTTGCCATGTCTTCATGCCAGCACTTGTCACGCTTTAGAAAAATCACAAGCAGCAAAAAGTCAGAATTGTCAGTTCAGAAGACACTGCTCGTTCCACTGGGTAAAAGCCGAGGAAGCAACGTCGGCAAACGATCTTTAGGAAGAGAAAAAAATAAAAAATAATAAAAAAAAAACCCGACGGAAGCAGCAGCGGTGGAATGAAGATAAAAAGGGTTGCAGGCTTTATTCTCATTGAAGGTTGGCAACGGGAAAGCTGCTGGAGTAGAAGAAGAATATCTGATAGGTCATCTGTTGTGTAATGAAGAATAGAAGACAAGCGAGGAGAAGCAAGGTGATTCCAAACCTCAGAGGGACGGGAGATCTTGGGAGAGAAACATGAAAGCAATACCTTTATAAACTGACCAAATTTAATTTACTATCAACGAGCCTTGTAAGGCTGCGGGCTGACAAAATCCATTTGTAATGCTCTGGGTAAGGCTGGACTCAGACATTTTTCTCCTGTGGAATCACGTTATTGTGTATTCCTTTCTTTTTTTGGTGCAGGTTTTCTGATTAAAAGTTACCACGGGGTTGTCAAATATTTTCCTTGTCCTCCTGATATCTGGGCTTAGTTACCCCATAAGTGATCCTACAGATCCATCTTCAATAGGCACAAGTAAAGGGGGAACAAAAGCAGATAAATCTGTTGTCATTTAAAATGCACAATTTCCTGCAAAATGTCCACGTGGTTCTGCTCTGGATGTTCCTTGAGAGACACTGGAGTTGTCAGGATGCTTTGCTGCAGTATTTTAAATGCATCTTATCCGTTGCATTCCTGATTTCAAGGGGCAAGTCAGGAAATGCTCTGCATGAGGTCCTGAATGCTTTTCCTTTCCTTCGTGACACACTGAGAGGTGTGAAATCTGGATCCTTTGGCTGAGAAGATGATGGGATGGGACGGGACAAGAGCAGATTTTCACTGGGTAATGGGAATGGTTTGGGTACAACATCCCCAGGCCAGACTGGGCTCTCCTTGGCTGTGTGGAGAGAGAAAAATGGGGTTTAAATTAAATTTCTAATTCAGTGGTAGGCACAGTGACTAAATCCTGTCAGTGTTTCTGAGGTCTGGTGGGAATTTAACAGGCTGGGAGAGCTGCTCACCTGGAGAGGAGAAGGCTCCAGGGAGAGCTCAGAGCCCCTACCAGGACCAAAAGGGGCTCCAAGAGAGGGACTGGGGACAAGGGATGGAGGGACAGGACACAGGGAATGGCTTTAAACTGGAAGAAGGTAGATTTGGATTGGATATTGGGAAGGAATTTTTCACTGTGAGGATGGGGATGGGGCTGGGATGGAATTCCCAGAGCAGCTGTGGCTGCCCCTGGATCCCTGGGAGTGTCCAAGGCCAGGTTGGACATTGGGGCTTGGAGCAGCCTGGGACAGTGGAAGGTGTCCCTGCCATGGCAGGGGGTGGAAGGGGATTATCTTTGAGGTTCTTTCCAACCCAAACCTTTCCATAATTCCATGAGTGAATTTTCACTCTCCATGAGCAGAGCTCTCTGCACTGGGAGAAGCCCCAGGGTTTGGTGCTTATGGTTTAGTTCAGGAGGAGCAAGAAATGACCAAGTCCCTCCAGATTCTCTTTTCTAGGCATGAGATGCATCAACAGGATCCTCCTTGGTCTTCCACAGCATGGACAGGAGTGGGATTGGGATCCTTCACACTTCCCTCAACATTTCTTTGAAGGTAAAATGAGTGGAGAAAGTGGAGGAGAGGGAAAGTTTCCTGTAATAGACAACAACAGGCTTTGGAGAACTGTGTCTGGTTTTAACCCTGACTTGATGGGTCAGATCTGCAGGATCGTGGAAAAAACTCCTGGAGAGGGATTAATTTTAGGGTTAAATGGGGTTAATTTTCTAAAAGGATTGAGTTGGAGGGGGGAGCACCCTTAGCACCACAGGTGAGCACATTTTAGAGGTGCATCTCTATGATGCAACACAGAAAAATGTCAGGGTTGTGCTGTCATGGAATACCCCAAAGTAAAATCAGTCAAAACAGCATTTTATTGCATTGCAATGCTGCTTTACAATTAGAATTCTTCATCAGTAGAGTCTCTCAACTCACCATAAGAAGCTCTGTCTGTGGATACGCTCATTTTATTTCATCTTGTTTTACAAATCTGATAGAAAAAAAACCCCAGCTAAATTAGGCTAAACCACTTGGTTCTCCTCTGCCCTTTTAAATGCTGTAAAGTAAGAAGATTATGCTACCCCCTTCCCCATAAATCAGGATTAAACTGGAGTTTTCAGGGGTTTTGTGCCAACAAAATCCCCAATTTGCTGAGCTCAGATTCTCTAATCTGAAGTCAGAGGCCAGAAGAGGGGATGCACTTTGGAAACTGCAAGGACCACGGTGTGTATTTGGAAGAATTAGGAATTTTTCCTTAAACTATCAGTGCTCCATTCCCCCTGCCATGGGAAGAGTGAGTTTCTTATCCCCAGAATCACTTTGCTTTCTCAGTGTGGGCCACGTTTCCTTGTTTCTCACCCACTTGTATTAGAATTGGAAAATTTCACCTGCAGCACAACATGCATCCATTAAAATCCGTGCCAACCTCCTCATCTCATTTTTAAGCGAATGCGAGTTTTCCTTCGTAAAATTCCAGTGGGCAATGAATTAAAAATGACAACTCTATATACGGTGAAAACACGAAAATAAAATATACAAAACATTGCTAATGATCAGTTCTTGAAAAATTTACCAGACACATTCTACCCAGGGAGCTAAACTCATTAGCAGAAACTGATAGGAAACCTGAGAAACTCCAGGATGAGGCTCAGGCACAACATATTCAAATGAAATCTCTTTAGCAGAATAGTTTTGTTTCTTTCCCCGAAATATTTAGCAGCAGCATGTATTGTTTGGGTTTGGGGTTTTTGTTTTTTAAAGGAGTGGTGTCTGGGAGGTTATGGCATCTTGTTAATCATGTTTACCTGCTTGGGAGCTGTTCCCTCCTTGGGGAAGGAAAAGACCTAATGACGGGCCAAAAATATTCCCAGTTTTATCAGGAGGGTCCTGCTCAGCCACAGCCCATCCCTGCTCCCAGAGCAGTCCTGGATGTTGCCTTCTCTGCATCCAAAGGTGAGTTACAGACCTGGGCATGCTCCAAAGCCACCCAAACCATCCCCACCCTGCCAGCACTCAATAAATTGTAATAATTAATGATATCTGGGTGACCTCACTCGATGGCAATGGGGACAGCCCGACCCATCAACGTCCTGCGTGTGGCACTTGAATGCTGCCACCTTCCAGGAACAGACAATGGTTTCACACCTCATTTGCAAGCTAAGGGAGATAGGGAATGAATTAAACTTCCTGCAAACACTCGGGAGGTTTACAAAGAGTCCTATCTCTAAGTCTACTGTACAATTTGCATAAAAGAATTCAGTATTAATGTAATTATTAATGATAATTCTCAAGCAGTTGTGCTGCTTCAGGATTTTTCAGATTAAGAATGTAATGAATTAGTAATAAAATCCAAACACAAATTTATTCCTAAATACAATTTCCTCCCTGGCTGTGAATCTCCTTGTATTCATTATAAAAGATGGACTTGTTGGAGCAGCTTCCCTCCGGCGGCGTGGTTTAAAGGCACATGTCTTCCACAAAGTCAAATTCCTGGCAGCAAACCACTTTAGGAGAAGCTTTCCTGCTCCTTGGGCAGCAAGAGGATGTGACTGAGGTGTCCTTAATGAGAAATGTCTTCCAAGCATCCACCTCATCCCACGTGCAACGGCGGCAGCGTTGGAGAACTTGAGCTGCTCCTCTCCCTGAAGAAACCCCTGGGACCCAGCCCAGGTGACAAAGCCAGGCCTGTTTGCTCCTGGCTGTGTGCTGGACTGGCTGTCCCCATGCTCCTGAGGTAAGTCCAGAAAAATCCATTTGGGAATGTCCTGCCAGGACTCCCCCAAAACACGCGCTCTTATCTGCTCCCTTCGTGTGGCAATAGGTCTGTGTGTGTGACACCCCAAATCTGCACCTCAGCCACCTCCCTGCACTCCAGGGAGTCATTGGGAGACACAGGATGAATCCCAGATGTTGGAGAAACTTGGCAGCGCTTCATGGATCACACCTGGGACAAATATACCCCAAAATTTTGGTGTTGGTTGGGCACTGCAAGGTAAGCGAGTGCTTTTTATGGGGAGGTGGTGACACATTTTAATTTAATTAATTATTTTTCCAGGCCCATCTATTGAAATTATTTTCTCTTGGAATAATCTTTTACTGAAGGTTGAATCATATTGGCGAATTGGCTTCACCAATACAAGAAATTTTTCCATTTTCTCCTCTCATCTTTTCTCCTTTCCTCCTCAAATCATCACCTGCACCCAGAATGCTGGAGCAAATACTGGTACAAATTTAGCACTTTCTGGGGTGTCAATTATGATGGAACTTATTTTTTTCCCCAGGATATTATAGGACTTTGGCATCAGCTCTAGAGCAAGTTACATTTTTCTGTCGATAATTTGGATAATTTCTGTCTGGTTTGATGTTCTGCAAGATTAGAAATAGCAAAGTGTAGTGGACAGTGCAGTAATACGTGGATGTTGTTTTAATTCAGAACAGAGTTCTGCTTCCCTCTTTAACATCCAGATACAATTACACCTTCCTGCTCTGATGGTGAGATCTCCAAGCCCTATTTTCCCATTTTTCCAGTGGATGTGGTTTCTCTATACCCACTAATCCTCAGCAGGACCCAACCACCAAGCCCAGTCCTCCCAGGGAAGTTGATGGAACTGAAATTTTCCATAATCCAAAGAAAAATCCCATTATCCCTCCAGTTCTCCTATCCTGTGCTAAATCCCAGTGACAAAGGGAAAACCAAACCCCAGGTGACGACAACCAATGGAAATGCTTTGGAATCTGCCAGGGATGAATCCATCCCCTGCTCCTGCTGTGGCGAGGCCTGGCTGAAATGGGTGAGGCATTGCTCAAATATTGATCACTTGGCAGGAGGAGAATCCTGCAGGAAGAAGCACTTTGCTCCTGGAAGGCTCTGAGGGAAATGCTGCCCTGACAGGATTGTTTAATGGCGTTACCATGAAAAAGAATTGATGTTTGCTGAAGATCTGCTCTTCTCCCATTCTCAGCTTTGGCCTCCAGAAAACTCATTTGCCAAGAGCTCCTTTGGCTGGTGTTTGAGACCACTGGAGCACACTCACTGCACAGGACACCCTGATCCCTGGAAATGGCAGCCCTGGGAAAATTTCCATCTTAGGATGTTATTTTCCCAGTGGTCCCATTTTCTGTTCAGATTATATGAATATATTTAATGTGAATAACGGTGGATTCCTGTTTGTTTCAAGCCACACTGGGAAAGTGGAAGTGTTTGAAAAACAAGCACTGGGTTGGGGCAGGGTGATTTAGGAGCTGAGCTGAGCACTCCTGCACGGCCCCAGAGCTGCTTTTCCCTGCTTTCTGTCCGTGCCTGGAATCTCCTCTGGAATCTCCGTGGCTCATCCACGCTGGCTTTGGGGTTGAATCGTGACCCCACAAACCTGAACTCACCGGATTCTGTAGGAACAATGAGCTCTGCTGGGCCTTGGCTCCACCTTCATTGCTTGCAGATGTTGAGCCTGTCCTGGAGGAACTCGACTCATCCTAAAAAATGCTCAACATCTGTGCAAGCACTTTAAAATGTGACCTGTGGCAGCACATCCCTCCCCTCCCATTTGTATTTATTCATTTATTTATTCTTGCTAACACAGAGGAAGAATAAATCTGCTCAGGACCTAAAATTTCCCAATTTTCACCCTGTGTGGAGCATCCTTTACTTCTGAAACTTCTCTGTGTTGCTTCACCTTTGGCTCTCAGCAGTTGTTCCACTCACAAAATTGCTCCATTATCCCACAGTTTCCTGTTTGCTGTAATGAAGACAACTGGATTTTTGATAGTCTATTAAATGGTCTATTAAATAATGTGGTTGCTGGAGGGACCCTGGTGATTCTGTGTGGAGTGGCAGAGTAATAACTCCGTGATTCAGATGCTGCCTGGATTTCCTTTCTATTCCAGCTGTTGGAAATGTTTTCCTGAGAGTTTGCATAAATCTTCCTCCTTCTCAGCTGGCCTGCAGCCAGCATGGATCCACTTGTTCTGCTGGAACCTGGGATATTCAGCAGATGGGGAAGCTCCCAACTGTTGGGATTGTCAGGCTGAGATGCAGAAGACAGGACGGCCTGAAGGTAAAAATCATGGGTTTGATTATAGGATCAAATCTGGATAATTATAAAATTATTTCCCAATCTGCATTAATTCAGTGAACAAAGGTGTGTTTTTACCCTTGTGATGGGACAGCAGAGCTCCTCTAATGTTGGTCTGGGAATATTTTTGGGCAGCTTTTTATATTTTAGTTCCAACCCAAATTGGATCTCCATATCTGAGGCATCTTAAATCCTCCTGACCACCTCAGTGTTTAAAGTTCTTCAAAGACAGCAGTGATAAGGTTTATCACTGCTTTATCGCAGCACTGATAAGGTTTGATAAGGCTTTCATTGATCTACAGACTGTGGGACTTGCTCCTGTTGGAGCAGAGCCTGGAAAGGTTTCTTGTCTCAAACTCCAATACTTGAAGATCACCACTTAATTTCCCTTGAGGATCCTGATCCCAAAGGCACAGGGATGGTCCTGCTGAGATCCCAGTTTAGGGATTTTTCTGAATTGGGGATGAATTCCCTCCCTGGCCTTTGGCAGTGGTGCAGGTTGTTGGATATTGCTGTGGTAATGTGTACATGCTATTAAATTATTTTAAACTTTTTCCCCTTCCCCTCTGTTCTTCAGGTTTTTCTCCTGCACCTCTGAAATATTGAATTTACATTCCAATTTGTGCATTATTACAAATGGTGACCATGATGTAGCACCACAGGAAGCCTGTGCAGTGAAATATTGTGGGTTTTTTTGTTGTTTTTTTTTTTCCAGCCAGTGTCCATTCTTCACTGGCAGATGGACTTTTACGCAGACAGGACTGAAAATGAACAGCAGCAAATCCCCAGCACTCCTTCCCTTTCATGTTCCACCCAAGTGCAAACAATTCTGCCTTAAAACCACTCAGAATGGAATGACAGCAGCCACCAAGGCAACTTTTCTGTACAGTATTTCTGTTGGGAAGGATTTTATTGGTGTGGTTGTGGTTTCTATCACCAACACTTCACCAATTATTGTGTTCTCTGCCCTTTGAACTGAGCAGGGGAGAACTTTGCTGCTTTGGATTCGTTTAAAGCTCTGTTGGATTCTGTTCTGCTCTTTCTGGGCTCAGAGATGCTCACAGGTCCCCACATTCTCAGGGCGAGGATTTGTTCCATCTCAATATTCCCTCTGTCCCCTTGGGTGTTGGACCAACACAGCCTTGAAGGTCCCTCCCAACCCAATCCATTCTCTGATCCTTCCATTATTTTATGGAAGGAGAACAACAGGAGTTCCCTTCCCATGGTTGGATGGTTTGATAGCATTGTTCCCTTTGCCATCAGCTTTTATTCTGTATCTCTTCTTATATTTTATTCTATATATTTATACATCTCTTCGATTCAATAGGTAAATTAATTCCAGGGCAGACATGACATTTCTTTTCCAGAAACCTGTCAATGTTTCTACCCCTGGGCCTCATTTCTGTGGTTTTCCTTGTCCAGGGACTCTGGTGGAGGAGCTGAGACCCTTTGGATGATCCCCTTCTACCCTCCACATCTCTTTATAATCCTGACTCCTTCCTTCATCCTAATTTTCCTCGTTATCTGAAAATCAGTGTAAAACTTCTCTGTTGCTTTCTTTCCCTTTCACTTGCCCCAAGGAATAATTGGATATTTCTCTGAGAGCTCTGTACATTAAGAGTTTGTGCTTTGTGTTGCTCTCTCAACACTTAATTTGCTTTAGAGTTTTTATGGTGACAGCTCAGTATTTCCTATTTATTTTGCAGGATCCATTTCTTTAGTGCATTCAGAACTTCCTGGTGAATTTAAACCCCAAAATGCTGCAAACTCCAGGGATCAGAGACCTCCAAAAGCGTTGCAGTTCTGGGAGTCCTGGGAGTGCCTTAAATTGCTCAGAATTGTGTCTTGAGAGCACAGAGGCTCAAAAATGAAAATTTTGGAGTGGTGTCTTCAGAGTTTGAGGACAACACTTTTTTTTGGTGCTGATTTTATATAAACTCAGCACTCTCCTCCTCAGTGATGAGGCTCACACTGGGCTTTGGCTGAAGCAGTGATATCACCCTTCTGAAGAATTTTCCAATTCAGATTTTGGGTTCTGTACCTAAAAAAAAAATAAAAAATAGTGTAGTCAGAGAATGAGGCCTGTGCTAGAGCCTGGGAATTATTTTATCCTGTTGTTATTGTCTGATGGAATTTAATTCTTTAAAGACCTTGTCCTTATTTCTATAGGTCACCTGCAATTTGTTTGCAGCGTTATTCCAGTTGGAAATCCCATTGCGTTCTCAACCATCCCATGGATTGGAGCTGCAGGCTCTGGTTCCTGGATAGCTGGGAAGGAATTATTGGCCATGATTGGATGCAGCTGGTGCAGCTCAAAAAAGGCTGAAAAACTCTTTTGAAAGACCCCTCAAGATGGTTTTGATAAATTCGAAGTTGGAGAGTTTTTATTTGCTTTCCATTAAAAAGCGATAAAAGAGACAACCGCTCGTACGCTGCAGGAGGAATTCCTTCACCCTGTTGAGAGATGGCAGATGGAAAACCGGGAATTTCATGTTGCAGTGATAGCTGGCATGTTGTACACATTAATGTCCTGCTTCCCATCTTCAACAAATCTCTAAATTCGGGGAGGAGGCAGTGGGAAGATCAGAACCTGTTTCCTGACGGGCGTTTGGGGCTGCTCGCTGCTCTTTGTGTGACTGCAACTCCCTCTGACTCACCCACTGCTCCTCTGCCCTCCCACTTTGGACACACAGGGAGAGTTTGACTCCCAGTTTTGCCCTTTTGTGGCACTTTGTGGCCGCTGCTGGTGCTGTCAGGGTTCCTGTGTCCTCAGGGTGGGCTCTGGGGGCTGTTGGCCACCCTGTGCCCCAGCAGAAGCTGCTGCAGGAGGGTTTTGTCCCCTGGTTGCTCTCCAGGACAAAGGCACTGGAGAAGTTGAACACAGCAGCTGTTCTCCTTGCTTTTGCTGACGTCCAAAATCTGCCTTTTCTGATGGAACTGATAATTTTTCTGGCAGCCCAAGAGACGAGATCCTTATTTCCCTGAACATCTCCGATGGATATAGAGGCAATATTTTGCTTTCTCTGATTTATGGGTGCTCCTTGCCAATGCCAACAGATTAAATGGATTTTTACTTGAGATTGTGGAGCCTCGTTACAGATGTACATTTATTTCTCTCTCCTCTGTTCCTCCAGAAGATTTGTACATCCTGGCAGACACCACAAGCTTTTGTTTTGGGTTGGGAAGAGCACAGAAAGGGTTTCTGCTACTGTTTGCATGAGCCACCAGAGCTGGAGCAGCTTTCCTTGGCCTTGGCACTTCCTTAGGGTTTGCTTCTCTTCTCCAGCCCCTCAGGTGGAAATTTTATTCCTTTCCAGTTTGCATTGATGATGTTTAGTAGAGCTCTGAACGTTTTGTCACCTCATTTTTAGGTGTTTGGCACCAAACACTGGCTGGGAGGCTTAGTTTGTCTTAATTTATTCCTTTACTCCAGCCTTTCCTGCCAGGGGGTTTTTGGTTGTTCCCAAAGTCAGTGCAGGGAGTGAACCCTGCCAGGGGACAGCTCTCCCTATCCTCGAGGTGTTCCTGCACCTCTTCCCACTCCTGGGAATTTCAAAAGCAGTGAAACACGGTGGGTTCATGTCCCAGAGCTGCTTTTCATGGGATGCTGGTGCTTCACTTCTGTGCACTCCTCGGGATTTGTCCGTTCAAGGGATCAGGGTAGACCCCAGGTGTGGGGGGTCCTGGGACACCTGAGCCTCATTTGGTGTTTGTGGGGGAGTAGAGGGGCTTGGGAGACCTGGAGAAACCCCAAGGATTGGCTTTGGGGTCTGTCCAGGTGCAGCAGTCCCTGGGGGTGAGGGATTGGCTCCTTTTTGGTGAAGGTTCATCAGAACCTGGGGATGCTGAGGGCTGGAGAACCTGCCCTGTGAGGAAAGGCTGAGAGAGCTGGGAGTGCTCACCTGGAGAGGGGATGGATCCAGGGAGAGCTCAGAGCCCCTGCCAGGGCCTAAAGGGGCTCCAGGAGAGCTGGAGAGGGACTGGGACAAGGGATGGAGGGACAGGACACAGGGAATGGCTTTAGCTGGGAGAGGATAAATTCAGATGGGATTTTGGCAGGAATTGTTCCCTGGGAGGGTGGGGCTGGAATTCCCAGATTTGCTGTGGCTGCCCCTGGATCCCTGGCAGTGCCCAAGGCCAGGTTGGACATTGGGGCTTGGAGCAGCCTGGGACAGTGGAAGGTGTCCCTGCCCATGGCAGGGGGTGGTTTAGACCCTTTAAATCCTTTTAGATCCCTTTAGACCCTTTTAGATCCTTTAAAGTTCCCTTCCAACCCAAACAATTTTGAGTTTAGGATTCTTTGCCTCGCTGCAGCTCCAGGTCACGATTATTCGGTGGGCAGAGAGTTCAGCTGAGCACAGTCCCGTCCTTGCTGCAGGAAATGTCTCCATCCCAGGGGTGTGAGGGGCTTGGAGGGGAGTTTTTGTGGGTTCTGCCCCTCACTCCCTGCTCCTGCAGCTCTCTGGGAATGTGCAGCTTTCCCAGCCATCCACCCGATGGCAGCACAGCGATGGATGTCACGCTCCCAGCTTTGCCTTCCCACAGAAGCAGCAGTTTTTCCACATTGCAAGAAAAAAAAAATACCCAAACCCCTCAAAACCCCACAAACCTAACCAAAAAAATCCTAAGAAAATTTTTTAAATATCAGCTTTTCTTTCTTTTTTTTTTTTTTTCCGCTTTTACCTCTCATCATTTTTTGTTTAAATTCCCTGTTGAGATGCACACGTTTAAGAAACAACTCCCACAGTTCTGACTTTTGGAAAAATCGCCGCAGCACATCTAAAACAGAGCTCAGAAATCCCCAGCATGTGGCCAAAAACCCCCCATTTTCTGAGTGGATGAAACTGGGCTCTCCGGTCCAGCCTCGTGCCATTGCGACTGCATTAAGCCATGAAGGAGGGTGATACAATGTACCATCATTCCCAAGTAATTTAATCACGAAAACTAAAAATTTGGAAGCAAACAGATATTTTACTTAATAGAAACCATCTGCACTGTACAGTAGGCAAATTGTATAAAAATGAATAAAACTGTCTCTGGAGGAAAATGACTCAGGCACCAGCTTATATAATGAAGATGTATATGTGCCTTTTAGCATTTGCATTGTCTATTAGAGTAGGTAAATCGCAGTGCTGGTGTAAGGAAAGAGCTCCAGATTTTATTGCCATCCTGTGACTGATGGCAAAGGCAGCAGGGGCAGCAATTCCTTCAGAAGGGGCTTGCTCCACACCCCAAATGCTTTGGGTGGGAAAGCTTTGCTGGTGGGGGCACATTTCAGGCTTTTTCTGGGGAAGGATTTTCCCTCATTTGGGCTTTTTTTTTGCTTGATTCAAGCCTGGCTCGTTTGGGATTGTCCAGGGAGGATTGGCCACTGGGTTTTATTTGGTAGAGTTGAGTGGATGAGTTTCAAACAGGTCCTTTAAATTGGTATTTTAAACCTCTTCTTCAAGCTGGTCCCTTAAACTCATTCTTTAAACACCTACCCAGCTTGTTCCACACCCCAAATGCTTTGGATGGGAAAGTTTTATTGGTTGGGGGACATTTTAGGTGTGTCGCTTCTCCTAGGGAAGGATTTTCCCTCACTTTGGCTTTTTTTGCTTGATTTGGGTTCATTTGGAGTTGTCCAGAGAGGGTTTGCTGCTTGGTTTTATTTGGCAGAGCTGGTGGATGAGTTTTAAACAGGTCCTTTAAATTGATCCTTTAAAGTGGTGCCTTAAACTTGTCCTTTAAACTGGGTTTTTAAACAGGTCCTTTAAACTGGTCCCTTAATCTGGCCCTTTAAACCCCCACCCAGCTTGTTCCACACCCCAAATGTTTTTGGAAAATTTTGCTGGTGGGGGCACATTTAAAGCTTTTCCTGGGGAAGGATTTTCCCTCATTTGGGCTTTTTTGCTTGGTTCAGGCCTGGCTCATTTGGGATTGTCCAGGGAGGATTTTCTATTGGACTTTTATTTGGATGAGCTTTAAACAGGTCCTTTAAATTGGTATTTTAAGTTTATCCTTCAAGCTGGTATTTTAAACTGGTCCTTCAACCCCCAGCCAGCAGAAGGTGCAGGTTGGACACAATTCCCTGCTGCTGGCACCTCTCCCTTTCCCTGTTGTTGAAGGACAGATTTCCCTACTTCCCCAAATATTTATTCCCTGGCACTCGGCAGCTTCCCTAAATGATGGCAAATAATATGAATTATTCAAGCACAGGGCTGCAAGAGCCCGCCTCCAGCCTGCTTTTAAAATGAAGTTTATAAGAGCCACTTTCAGGGGCTGAGATTTAACCCTGGAAAGAAATGTGCCCTGCCTTAAATGCTTTGTATTCCTTCTCCCAAATCCACCACGAGACCTGGGGAGAAAAGCAGGAATTTTCTGGCACTTTTTTTTAACTGCTTTTACTTTCTCAGCTGGAATGTTGAAGGGTGGGGAGGGGAGGAGGGAAATCTGGATGATGCAAAAGCAGTTTGTCTTTTTATTTTTAAAATCTGGCAATTCGTTTATTAATTTATTTTTGGTTTGGGCAGAGCAAGGAGGAGAAAGCAGAATCAGCTTCCCCTTGAATATTGAGCGTGTTTGGTGACGAGAACATTTCGCATGAACAAATATGTAAAGTAAAAACACGTCCCAAAAGACTGAGGCTTCTGTGGATTTAAACCAATTTAGATGCAGTTTTCTGCCCTGATATTCTCAATTTCTGTTGTTGTAACCCCCAGATCCACACAAATCTCACCTGCCCCGGTGCTGGAGCCTTGGAGCTGCTGTTTCACACCTGGAACGCAAAACCCCACCAATATTTTGGGTAAAAATCTGCTTTTTCTTGCTTTCTTTTTTTTCTGAGCATGGCTTTGGGTGGTTTTGATACTCCCCCGTGGTGTTTGAATGCAAAAGTTCTTTAAAGAAGGAGCAAATCCTTCTGATGCAGAGGTTGTTTTTAAGCAAATAACAGTGTCAAGGTCAGATTTGGGGCTGAATTGTTTAAAAATGAGTATTTGGGGGAAGATGTTTCTGAGGGGCTCAAAACTACCCTGGTCAAGGCACTGGGAGTCATTCCTGACTTCAATAATCCGGATTAAAAACTTTCTGACCGAAAATCCACACAGATTTTAGCCCAGACCTGCTGCACTGGGAGGAAATGAGGCCATCAAGTTTAGAGCAGGATCAGTCCCATGCCCTTAAATACTTCATTAACTCTATTTTATTAATTAACATCCATTGCATTCATGAAAAGGAAAATGTCTTTGCTTGCCCATTCAAATCTGAATATAAAACATTCCTCACCTGTGCTTTTTTGTGAAAATGTAACTCACCTTGGGAAATCTCAGTTATTTCCCCTTTTTTTTGTTTTAACTGAGAGATGTATGGAATTTAAATCCTTAAAGATTTGTAATATTCCAAATACAATATTTTGTGTGTTCCTAAACCGCAGGCAGAAAGAGCAGTTTGTCTTTTTATTTTTAAATTTGGCGATTAATAGCCAGTAAAACATGAAACTCTGAAATGTAAAGAGCCCCAGAGTCCAAAAGCACAAAGGAAATGGCTTCAGAATGAAGACATTTATTTTCTTCTTGCTTTCTTGTCCCATGGTTTATTTAGTTTCATGTGATTTGTGCCAGGACAAAGTGTGTTCTACAAACAAAAAAAGGGAAAAGGTTAAACCAGTAATGAAGTGCAATGATAATAAAAAATAACGATGATTAAAGAAAAAAAATTCAGCAAAAAGAAAAGAAGGGTGTGGAGTTACAAATGCAGAGTGGGTGAGACAGTGGGACCCCAAACAACAGATTTATTAGGGAATTAAAATAACTGTGTTTTTTGGGGGGAAAGAGGAGGGTTCAGAGCTCCAGCCTCGCTCCATGGAGTGCCAGCACCAATCCCAGATCCACACGATGGCACTCTTAAGCTTTCAAACAATTCCATCCCCAGCTCCCAGCATTTCATCCAAACCTAATTTTTATCCCCCCCTTGCCAAAAGCTGAGGAGGAGTTGGCGAGAGGGGGGAACAGAACGAACACAACCTGGATTTCCTTGAAATGGCAAAGTTCCCATTGTCCCCATCCCACCCCGCCGTGACCCAAAGCTGCATCCCAAAGGATTTGGGGATGGCCAGGACACCCTGATGGGCAGGGATGGAGAGAGCTCCGGCCCTGGGGTGTCTGAAGGGTGCTGGGGAAAGGGCAGCTGGAAATACTATTTTAGATACACCCAAAAAATCAGTTTAAGAAGCTCTTCTGCACGGCAAGAGGGTCACAAAGCCCACAGACCGAGAGCGAGCTCGTGTTGGGACATTTATGGGGGAAAAGGTCGGAGCTGTTGTTTTGGAGTTTTTCCCAAAGCTCAGCCTGAGCTGTACAAAAGTCAGGAGTGGGGGCTGCTCTCTTCTGCAGCGTTTGTTATTGAGGGTGGTTTATAAACGAGAATCCTTCCTGTGAGTCTGGAGCACCGAATTTACTCCATATTAGAGTTGTGTGGGAAGGGAAGGAGGCAGGGGGTGTTTGGGGCAGATCCTGACCTTCCCTGGCCATTCCAAAGGCTCCATCTCCCTGGCCGGTAGGGATGGGAGGGAAAATCAGCAAATCGCTGCACAGCAGCAGGACCATGGAAGAAATTCCTGCTCCTTTTTGTCCCCTCTGCCCTCCTGCCAGGTGGGTTTGGGCTTTGTGCTCAGGGAGGATTTTCCAGTTTCCCCGTCTGCCATGGTTTTCCAGGCAGCAGCTTGAGCCCTGCTCACAAAGCTCAGCCTGGGCTTGGGTACAGGCTGCTGACCTCCCGTGTTTTCCTGGCAGGGGAAACAACAACACCTTGCTACTTTGTTCCCTTCTTCACCTGGAAGGATCCTCTGCCTTTGGATACAGAGCTCCAAATCCTCCACCAGGTCTTGACCACCAGTGTTAAAGCTGCTGCTCCTGCTGGGGCAGCCTGTGCCAAGATGCTGCTCAGGGAAGAGTTTCTCCTCACCCTTTCACTGATCCGAAAAAAAAAAAAAAAAAAAGAAAGAAAGAAAGAAAAAAGGGTATTTCCTCAGCAGCTGGAGCAGGAGTGAAGTTTGGAAGGTTCCAGCAGAGCCCCTGTGTCACCTGTCCTCATACCAAGGAGCCCTCGCTGCAGGAGTGGGAATTAATCCTGAAAAAGTGAGCACAACCCCTTATAAAAATCTCAGTGGCAAACTGCAGTGCCAAATCAGGGGCAGCCAGAGCACAAAATTCTAAAAAAAAGAACAAATTTCTGACTCTTACACCAAATGAGCCAATTGTGGGGATGCTTTCCAGGTGCTAGTGTAACACATACCCTAAAGGTACAAAAATAGTGAACATCCTAAAGGTCCTGATGTAACTCATACCCTAAAGGTACAAAAATGAACATCCTAAGGATCCCAATATAATGCACACCCTAAAGATAGAAAAATGCACACCTAAAGGTCCCAGGGTAAGACACATCCTAAAGGTCCCAGCACATTGGGAGAGGGGCTGGTACCACCTTGGGGGCTCTTCAAACCATAGAGCTCTTCCTCCATGCTGGGATGTGCCCAGTCCTGGTGAGTTTTGGGGTGTCAGGGTGGGTTGGGCAGGGACAGGGCAGGAGTTGGGAATGAAGATTCCCAGCCCTTCCCTGCTCTTGGCTTCCTGTGACTCTTCTGCTGCTTTCTGGGTGTCTGTGGGCTGGGGGGGTCCTGTCCCTGCTGTCACCCAGCACCCATGGGGGCTCTCCTGAATCGTTTCTCTCCAAACCTGCCAAGCTGGGGTTAGAGGGCATCCTCAGGGGAGTGTCCAAAATCAACACCATTATCTTGATTATGAATATTTGCATTGGCAGGACTGCTGTGAGTTCGTGTGGAGGAGCACAGTCCCTCCACTGCTCAGTGCTGCAGCCGCTGATCCCACTCCAGAGTGGACAATCCCGATTTTTTTTTTTGGTGTTTTCCTAAAAGTCAGAAGAGTTTATCATGCAATCTGTGTTAGTGGCAGCTCTTTTGGGGCAAATCCTGGCGCTGGCCCCTGAATGTGATGCACTGAGCCTGCTGTAGATCACCTGGATCTTCAAAGGAGAGGTAGGACCTGGCTTTTATATGGGTATGGGAAATTTGGGCATATTTTTCCAGCACTCCTAGGTATCCTAGGCTCCTTAATTCTCTATATTTTCCCTCTAAAATCAGTAAATTTTTGCTGAAACTTAGTCCAGCTCTTTTAAGAAGCGCCCCCAACCTTTACAAAACTATCCCTGGCACTCCAAGGGTTAAAAATAATTCACTCCTTGAATTTTTCAGCTCTTAATTAGACAAGAGATTATTTGGACCAACCAGGAAACAATGATTTGGGCAGGGTTCACTGTCTGGATACGTTCTGCCTTATTTTTCCTAGAGAAATCCTTTTGTTTTGATTTTTGGAGCATGAGCAGGTCAAGTGTCACCCCTGGCTCTTTTTATTTCTTTTTTTTTCTTTTTCTTTTTTTTTTTTTTAAGAAATGTTATAATGCATTTAATAGAAAGATAATGGAGAGATTTATTGCTGGAGATAGAATTTTGCGCTGAGATTCCAACACTGGGTTAAGTTCATCAGTTCTAAAACTCCAATTTTTAATTTTTTTTTTCATTGCTGAACATGTCATAGCTGTGTTTTCTTGCTAACTGAAGCAGGACATTGGGTTGGTTTGTAAATATGTGGTGAGAAACAATAGGTTTGTGCCCAAAAAGAAGAACTTGATGTGGTCTCAAGTTATTGGCAGAGCTTTTCCCTGGAAAAATCTGGGAAAGGGAATGGGGCAGGGACTCTTCAGCACTATTACCAGATCTCTCTGGAGGTCACCTGCAGTTTGGGCTACAAGGGAGTGTAATTTATTCCAGCTCATTTTGGATTTGAGGAGCAAAAGGCACAGGCCATTCAGTGGGGACTGAAAGCAGCATCATTGGGGGGGTGCTGGCTCCTCCTCTGCCCCCCAGTCCTGCAGCTCAGCCCTGGATTTTGGGGGGCGGGCCTGAGCTGCCCCTTCTGAGATGCAGAGTGCTCAATGGATGGCAAAAGTGCTTTTAAAGGGGGGCTCGTGGAACACTTTGAAAATATTAATTAGTGTGTTGAAGCATTCTGCATAGCATATCATAGTAAAACTGCTCCAGGGGCTTGCTTGGAATGAATTATTAATATGAATCCCTCTCTCCCTTATGCTTCACACCCTGATTTTATGGGACTTGGCGTGGGTTGGGGTGTCTATTAGATTCACTTATTGCCTGTTTAGTGGGAGTACTTTGTAGACTGCATCAAAAGGTCACTATTACTAATTTTTTTTGTTGTTCCAGAATCCCAAATTTTAATCAGTGAAAAAGACTAAATTGCCCCAAATGTGAAAGGAGAGCATGAAGAAAAAATAAATATAAAATGAAGAAGCAAATCACCACAAAGAAATAATTTTCTATGGAAAAGGGGAACAAGTCCAGGTCCCAAGCCAACGCTGGTTTAGGAACATCACTGTGGGGTTTTACAGAGCTGGAATGGAACAGCCACATGCAAATCCCACCTCCAGCCTCGTCCAAACCACTCCAAGAAGAGCAATTCCACTAAAACACTCTTGTAACATGTCCATGCTTCCTTCACAGCCATTTAGATGCCTTGTACCACAAGTAGAGAATTCATTACATTCACAGAGCACAGTTCCTCTTCCCCTCTTGGCTTTACAATATCACAGAGCTGAACCTGTTAACCTAACACTGAAAGAGAAAAGCTGTGTTTAAAAAAAAATATATTGTTTTTCAGCTCTGGAGGTCTGTTTTGATGAAGTCCCTTGTGTGGAAATATAAATAAATCCATACAGTAATTTGACTTTTAATTCATACTTGGATTATGGAAATATTTGTATTTGCATGGCTGCTAGACTGAATTACAAAGGGGTTTGAGGGTCCAGCTCTCAGTCTTGGGAGAAAAGAAATAGGAGAATGATGGTTTGGGAAACAGTGGCACCCATGGCACAGAGATTGCCAAGGGATGAAGGGATGTGGCAAACCCCAGTTTGTTATCACAGAATCCCAGACTGGATTGGGTTGAAGGGAGTTTAAAGCTCACCCCATTCCACCAGGGACACCTTCCACTGTCCCAGGCTGCTCCAACCTGGCCTTGGGCACTGCCAGGGATCCAGGGGCAGCCACAGCTGCTCTGGGCACCCTGTGCCAGGGCCTGCCCACCCTCCCAGGGAACAATTCCTGCCCAATATCCCACCAAAATTTACCCTCTTCCATCTAAAACCATTCTGCTTCATCCTATTGTTATCTCTACTCCTTGAAGGCTGAGGGACACTGAACTTTGGGCTTTGGTCTCCTCCCACATTCAGAATTTCCAGTGTCTGCAGCACTGGACTGAGTGCTGAAGATGAAGGGAACATTTCCCCATAATATTAAACAACAACAAAAAAGAAATTAGTAAGAAGTTGATTTCTGCATCTGAAAATGGATGTTTAAAAATAGATCCGTGTGACACCTTTGAAAGCCCAAAGAGATGGAGTTGAAGCTTCCTCTGCAAGAAGCAAAAGGAGAGAAGAAAGGGAAAGCTGCTCCCAAAGAGCAGCGACATTCTGGGAGCAGAAAGGTCTCAGTTTATTTATGGTGTTACAAACTTCAGGCAGAGTCATCATTTTAAACAGCAAATCGCAGAGTGAAAAATGCCAAGGAGATTATTTTTTTCCCCCTTTCTCTTCCTTTTTAAAAAAAATTTAATTAAAAAAAGAACAAAAGGTGAGAGACAGCATGTTCCACTGGAGTCTAATAGAGAGCATAAATCTGCACCATGTGCAGAAGTTTGACACAGATTTGCCTCTCTTGCTTTACTTCCCAGGAGTTCTGAGCTGCAATTCCTTGTTGATGACAGCTCGCTGCAATTATGACAGAGAGCAATCATTAGCATCAGCCCTTCCTTACTTTTAGGAGAACCTGCAGCTTTTTCATTTTTTAAATTATTTATTTTTAAGCAATCCTGAGAACTCCCCCTGCTTTAGGAGTTTAGCTGGTGATGGATTTTTCTAAGGAAAGGATCACCTTACGCTTTCTCGAGTTGTGAGTGTTATTGGCTCTATGAAATGTCTTTTTTCTGCTTTTTTTTTTTTTCTGTTCCAGAGAAGAAATGTTGCCAGCTGATTAATATTTTAAGCATGTAGACAACCTGCAGACCTTGCTCTTCGACTCAGATTTCTCCTTTCTCCCCTCCCCAAAAATGGTTTTGCTGCTATAAACTCATTGTTCAGATTTCCTGCTCCCAGGTGAGATGTGATTATTTATTCGCTTCATGTCGTCAAAATTCAGGACAAATAATTCTAGAAAGGGTTCAGCAAACAGTTAAAACAACACCACGTGGAATCTCTGTGGGGTTTGGCTGAGATTTCAGCTCCTTGCTTAAAATGATGTGGGTCAGCCTCGTGATGAGGGCAGTGAATAGGAAAATCTGCTGCATTTCAGGCACTGAATTTTTCCACGTTTTTAAAGAAAATTCTGATGGTGTTTAGTTCAACAACATCTAGGATGCCAATTCAGGGGTCTGTGTGTGCTCAAGGTGTGCAAAGCAGCGGATAATTCACGGGGATTTGTTTTTATTTATCATTCAGATGAGGATTTCAATATTCCATATTCTCATGGGCAAGTGTAAGCTGAGAAACAGAGAGTTTTGGTGAGAACAGAGAGCTAAAGGAGCTGAAGAAAAACTTCCAGTGGCCTCTCTGTGCTGGTCAAGCCCCAAACCCACAATGGCTTTTTGTGGACCTCAAGGCTTGGTGACAGGAGCCGCCCCAAAATTGCACCAAAGCCAGAAATGTTGGTGTTTAAGCTGAAAAACCCAGCCTGATAGAGTTTTTCTCTGATAAATTCTGCATTATTTGTCTTCATGGGACCTATTTCTCCTCCTATCACTTTTATTTTTTTTCACTGGGGCTACTTTTGATTTCTATCTACATGACAATTCCACTTTGGACTACTTTGAATAAGCAGCAAACCCAGCCTTTCATTTTCATCATTCATTATTATTTTAATGTCCTTCTTCTCACCCCAGCTTTCTCCTGAATTGTTTGTTTGGCTTTACTTTTGTCGAAAGGCTCATGGGAATAACTTCTAGAGTACAACAGAAATGGCAAGTGCGGCAGAATAAATTCTGATTTAAAATTTAAAAGGGAGTGGAGAGTTTCTTCATATTGAGAACTGGCAACAAGTAAATTGCACTGTGCAGACTTTACACGAGTTCAGAAAGGGGATTCTTCAGCCAGTGAATGTTAGGGAGAGCTACAGTTCAGAAAAGGTACAAATTAGAAAGGATCCAGAACTATAAAAAACATATTTATGGAAAAACTGGTTCTGCACCTTGGAGGTTCTCCCTTTCTTTTGGCTTCTTGTGACTCCAATTCTGATTTTCCTCCTTCTCCCTGGTGATATTCAGTAACTCCTCATCAAGTTTCTGCTTTTGCTGAGATTAGGGACCCATTTAGGTGCACTCACCCTGGGCCTACCTGAGTTTTTCATCTGTAGACCAGCTGGGTTTGTGCTCGTTTTATAAAAATGAGTAAAATCTGCAGTGCTAAAATCTGCATCTTAAATATTTGTAGAGTTCCACACATCTGTTGTAAAACCACAGATGTGCCTCTCCATAGATATATATACTTCAACGTGATATATTATGTTTTATAATTAAAATTTTATTGAATTTTAATATAAAAACAAATTCATGCATTAAAAATTAAGTAGAGAACAAACATGTGTGGTGTCAGGAGGATACCAGCTCCAGTGCCGTAGGACAACAACATCTGACCCATAAAAACCACCCTGCTTCACTTATAAAATACCTTTGTGGCTGGGAGATTAGTGGGATACATTGTTGAGGTTCCAATATTTGGGAAAAAAAAATATTGTTTTGTCACTTCCATTGATGAGGAAAGGAGCAGCTTTTGAAATCCCTGTATTAAACGCTGGAAAACAAATGGATTTAGGCAGAGCATGGCCTCCCACCCAGCAGAGAGGGTTATTTCTGTGATAAAGTCAATATTTTTGAGCAGAATGAAGGAGTTTATTCCTTGCAGTGTCCAGGGGACCACAAGAATTTGGATACTGGAGATCTGAGCTTGAATCCAGGAATGACCCAGCTCTTTCTTGCACTCCTTCCCTGGGCAAAGGTAAGCACTGGTTACACAGAGTAACTTACTCCTTGTAGGATGTGTGTCAGGGAAGATGGAAAGATGAAGAGACAGGAGCTTGGAGTGCCCAGAAGAGGGGGAATGGTTTCAAACCATTGGGGTTAGATGGGATTTTGGGCAGGAATTGTTCCCTGGCAGGGTGGGCAGGCCCTGGCACAGGGTGCCCAGAGCAGCTGTGGCTGCCCCTGGATCCCTGGCAGTGCCCAAGGCCAGGTTGGACATTGGGGCTTGGAGCAGCCTGGGACAGTGGAAGGTGTCCTTGGAAGGGATGGAATGGGTGGAATAGAATGAGCTTTAAGGTCCCTTCCCACCCAAACCATTCCATGAATTTGTATTTCTGTGATGATTATATCCTACAGCCCCAATATGAGACAGTTCAGGGCAGTTCACCAAAAATATTTAATCTTTATATCACTGTCACCTCAGGGGATAAAATTGCAGTGTGGAGAAAATAAATACCCAGCCTTGGTCAACAACAAGAACAAGATGTTTGCTCTCCATGAATCCCAACTCATGGACACCACTTTGCTGTCCCTTCCCTGATCCCATTTTTCCCTGATAAAAAGCAAAGCCCAGCACAGGATGTGTGAGAGAAAACAGTGCTGAAACATTTGAATGCTGTTACATAAAGGGGCAGAGAGCCTTTGCCTTGAACGCTGCTTTCATTTCCATTTCAAAAAAGCTTCAGCTGAAGTCTAAAAAGTTCAGAGGGGGCTGATGGAAATGATTAGACAGAGGGTGAGATGTGCCCGTGACGAGAGCCTGTCAAGTGTGGAACATGAATTTTGTGGCTAACAAGGATAAAAATGGCAAAAGTGTATCAGATAAGGAATAATTGATAGGGAATATCTCAGGGAGTTGTTGAGGATACCTTTTCCCTCCACTTTCTGCTGATCCAAGAATCCAGGAACAGCCAGAAGATGAGGCAGGGCCCCCAGCACAGGCTCGTGACAAAAGGCAGGGCTTTGGGGTGGGATGTGGGATCATTGCCACAGGAGTTTAAGACATCAGGAATGTTTAAAGAATGAGGAATTGGAGATTTGGGTAGCAGTATTTACATTAGGGATAAGTGATAGGATCATGGAATCACTGAGGCTGGAAAAGACCTCCAAGATCACCAATGCCCACTAATCCATGTCACAAAATGCCACATCCACTCAGGTTTTTGGACACTTCCAGGGATGTGACTCCACCACTGCCCTGGGCAGCCTGTCCCAATGCTTGACCACTTTTTCCATGAAGAACTCTTTCCTAATGTCCAACTTGAATCTCCCCTGGTGCAGCTTGAGGCGGGACCTCATTCCACATCAGCTCCCGGGACAGAAGGAGGTGATTCCCAGGGCTGCACCATCCCTTTGCTGTGTCTCCTGAATCTTTCCCAAGGCTTTTGGAAGTTGTGCCCTGCCTCCAGCCCTCCCACAACCAGCAGCACCATCCCCAAAGGAGAAAACAAGCCCAAGCTCTGTTAAAAACCCTAAAATTTAACTTTTAAATCAGTTTCATAACCCACATAATCGTTTTTCTGGCGTTATTTGAGAAGCCAGGTAGGAGTAACATCTGGGAGTTCCACTGATGAGCAGAGGCAGGTGTGTGGTGGCTGCAGAACTCTGCTGAGCTCCAGGAATTCTGGGCAGAGCTGTTCTGGAGGAGCACACCCAGCCCCAAACTCAGCCTGACTCTGCACCTCCAGCTTCTCCCACTCTTCCCCAATTAAACCATTCAGAACTCTCATTAAAGAGCTGTCCACAGCCCTGCAAATTGATTTATCCCCTGATGACAGTCCGAGCTGCTGCCCAAACTGCTGGAGAGGAAAGGGTCTTTAATTTAGGGGTTGTTTTCTTTCATACTTGTTCCTTTTCACACCGACTTTCACTTGCTGCTGCTTCACAATAAACTCAAGGTCACAAGTTGAGGAGGTATCACAGGGTTATCTCAGCTCCACTTGGCATAAAGAATGCTTGTGTTCCTGTTTGGTAAATGAATGGATTCAAGGAGGATTTTATTGGAGTAATGGAGATTTTTATTTATTTTAAAAAATTGGGATTTTTTCAAGGAGGATTGCTAAGTCATTACAGATAATTATTTTTAAGGAATCTTTTAAAGGTGTCACTCTCCATGCAGGAGTTTGGAATGAGATGATCTTTAAGGTCTCTTCCAGCTCAAACCATTCTTTGATTCAATGATTCACTGTTGTTATTCGTGCTCTGAAGATTTACTGAAAAAGTGTATTTCAGGTTGGAAATTTATCGAGAGCATGAAGAGCTGATGGCTTCTATCTGGTGAAAAAAGAGATATTTTCCTCTAATCACACATTGACATTGGTGATCTGCAAACTCACCAACACATCTGAACACACAGCTGAGTAATTCACCATTTACAGTTTGTAGAAATCCAAAATAAACCTGTGATGAAAGATTGGATTATTCACAGATAATCTACAGCTCTCCCAAATGATCACTTTATGACTGTGCACACAAAAAACAAACTCCTGGCTTATGTTTGATTTGGAAAAAAAAACCCCAAACCCTTCAGAAATGATTAATTGTAATTGTTAGGAATTTGGTTTGGAGGGGGGACTGTCCTTATGTTGTCACATATCCCATTAACGCTGGCACCAGGATATTGATTAGCCACAATCAAACTCTACTTGCAATAATTTCACTGCAAAGGAGCAACCAAAAGAAAGTAAACCCCCAAATTTGGAGGTCTATAGATCCTGTTTTGGTAAGTCTACAGCAAGATAATTCACAGATAAAACAGAAAAAAATGGTGATAATTTTAATAGATGTTATTTTGGTACAGCTTATGTTTAACATTTTTTCACTAACAAAAAATTATTTTTAAAAAAATTTAAAAATTAAAGTTCTCTGAACTTGCAGTAAATTCCTAAATATTCCTAGTTGGATATTGATAGAGGACAGGGAAAGGCACAATTTTCATCCCTTCTCTGCCAGTGCTCTTATGTACTTATGTTTCTCTTCACTTCCAGGAAAATATTCCTCAGCTCCAGCTGTCTTAAAGCAGAGCTGAGGAAAAGCCTGATGAGTTATCTCAGTGTCTTCAAGAAAACTCTCACTGCTAATAGAAAATAACAACCTTCAGACAGCACTTTTTATACCAGACTGTAAAATTTAATCGAGGGTTTTATCTTGCCATAGAAATTTGGGGTTTTTTTAAAAATAAAAATCCCAGGAAACATTATTATTATTTCTGTTCAGTCTTTGGAATGGCTGCAGAATTGACTCCTTTTTTATTTAGATACTTCCAGGAGCTGCACCTGTTGAATGACACAAGACTCTTCCAAGGGTAAAGTTAATTCCTCAGGAGGTTTGGATCCCAAACCCATCTCAGGATGTTGAGGACTGTTCTCACATCTAACAGTATCTTGGGGGAAAAAAAATAGAAAGAAATTATGTTTCCTAGGAACTTAGTGAGGAATACACGACCTCTGTCACTCCTTGATGCAGGAGGGTGGGAAGCTGCACCCCATCCGGGGGTTTTTTGGGAAACTCCACCCCATCCAGGGATTTTTTGGGAGGATGGAGCCTGTAGTGTTGAGCCACCTCATTCAGCATGAGAGGGAGGCAAGCAGGAGCTGCCTGGGATAATCCCAGAGGATGGCCTAAACGCTCGTGTGTTTTGCAGCACTTTGAGGCTTTTTTGATGCTTCTGAGGAGGATGCAATTAGCTTTTCAATGATAAATAAATTAGAGATAGTTGATTTTGCCATCCACACATTTGTTTTCCTCGCTTTCATGAGGGACTGCAGTCTGTTTATGATTTTCTTAGAAGTTTGAGAGACTTGCTTTGCTTAGTGACAAATCCTCCCCTCTAGGCAGCACAAGGTAAAAAAAAAAAAAAAAAAGAGGAAAGCAAAGATAGTGGGAACCTGCAAATGGGCATTGTGTCTGCAGGGAAGGGAATCCCCTCAGGACTCCCAGAGGTTTGGTTTGTTTCCTGGCTGTTTATTTACGTAATTAGAGCTCATAATTCCACACAACGCAAAGGGAAATAAGAACTAGCAACAAAAGAGATCGCGGAAAAGCACAGGGAAAAATCAATTGGTTATGCAGGACTGGTGGAGTAAGACTCCGGTGGAACTTCAGGGATGGCTTTGGCTCTGCAGCTGATGGTTAAAGCACAGCCAGGTCAGAAATGAGGTGGCTGCAGATATTTAATAGAATTCCAGAATAGTCTGGATGGAAAGGGACCTTAAGGCTCATCCCATTCCACCCCTGCCACGGCAGGGACACCTTCCACTGTCCCAGGCTGCTCCAAGCCCCAATGTCCAACCTGGCCTTGGACACTGCCAGGGATCCAGGGACAGCCACAGCTGCTCTGGGCACCCTGTGCCAGGGCCTGCCCACCCTGCCAGGAAAGAATTATTTCCCAATATCCCATCTAAAATTAACCTCCTTCAGCTTAAAGCCATTCCCTGTGTCCTGTCCCTCCATCCCTTGTCTCCAGTCCCTCTTCAGCTCTCCTGGAGCCCCTTTAGGTCCTGGCAGGGGCTCTGAGCTCTCCCTGGAGTCTTCTCCTCTCCACACCGAACAATCCCAATTCCATCACTTGTCACCACCCAAATCCTGTGCAGAGATTTTCTCCACCCCCACCATGCACAGCTGAGGGAGAAGCTACCAAGCCTGTGAAATCATTGACGACCATGATTTAGAGAGTGACATCCATAGGTTTGCAATATAAGACTTGATAATTCGCTTTAATTTAAATTTGGTAATTATTTTGTACATTCCAGCTTGGTGCTCACACCCACTTAGACAAGTTTTCCTATGATTTCGGAGTTTCAAGCAATTCCAAGAAGTTGGTAGAGGAGGTAAGAGTAATTCCACCACCAGGCTGGAGCTCCTAATGGGCTAAAATTATGCTATTTGGAGAAAATTTTTGCTTCAGGACAGAAGGTATCTGAAAAAAAAATGCTTGAAGTAGCAAAAGTGCAGCTTGGACTTAGTACAAAAGAAAGAATAAAATACTTGTAAAAAGCAAAATCCAAGTAGAAAGAAATACTCTGCATAGTCATGTTAAAAGGGAGGTTAGTAAGGTCAAGGATAAGTTTTGTTTTGAGAACTGTGCTGCTGAGGAGTGCAAAAAATAACAAATTAAAAAAAAAAAAAAAATGTGGCTTGTTTTCTATCTCCTCCTGAATGGAACACAGCATTTTGTGGAAGGTCAGTCATGGGAACTGATCAGGGATGAGAGAGGCAGGTTCACAGCTCAGATTGTTGTACAGACAATTTCAGTCCCATTCTGTATGAGCAGTGGGAATGAGGCTGTCCCAGCTTTGTCCCTGGGTGCATTTCCATCACACCCAGCACTGCCAGGTCTGGCCTGGGAGAGCACATCAAACACATTGTATTAGAGCAAGGAAATAGGGGCAGCAATAGCTGGGCCAGGTGGGCACACAGAGCAGCCCAGCCATCCTCAGCTGAGACTTATAAACTGCAAGAAGTGGAGAAATATAATTTCTTTCCTTCCTAGGAAAAGCTTTTATCCGTGTGAGGCAGCGTGGGGGGAAAGGAAGCACAGCCAGAGCTCTTCCACCCAGCCAGTGCAGGATGGCCATGGATCCTCGGCTCTGAAACTCTCCCTGTCATCTCCCAGGGACATCTGCTGGGTCTGCAAAAGGTGGAGCTGGTGTCTCCACATTGCAACAGGCTGGGAGCAAGGTGGGTAACACAGGAGGTGTGATTAGAAGTGATTTCCAGGTCATGTTTCCTTCTCCAAGAGGAGCGTGGAAGTGCTGTGGGAATAAATATCATCGTGTAGATGGTGATATGGAAAGTAAGCAAAGACTAAGCTGGAAAATGAATTGGAGTTGTGTGGAATTGGGTGATCAGAAATAGTTGCACTGTCAGAAATGAAACTGCAGAATTACAGACTGCTTTGGGTTGGAAAGGACCTTAAAAAACCCCTTGTTCCAACCCCTTGCCATGTATGGGGAAGATGACAGGCTCCTGCAAAGCTCTGAACATCTGATGCTGGCTAAAAAGAGAGACAAGAGAAAAAATTAAAGAAATCAAAAGATATGATCCTCATTGTGGAAGTCAGACCAGTCTCAAAGTGCTTAACTCAGACTTCAAGCCCTCAGCTCCTCTTGAGGGCAGGAGGAAGGAGCTTCCCACATAATTTGGGAAGGGTAGGACCATGGGAGCTGTGTGTTTGCCAGGCTTGTAGTGAGCACCTTGCCTGACATTAAGCAGAGGCAATAACTTTGTGATGACCTAAATTCATTTAAAAAAAGAATTACTGATGTATATATTCAGGTCAATAGCGCTTTCCCCAGGTTTCAATAATCGGATCAATTATCTGAATCCAATAAAATCTTATTAAAGAAATTCAGAATTATCTTTAGAATAGCTGGCCTTGTAGTCCCTGAGTAGGTTACAAAAACTGCTATGAAGAATTACTGTGACCTACTTTCTGGGCGGTACAGATATCATTATCATATCAGAGGTGTAGGCTGATAAGGCTACATGACTTCCATCTCTTATTGAAGAGAGTTTGGCAAAAAACTCGCACAAAACTTTAATCTGGCTCTCCAAATTATTTTACTTCACTAAACGTCAGCTGAAATCTGAAAAGTCAAAGCATTGCACATGGAGAAGGACCTATTGAACAAAGTGAATGTGGGAAAGCCAACAGGGTGATGAACGTTTAAAGCACCTGAGGTGGGGACAAATTGTTGTTGTTTTGTCAGGAGTGCTTGGTCAGCCCAGGCACAGCCATGCTGACCCAGGGGCACTTTGCACTTCCTTCCACAAAGAGAGGACTTGAATCCCAAGGCAGAGGAGGAATTGCAAAAAGCCAATGTTTTATTACCAAAGCCAATGGTAAACCTTCCAGCCTTCTCACAGCCAGGTGAGATGTTTGGTTATTTAATTGCTTCTGAGACAACTACTTTGTTAAAACGGGGCTGGAATCTTCCTTGTGTTTCTAACCTGTTTTTTGATTGGCAGCATTTGCAGATGTGGGCTGGGGAATGAGGCTGTGCTGGGCAGGATTGTCGCAAGAGCTGCAAAAGCAGCTCTTTGGTGTCTGGTAACTCTGAAGTGAACCTGACATCCACGCTGGTTGTGTCTGAAGAAGTGTTTCTTCAAAAAATACCCTGAGATATGTCAGGGCTGAAGTTTGGGGCTGTGAAAGACAGTGGGGATTTAACTGGGATTGCAGTGGGCTCAGGGTGGACTCTGTGCTGGTGTTTCTGGCATGGCACTCAGTTTCTTTTGATGCCT
>VZSR01000514.1:11838254-11861355 GCA_013398615.1 Brachypodius melanocephalos
ATTTACCCCCTCAGGGTGGAAGCAGTGAAGGAGAGGCAGGAGGTTCGTGGCCAGCTGGTTTTACCTCAGCTTGGCCCCATCCAGTTGGAGGTGTGGAAGATGCTGTGCTCCTGTGAGGAGCACCACCATTCCCACCACAGCAGGTAGGGAGCTTCTCTGAGCTGTGCAAACACAGAATCCCCCTTTTGTGAGCTTACCAGAGAGGTGATGCCAACACGTGAGGTTAGAACTTGTGCAAACCAGTGGAGATGGCATGGAGGGGACTGCCAGGAGTGCAAACCAGTGGAGATGGCACTGGGAGCACTGCCAGGAGTGCAAACCAGTGGAGATGGCACTGGGAGCACTGCCAGGAGTGTTCACACCACCTCTGGGCTACTCAGGCCGCTCTCCACCACCCGCTAAAGCTGGGCATCCCTCACCCAACCACCCACGGCTTCAGGGCCGAGCGTGGCAAAGGCGGGAGAAGCAGCTGTGGGACCCCGACACCACTGGGCAGTTTTTCCTTTCCACGGGACGATTTTCCATGGGTTAATTAGGAAGCCGAGGCTCTGGGAGCCTGCTTGAGAGCGCCGAGCAATCCCAGCTGCCGCGCAGGCCCTGCTGGTGCGGCCCAGCCGGCAGAGCCAGGCCCTCCTCCCTCCCAGCCCTGGGCTTTGATCTGGCCCCCATCAAACCAGTTGGGTCCCAGTAGGGTGGTGGGAGGCAGCGGGAGCCCGTGGTGGCGTGTGGCTCAGGGCAGCCACCTTCCCTCCACACAGGCCCGCTGGCCCCCGACCGGCGGCGGGACATCAAGGCAGGGCCGACCGACGAGCGCCGTTAATTAGGAGGCTGAAATTATAATGTTGCGTTAAAGAACAAAGAGTCTCCAAAGGAAAAATATGTGCCGCATATCTGACAAAGATAAATTGGATTATTCAAAATATTCCTGATGAAATGTTACATTTTGCAACTAATTATCAATCTGTTTTATCTCCGGACCAGCTGGGCATTTTTGTGCATGCAAGACCTGCCTTACCAATGATCTTAAGATGTCACTGTAGCGTTTACATCTTTTATTTCAAGATTTAAATAACTAGGAAGTAGCTAATGTAATTCACTGCTGAGAAGAAAGGCTAGTTAGTTGAATGCTTTCCAAAGTGATCTTCTCCTAATGAACTTCTCTGGACTGTGAGTAATGAGGCTTTATTCAAATAATGTTTAAGAAAGGTTTTTATAATGTAATTTTTTAAAGAAAGAGAAACATTTAATGCATATAAAATATCTTTATTAATCCTATACTGCCTCATGTAGCATTAAAGCATTGTGAATATTTGGTTTTGTTCCTTCTGAATGTTCCTTTTGTGATGAACTGGTTGTAGCAGCAATGGAGCTATAGAAATTGGGCAATTATCTCGTAAATGTTCAGTGATATCTTACAAATTACAGTCTGACATGATTACAGAGCCATTTTGCTGTAAAAGCATTTGTTGTTTAAGTATGTTTATATACCACAGTGGTCTGTATTTCCCCTGGTCCCTACTCAGACACTACTCCTACGTGCAAGCACTGAGCTTTGCTACCTCCACTATAGCTCACCTTCGGGACAGCTGTGCTGAAATTAATCTGTTGGAGGTGTCATAAAAATTTTCTTTTGAGTGTGATTTTGTGGTAGTTTTCAACTGGAATAGGAGAAGATGCCTCATAGGTTCCCTACAACAGCAGTGCTGTGCAATATTCTGGATTCTTCGCAAGGTTATAAAGTTTTCCTGGAAGTGTTCTGGCAAATTTTGGTTTTATGGCACTGAACTGATAGAGTGGAAAAAAAAAAAAAGAGAGAGAGAAATGAAATATTTTAAAATAACATGTGCTTGGCCAATTTCTAGGAAGGGACAACCATAAATGTATTTGTGATTAATGAATGAAGTGGCATCATTGAGTATGGGCTGATCTCATCCTCCCAAAATGTTGACTCCCACTGCTTATGGGACCTGATACATCCCATGATTACATCTTTCTGAAGCTGGTTTTATTTACAGCAGAATATCAGCTCAAAAAGGACTTCACTCTTGATCTTGAATTTTTCTGCTTCTATTTCCTAATAGTTAAATTTTAAACACTATATCCAGCCTATATTCAGAGTTTTCCCAGAGAATAGGAGTTGAACATGGAGACTTCAGCCTGTGGTACATGGAATAAAACCAAAGCAGTTTGCTCAGCCCATCATTTTTTCCTCCCCCTTCTACAAAGTCAATTTTTTCCCGCCTGATGATCATTTTATCTTTTCAGAGCAGGTTCTGCTTCATCGTAGAAATGAATTCTTTCTGCCTTTTTATCAGGGTCTTCCCAAAGGTGATCAGTGCATTCCCTGCTTTTCCGTGCTCTATCAAGGCCTGATCCTGCCAAGAGCAGGAGGTGCTTGGCCCACTGACCTTCTCCCAGAATTCCTGCCTGTTAGGAGTGGTCAGCACCCAGCAGGATTTGGCCCTTGCTTTGCACAAAATCCTGCCTCAGTTTGAATGTTTCATGATGTATGTTTAAACAGTCGCAGCTAGCAAAGAACTTTGATGAGGCAAAGGGGTAATTGGATTTTCTTGTTCTATAATTAAAAAGGTATATATTACATCCACATTAATACCAAAAGAGTTCATCATGATCAGTGTTATTACAATGAATACCAAAGGATTTAACAGTGATTGGCCACTTAGTTTAAAGGGTACCTGAAAATCATTAAATTGTGTGCTGGAGGGCTTTTGAAGGCCTGTTGGATCTCCTGCCACTCCATTTTTTTTTTTACTCCTGGCCTGCGATGTGAGCTTTACTTTTACAAAGTAGGAGCAACAGGGTGATGATTTTCCTTTATTATTCCCTTATTGACTTCCAGTTAATTTTAATCTTTGCATTAAGTGACCTCTATTAAGCTTGCCAGGTATCTGATTACTCCGCCAAGGTTGAGACCAGAAGGCGACCTATTGCACCACATCAATTGTCCTTCACAGAAGCCCTTACTGTTAATCAAGAGAGGAAGATTAAAGGAGATCAGAACTACCAGCCTGGAGTGAATTTTGCGTTTGAATACACCTTTCTGCCAGTGCGTGTGTATTGTCCCGGAAAAAAACAAATATGAGTTCTTAGGAGCAGCTTCTGCTCAACTCTCCACCAAGAGAAGTTCTCAAGGCAATGTGGTATCTGCAACCTTGCCTTAAACACTTTAAAATGTTTGTAAAATTCTAAATTAGATACATTTTAATATATCTGTACAATCCCTAGATAAGTTTTCTTGTATTTGGTTTGGACAAACAAAACTTTTCTTTTTTTTCTTTTTCTTTTTTCTTTTTCCCTGCAATCCTAAAATGCTCACATTTAATATTGTTCGGTTCTGTGTAGGTATAAATGAGCTTAATTAACTCTCATTCTTAGAATCACAGAACCTTTTATGTTGGAACAGACCTCTAAGATTGAGTCCAACCATTAACCTACTCATCTTAGGTTATTGGATAGGTTAGAGTTGACTCTTAATCAACACATGAATGTTCACACATTGAGGCAGCTCCTCGAGGTTGTTGATCTTTGTAGAATCCCTTTGGGAGGATTCAGAATTTAGGGTGTGTAGAATCCCTAAATTTTTATCAGTTTGTGCATTTTCATGAGGTAAATCCCAGTGACCACAATTAATTAAACCATAACTTTATTTGTACAGGATAAATTTTGGTCAAATACTAATTTTCTTGTATTTCATTATCTTAATATGTTTTGGAACTTTGCCTGGGATTCTTAGTGACGAAAATTCTGAAATTCTGAAATTATTGTTGAAAGGTACACGGTGGGTCTAAAAATGATATAATAAATGTATGTAAAAATAAATGTATTGATTGATCCCTGATTATAATTATACTATTATACACTAGGTTTCTGTAGTTTAAAAATTTAATCTCTTCTCTTCAAACGATCTCATGTACATGACTTCACCTTTGATCATCTACAGAAGTAAAATAACCCTTGAAATTAGAAAAGGAGGTAAGCTGGTGCTAAAATCAGAGTTTTAGTGCAATCAAGTATTTGCAAGGTCAACCACTGCAGTCTAAAATATTCTGAACTAGTTCTGAATATATCAAATGAATAAATATATTTATAGAGGGGGAAAAAAGTGAAAATTAACCTCTTTCTAGCTAAGGAATCCAACAGGTGCATTAAAAAGACAGCTGATCTTTTTGGAAGATATTTTTCAAAACCTAAAAATCCTCCTTTCCCTTTTTCCCAGCATCCCCATCCTGTACAAATCCTCCCAAGCCTGGACAGTTTGTTTAGCTTTCCTAGGAGCTTGTGGAGCTTAATTTCAGTGCAGGGGATCCCAAGAGCTTTTCTCTTTTTTAATCAATTCTACCTGCACGAACTTATTCTTAATATAAAAATGACCAGTTGGAACCTGAGAATGTCATTTTATTGGGATTCAGGTCAATAAATGTATTTATTTTCTTGACAGAAGAATCACCTCCAACACTCAGTAATTTGATCATCGTGTTTAATTCAGAAGAAAATTGGACTAACCCAACTCAGAAATGCTTTTGTTCTGTGGTTAACTCCTGTTTTATGATATATTTTTATGGTCTACTTTCTCCAATTAGACAGAAAAGTTGCCCAGCTCTTCAGCTCTCCAAGGGAAATGCAGAATGATTAAAAAAATTATGTGTTGATGCATCTTTATGACTTAAATCACTGCGAGCGTATTTATAACTTTTAAGGCATCGAGCATCTGTTCTTCCTCTTCCAGGCTGTGTAAACAAGAGTGCTTTAGCTTCCCCTAAAATATCCTTTTTTTTTTTTTAAATTTATTTTATTTTAACAAGTCCAACAGATGCACCGTGGTCAATGACAAGGCCTCCTGGAGCCCAGCAGCTTGGCTTGTTCCAATCAACTTCAGCGGGAGCGGGAGCGCCAAGGGATCGGCAGGAGTCGGGAACAGCGTTTAGCACTTTGCTGACCTTGAGTCCACCTCTTCAAAACTCCTTCTGGAACCAAGATTTTTTCCAGCCATTTTCAAGTGATTTCTTCCACTTTCTCCAGAGACTGAAACACTTGATTGACCCATGATGCTCAGTGAAATTCTTGCACTGGGGGAGAAAAAAATGTTGGTAGTCCTAGACATGAAAATACTTGTGAAATTTTTTTTTTAATCTTCAAGAAGTTTTCAACGTGACATCTGTCCAGAGTGTTTAACAACAGGTATTTGGTATTTCTTTTCATTGTGAAGGAAGATGTAGAAGCAAACATGAAAAATAGATATTTAATTTTAAATGTATGATTTTTTACCTGTGTTTTAGCCTTGTAGATACCACTTTGTCCCACTTGAGAGTTGCTAATAACCAGGAAATTATTACTGAGAACTTCTGAAATGACATCAAGTAAAAAATTAAAGGATGTGAGGAGACTTTTTTAAGAAATAAAAGCTTTTAGAGCTGAGATCATGATAAATTATTTCTCAGCATTCCTTAGAAAGAATAATGGAGCTGAAGTTTGTACTGTGTATTGTGTTACTTGATAAATCTCTGGCTCACAGTACCTACATGAAAACAGGACTCCCCAAAGACTTGTCAGGACTCTATGTTAAAGAAACTCGCACAGGGAAAGAGGGTTTTTTATTTCTAACTCACTGTTACGTCTTATATTTTTTGCTTAAACTTGGTAGACTTTTTGTGGCATCAAAAAAAAAAGAGATCTTTCAGCTTTAAATTTTGAATCAATCCATGCTGAATCAGCCAAGTGGTGGAAGCAAGCCATGATAGACTAGTTTTCTGGGAAAAGAAAAACAAAAAGGGTTCTTTTTACTAAATTACTCAAAAGTATTTTTTAATATCTAAAGTTTAACCCTACTTTGAGGAATTTACCTATTAATTATTTTCCAAATGGCATCAGCAACAAATATAGATGATAAATACAGCAAATAAGAAATTTCGCAACAGTAAATATTTTAGTATTTGTATCATGGATAATCATGTTTGATCTTATCTTGCTAATTTGCTCTCTCAATTCATTAGACAGAAAGTTTCTTTGCTGAAATGTACCAAACCAACATCCAAAAATGCAACTTTATTACACTGAAGCATAATTTTCTCAAAATCTGCATCCTCAAAGCTTAAACTCTGTAAGTTTCCTCATATTGCTCTTTATAATAACCCCCTGGACGAGAGTTAGGTTTTGCTTTGGGTTTTTTATGTTAAAAAAAAGTGGGCCCAAACTCTGAATTAATGAATGTTGAAGATGAAGATTTGGAAGGTAGACATGCAGGGCTTCATTTATTTTAAAAAGTATTTTTTGGTGCTCCATTTGTTTATTCTGAATAATTATCCTGGCTGGATGAGTTATTGCTTCCTAAGGATCCATTCAAGCCCTGTGGGTTACCATTGGCCTCTGGGCACTAGTGAATTCCAGTGTTAATTTTATTGAGCCTCGGGATTTCCTCCTCCTGGTCACTTTTCCCTGGAACATGTCAGGCTTCAGCTGCACCAGATCTCTCCCACAGCACATGGAACAGGGCATGGCATGGACAGCATCTATAATTTAATTGTACAGCCTGAGTGTTGTTCTCTAATCCCCTTGCTCTGCTGTGTCAGAAAGCAGGACTTGATGGTCTGGCTGAGTTTCCACGTTCCAGAGGTGATTCTGGGTCAGTTCTAAAGAAAAAGATGAGAAATAAAGGAAGCTGTACAGCTGCAGAACAGTTCTGTGCTACAGGCAAGTTCAGTGTGGTGGAGAGAAAGAGGAGTTTTATAGCTCAAGAGAAAATCCTATATCCATCCCAGCCTCGGAACAGGATTCAAGTTTAGGACCATGTGGTACAAAAGTTGTGCAGCCTTTGGTTTGCTGTTTAATCTGGCTGCTCATCTATCAAATGAGGCTATTGATTCTGATCTCTCACAATCTCCAGCGAGATTTTTAAGGGTATATACAGAGCACCTATAGATCAGTGAGCTCTGCAGAGATTCCTTAGAGTGCAAAGTGCTTTTAAATGGTGCAGCTGTCTGCTGGGCTGGGCTGTGTTTAAGGGTTGGTTCACCTAACGCTGCTCCCTGTTTTGTGCAGAGGTGCTCGGGGGCTGGCCAGGCTGCCTTGCAACAGAGCTGGCAGAGCCTGCTGGAAAACAGAGCTGGAAAAGTCAATGCAGCTCTTGCTCAGGTTAAAGGGAAGATTGCATTGTTATACCTTTAGTTGTAATTCCGAGGGCCACTCCAGTTCAATGCAGGCTGTATTAATGTGCATCACTTATCCATACACTGAGTCAGTCAATGACTACATTGATCCAGGGCTGTGTTTTCTTTCAGAGGATGCTGCAATGAGGCAATAGAAATCATTAGGGCTTGTGATATTGAAATCCTCTTGGTGCTGGCAGACCTGGAGCTCACATTTCACATACTGTTGCAACAGCACAAGAGCAGTCATGCCTGGAATTTCGAGTGAAAGTTTCTGTTTATATTTTTTTGTCGAGTGAGTTTATATTTTTTTGCTCTGTTTTGTTCCTTTCTCTTGTGCTCAGGTTATTCTGCTGAGATATGTTGTGGACTTGGCAAGCTGCTCTGGGGCAAGGTGTTCCTGCCCAAGGCAAGGGGTGGGACTAGAAGGGCTTGAAGGTCCCTTCCAAGCGAAACCATTCTGTGATTTGATGATTTTATATACAGGATGTAATCTCTTTGTGTGTTGAATGTGATTCCAGGAATGGCATGGCTTACGTCAGAAGGCACCTTAAAGATCACTTTGTTCCAATCCCTTGCCAGGGACATCTTCCACCAGACCAGATTGCTCAGAGTTCTGGAGTTTCCTGATAAAACCCTCTGAAGGTCTCAGACAGCTCTTCCAAAACCTCTACATTATTCAATATCCTCTTCTTGAGGTCTCTCACCCTTTTAGTTGTCATCACAAACATTTAAGAGCGAGACACAGCTTTTGAACCTTAGCTTTTTCCAAGCTTTTGCAAATGGCTGGATGCTTAAGAGACTTCCAAAGTTGCTGCCTTGTTCATTAAAAAAGTAATCTGATCATTACAAAAATGTTTATAAGCCCTTCTTCAGAGGGACAATGCAGAGGCACAGGGAAGTAAATATTTCTAGCTGCAATCTAAACAAAAAGAGCCTGTTATGAGTAGAAAACAGAAGGAAATTATGTGACTCTGGTTGACATCATGCAGGGGAGTTTCAGCAATCTGCAGCCCTATTATTGTAAAGTTCTTTAGGATATTCATAGAAGGAGAAGGGGAATAATGACCTATAGCTGCAGGAATGAATAAGACAACATTCAAAAAGCTGCAAGTTTAATTTGGAGAATACGGCTGAGGAAGAAATGGCAGAAAGGAAAACAAGAAGAAATTTGCAGAACACTCCCCCAGTTACCCAAGTAAACCCCCACTAAATACACCCAGTAAGCTGTGCTCATAAACCCGTGTGCAGGAAGGGCACTTGTCAACAGATCGTTCCAATTTTCAAATGAGGTTTGTCCTTGCAGGTTTTCTTCACACCTCTCCTGATGGCTGCAGGATTAAGACTATAAAAAAAGCAGGTCATGGAAACAAATTGGAAAATGCCAACCCTCACTCCAGCTTCAAGTTTCCTTTTGAAATGCTGCTTTAAAAAAAAAATCTCCCAAGGAGATCATTGGTGACTGGAGAGATGGAAGAATTGGAGTATGGATGCTTTAGGAAATGTGTCAGGCTTTTGGGAGGTTATGGAGCTGATTCAGCTAATCTGGATATATTAGGGGAAATCTCCCTGGTCTACCCCACCTGAGCACGGCAAATATTCCTTTCATTTCCTGCAGCAGACTTGAAGACGTGTTACAAGGTGGCTTTTTCTGGATGATCCTGAGATAAACAGAAATTTTATAAGAAAAGCTGCTCTTCATGGAAACCCCACTGCAACCCTAAGGACTTTTGGATAAAGTTTTGATAACACTGGTAAGGAGCAAAGTGTTACTGAAGGCAGAGGCATTCAGGTGAAACCCTAACCCCAAATCTTGACCGTTTGTTGCTATTAAAGACCTCTTGGCACTTTTCACAAGAGCAGAGGTGTGAGCCCTGGTGTCCTGGCCAAATTCCAGCCTGGGTAATTAAATTCTGCTCTCCTAAAATCCCCCCTGTAGTTCCAGCCGAGTCCAGGATTCCTCATTTCCTCCGCAAAAGCGCGGCACAGAATTGCTTTGTGCTGGTAAACAGCTGCCACAGCTCACCCCAGAGGAATTGCTGCAGTTCAGTCCTGAATCTCTCTCTGTCCCTCCCTCACATACACACAGGGCAAAGCTTTGTCCCAGAGCACCCATGAGCATCCCTGCTCCCTGGCAGTGTGGGATGCAGGAATTGTGCAAGGCACAGCCAACCTGCCCAGCAACCCTGGACCCCATTCTCCTCTCTTAGTCGAATATTATTAAACCCTGCTCAACTTGAGGGACTCCAGCCTAAAAACACCTTGCTATTTCTGAAGAGCTGGGGAGATAAAATGTTGCTGGTGCTGCTCCCCTTGATTTCTGGATATTGGTCATTCCTGGTAAATGGTTTCATTTTCTTTGCTGAGGAAGAAATCTTGAGTCCACTTCTACTGGGGCTTGTTAAGCTGTTGCCTTGGGGGCCAGTTGATCAGTTGTTAAGTAGTAAGCAGCTTTGGCAGGCAACAGGCGTAGGATCCCCTGCAGCTACTCCAGCCTGCCCATCCTATCATTCTTTACAGAGGGAGCCAGGGTATTGTCTTAGAAGTGCAATAATGATAAAATAAGAGGCAGAACCTCTTCGTTCCACTTTGCATGCACAGGTATTTTAGTAAACTCCACGACATCTGGAGGGACAAATATATAGATAAATATTTACTTGTCAACAGTGGTTGTGAAAGTCCAGCTGAGGATTTTTTAGGTTTTTTTTTTTTTTTTAAATAATAATTCAAGGGCTCTGAGTGAAAAGGCTGAGAATTGGGGCAGCTGTACTGAGAGCTCCTCAGCTGTTTGTCCTGACTATTATCAGCTTCAATTCCTCATGAAAAATTATGGGGAAATATGGCAGAAATCCCGGCCACAGAGAGCCAGGCTTGATGTAGGGTAATCGAGTCACACTTCTATTTGACAGCAAGGAAGTTCTTCAGTTGTAATTTTTTTGAATTATTCCTATTTACTGCTGTAATTGTGGTGTCATATTTGCCTGAAAGGTGTGACACTTTCTAAACACTGGGAGAAAAATAAAAGCCAACTTTGTCATTTCTCTATCTCAGAAGCATTTCTGTGCTAGCAGAAATATCTATTTTTCAATTTTTGTGCACACTGAGAAATTTCATCCGTCTGATTTTTTCCTTAGCTAAATACACTGGGAATGATTCAAAGCAAGCTCGACAGATTCCTGCTTTTCACATGCCAGTAGGGTTTTTTAAAATGTATTTTATGCTGGGCTTATTTTGTTTGGTTTTTTGGTTGACTGAATTACCCATATTCCTTGAAATGGTGTTTAGTAATTCTCAGCGACTGCAGAGATGCCTACTGGGAAGTGGTCAACGGATCACAACAAACCCCACTGACTCCGGGCTCTCCTACTGCTTTAACTCAATTGCACTTTCTTATCCGAAGCCACATCTCTTAGGAAAATCCCAGAAATGCTGTTTGCTGTGAAGCATGGTTTTAATATTATCACAGCTATTTGAAAAGACAAAAGATTAGGAAGACTATTTGGTGCTGAAGGAAGAAATAGTTTCAAGGGATGGATTTACCACAAACAAGATTCACATTTGCTGCTAATGTTTGCTCCAGTGTCTGTCTTCAGCTAAATCATTTCCCCCTTGGTGCTGGTTGTAACTGCTATGGATATGAAAGAGGGTGGCCATTCTTTATCCCAGTCTTGATGTCCTACAGGCCGCAAATAATTACAGGGGAAATTGTAGCTCGGGATCTGTCTATCTATCTATCTATCTATCTATCTATCTATCTATCTATCTATCTATCTTTGGCCTGTATTGATAATGTATCACTGGGGTTCTAAGCTTGTTAAAAAGTCAGACGGGGAGGAGGGGTGATGTGGAGCTGATAATTATAATATAGATGGATTTTTAGGCAAGCTGGATACTAAAGTGCAAGTCCATGGAGCTGCTCCATAAGAAAACCACTGGCATCCTCAGGAAGTACTATGATCCACTTACGGTTTTGCAGCAAGAGATGGGATAGAAGGTGGCCATTTAGTCTAAACAGCTGACATTTGACACCTCTGTCATGACATAAAGCAAAAAAAATTGTTGCTATGCGTATCTGCCAAAAGGAGATCGGGTAGAACTTTCAGAAGTGTCTGGTAACCACCCGAGTGCAGGTTCTGCACAGGCAGCATGAAGTCCAGAGGAATGATGGATTAAGCCCAGTTCATCCCACAGAGGAATGGAATGGCCTTTATTGACAGGCATCACCTCCAGCAGGATGGCAAACGCCCCAGGCTCCTGAGTCTCTGCACACTTGTCTGTATTTGCTGCTGGTTTCTCCAAAAATGACCTCTCCTGCCCCTCTTCTTCAGCCAGCCTCTCTACAAAAACACCTGTATCAGGTGGGTAGGAAGGGAGGGGTGGGTTGAAAATGCAAATGCCTTACTAAGTAGAGTCTTCAATTAAAATAGGCATTGGCTTTATGGGCAGAGATCTTAATTTCTAAAATAGGATTCTTTGCAGTGCTTTGCCTTCCCCTGCAGTGACCTTCTCCTGGAGCTGAGTGTTTGTTAGTGGAAACACCACAGCAGTTTGTTCCTTGCCCCACAGGAGACCTCCAGCAGATCTATCAATTCTCTGCAGCCAAAACATTCACTCTCCCTATCTTAGGTCAGCACAGAATTTTAGAATTGTTTGGGCTGGAAAGGACCTTAAAGATCACCTCATTCCAACCATGGGGGATGGAACTGTGCATCCTCTTTCTTTGTTTGCTTCTTCCTCTGAGGGAAAAAACCCTTTTTCATACTTAACACAAAATCAAGCAAAGAACATTCTCTAGTTCTGTGGCTTTATCCCCACTGATGGCAGGGATCACAGTCCAGAAAGCAGCATCCTCTGCAGGTTGGATCTTCAATACATCAAACGCCAGCGTTGGCATTGTTTTGAGAGGGTTAACTAAGATTAATGAGAAAAGAAACATGAAGCCATGGAGGATCAACATTACAAATCAATGACTGAATAAATTTAACGTGTATTCCAGCTGTACTTTACCTGGCATGATCCTGATTCTTATGAGTGTATCTTTTATGCTTCTAAATAACCCAGTAGGACAGGAACACTGCTTCCACTTTAATAATGCTTTATTTAAGCTTTATACAGTAGTCAATGTATTGATTTAGGAGGAATTTGTAGAATAAAAAAAGAAACCTTAATAAGGTACAAATACACTCCTCCAGCCTTCTGCACTCCTCATCCGTAACATTTACAAACTGTAACTCCGGTATTTTAATTCTGGAAAACAAAGCCATTAGAAAATAAACCCAGACCTGCTGCAAGTTAGAACTTCAGTCTGGATGGACTAACTTCCCTGAAAGGTAAACTCTTTAAATTCCATCCCTTTATATACAACTTCTGAGAGCAGACCAAAAGAGAATGACTATTTTATTAATTTGTACCTAATTAACTCTCAGAGCTGGGAAACGGCACCCGCCTCTTTGCGAATATGTGGTTAAACTTCACGATGGGTTCGGCTGGCTTTGTTTCCTTAACCAAACCCCTGCTTATCCTTAACCTGCTCCCCGAAATTGCCGTTTGTGCCACGCGTCCGCCGGAGCCGCGCCGCTAATTACGCGCGTGGAGGCAGCGACAGAAGGAGACCTTTTCCATGAAAACGCTCGCGCCCGGCCAGCCTCCTAATCAGATTCCAAGGAATTGAACTTGCAGAAAGTTTGTGCTAGCCTTGTGGATTTTCATTTCAGATGTTGTCAACTCAAGGGCATTTGGACCAATCAATATCTGTCTGTCTTCTCGCACAGAGAAAGTTGGCTATTAGAAAAGAGAGGCTTAGAGCAGGCTCAGCCAATACCATTAGCCCTTGCCTAAGGGCAGTTGTGGCCGTGTGCCGGGGTAGGCACCTGCCCCCTCCCCTCCCCCACCATTAAGAAGGCCACTGGGGATGTCATTTGGACATAGCGGGCAAAGAGCACTTCTTTATTCTTTCTCTTTTTTACACCCAGACTTCACCAAAAATCAATAAATCTGTTCTTTGCTTATTTTCAGAACTTTACTTCAATATAAGCAAGGACTTTCCTTCCAGCTACAAACTCCAGTAGCACCAAGTCAGGGATTTTTTTTTTTTTTTATGTGTGTGTGTGTGTATTTTTTTATTTTCCTTTCTCTGTTCCAATTTGAGAAATAATTGGAAATAATATCCACTGTTTCTTCTTTTCCCTTCTAAGGATTTTTTAGAAGAAAGACCTTGATCTGCTGACTCTTTTCATGATTCAGCACTTGATTTTTCTCTCCTTGCTATCCTTTTATTTCTAATGATTTTACATGATCAGGGAGGGAAGCGATACATTTCTTTGTTTTCTAATCAGCAAAGTTTTCACCATATTGAATTAGGTTTTGCTATTTTCTGTGTCTGGGCACTATTAGTGACTCTGCACCTGATAATTCTTTAAATATAAAAAATCACCCTTCAATTTTAGGCAGCATTTCCTTACATGTGAACCAGGAATATATTCTGGGGAGGCATCAAGCCCACGCATGAATGCTGTGAGACTTTCTTAAAGATGTATTTTTGAGTCTACTCTTTCTCTGAAGTAAGTGGGGAAAAAAAAAAGAGGGTAAATTAAAGATGATTGAGCTCAGTAGTTCAGTGGCCAAATAAAGTGTCAGTGGGCTTAAATATGGAGCCTTCAGAGCTTTAAGGATGTTTAAAAACCTGCAAGGCATGCTGGTGAATTGTCGCTGGAGGGATGTGCATTGAGAAGCTGATGGCAGAGGACAAAAGGAGAAGGTAAAAGCAGAAACTGAGTTGATTCGGACAGAGAGAAAAGAACTGTAGAGGTGATCCACCAAAAACCAAAACGAAACTCCAATAAAAAACAACCAACACTCCTCCCCCCCCCAAAAAAAAAAAAAAACAAACCAAACCCACAAACAAAAAACCGAACTAAACCCATACAAAACAGTTTGGAAGGAAAAACTTAGGAATAAATCTTGAAGACAGAAAGTTTTTGGTTAAAACTTGTGGAGGGAGCCAGTGGGAAAAATTTCATTTAACAGATGTTACCAGAGGTCTTCATGCTGAGCTTTAATAAATGCACAAACATTGTCCTTTTGGCTATGAGAAGTGAGAATGGACAAAGTTCCTGTTTGCTCCTGCAAACAGGAGCATCCCATCCTCTGCCAAACAGTCTGGTCACAAAATGCATGTGACAGCCAAATTCCATCCCTTCTACTATGGGATTATATTCATCTCAAAAAACCAAGGAGTGTTGTTTAGATGAGCAGACTAAGATTTACCTCAAATAATTTAGTGAAGGGGGTTGAGACCCACTGCAGACCTGGCCTGAAACCACCACCTTGCTCAATTCCTTTAAATATAGAATTGGGAATATAGAATTAGGGAATACCACAGGATGAAGATTCTTTTTAGTTGGGTTTGAACCACAGAAATGCAAAGAATTAAAATGAAAGAAGATCAAACCGCATGAAGCCATGACTGGAAAAAGGTTGGGTCATGTTCCACTGAGAAATTTGGCGTTTTTCGGCTATTTCTAAATAGCAACCAAAGAATGTTGATGTTAAATATTCTTCAAATAATGTTTGAGTGCTTTGTAAGGTTCAAATGCTTCCATTATCCAAAGATGTCACAGATAGTTTTGTGAACAGGCTGGAGGTGCAGCCAAGATCCTCTGGAGGTGAGTGATAAAACATCTAGGCTGCTAAGCCATGTCCGTTCGTACTGGTTTAATTGACACAACCACCAGCAAGGTCCAACAGGACAGTCAGGACCAGGAAGCCTTCTCCTTCCTCCAAGGATGATCTGGAATGTGGATGAATCTCCATGAGGAATGGGAAGATCCTTGCAGCTGGATTCCCCCAGATGTCAGGATTCAAGGAGCAGAGTGAATGTTACCCAAGAGAAGGCCAATGAGTAAGTAGGAAAGGGGTGTTTTCCTGCGGATTTTCGTGTGGTTTGTAGCTATAAACATAATTCAGAGCAATTTCTAAAGAATCTTTAATACGATTTTGGGGGTTTTTTCCTCTCTTTTTTTCCTGTAAAATGCACAAAGTCAAGTTTTTGCTTCCTCTCCCAACCTGGTAGGACACCTGCTTTTTAAATTGGTCATGCTAATCCATTTCCAAGTGCTCCTACTTGATGCTTCATTGAAAATAATATTACTGTGCTAAACATCATCATCTTGGGATCACTTATGATTTAGTGATGTTTAATGGGTGAAGGCCAGGATACTGCACAGTGAAAACCTCCAGTGCAAAGAAAATAAGGTGCATTTCTTATGAACCCCTGAAACAGCTGCACTTCATTCAAGAAATGCGTATGGAAAAGAAATACACAGGCAAAATTTTATTTACTACTGAAGTGACAATGACTTGGTAGGATTATTAGAGAGTGATGGGTTTGGGGGTAGATTTTGTGGCTACTTAATCTCAAGAACTGAAAATATTTCTTCATTTAAGTGAGGAAATTTTTTATGCCACTGAGTGGTTATTCATTGTATGGATTATCACTTGGAGCTAGAGCAAGATCCTTTCTTTTTGATATTTAAATGGAAAGAAAAAATAAATAGCATGTCCTTTTCAAAACAAACAGTTCAAAATGACTGGTCAATACTAACTATTAAAAAATCCCAGATAGGTTCCTTAGCTAGATTCATCATTAAACTCTGAGGAACTCTGGTTGGGGAGTTTTGGTCTAATTAGGTTTTGGAGTTAAGATTCATCAGCTGGGTAAATATAACAAGGTCCAGAGCATGGACCTGCTGTCCTGCCTGTGCTGTGATGTGCATTTCCACCACATTCTTTCAAACCCCAAACATTCATTTGTCCAAAGCTGTAGCATGTGGAACAACAGGTATGAAATAAATTATATAATATTTTAAAAAATTGTGAAGTCTCATTAAAAAAGGCCATTACAGAACAGCTCTTGTTCTGTTATTCACATTATCCTTTCTGATAATAATTTCATCAAATTCCTTCAATTAGGTGCATAGAGATATTTTTTAAAATATATTTATATAAATATCCTTTTTTGTTATGGATCTTCCTGCTACTGAGTTAGCAATGTGATGGTTACGTCTGTTATTAGAAGAGTAAAAACATCTGAAGATTAATCTCTGACCTTCTTAAGTTCAAATATGTCCAAACCTAAAATAACAAAGAGTACAGAAGAGTTTCAGAGTATTAGAAAATCTAATGAATGAAAATGGTTTTCTTCTGCTCATACTTCACATCCCATGGCAACTGAGCATTTATGACTGAAGGAAATCTCAATAATTGTGTAAATTAGCAAGTCCACTCAGGCTACTTATGAATTTAAGTTGTAGAAAATAAATGCCATGAATCTGCCACAGTCTGCTCCCAGGCTCATTTTGTGAAGAAGCAGCTTGGCCTTGCCTGAACCAACTGGAATTCAAGCTACAGTGGGAAATGCACAAATACTGTTCAGGACACACTTTAAAAATAATGTGAGTTATTTTTTTCTTAGGATATTCAGAAATTTCAGCATTCACAAGGCAGATGAAGCGTTGGGGGTGCAACCTCCCGCAGTCTGTTTTGCCAGGCTGGTTCCCTTTTTAACCGTGCAGCAGCCAGGGGATGAACACATTTTCCTGTGGGTTCCCCAGTGTCAGCAGTGGAGCACATTACTGTCACTTGTGGCTGCAGCATCCCTGGTGTGGGCGCCTGTCTAATGGACAGTGGTGGGAGCTGCAGACATCAAACCCCCGAGCTGGAGCCCATCAGGCAGCGAGCGGCGGATGTGTCAACTCCGGCTTCTTTGCGGAAAATGTTTCTCCTTGTCTTCAGCCCCGTTGCTCCCACTGAGTGTGCATGCCAGCTTTAGTGCCTGCTCCACTTATTTCAGGTATTTTCGTGTCAACAGCCTGATAACAGTCTAAAACCTCCTCTTTTTTTTGCTGACAGTGGTAGGAAATATTCTTCTTTGACCAAATCCTGACTCGCTTCCTTCTTGTTCAGGCAAAACCAGTTGGAAATTCTGAGACTGGAACAAAGAATGCGACATCCAACTTGCTCCATGTTAATACTGCAAAAAATTAAAGCTGTGAAGATTTTTTAAAATAATCTGACCCATCATCAGTCTCTAAGGAACAAGAGGAATCCATGTCTTAGAATTTTTAAAGACCTAATAAATAATTTGCCATAACCACAGCATGCCATGGCAAAATGGAGCTAAGGTAATATTTATTTTGCTTATTTACAATATTAAGTAAAATATTCTGTTTCAGATTTTTTTTTTTTAAGATTTGTTGCTGTTTATTGTGACAGATATTTGAAATCTCCGTGCTCGTTTCTCAACAGAGCTTCTTGGTGTGTTTCAGGGCCTCACACAGTTAAAATTATTCCATTAGGCTATTAGAGCATGGAATGTGCAACATGCCATCCACCTCAAGGCATTTCTCTGCTCATTTTTATCTTTTTGGATACCTGTAGCTTCCTTTTCTGCACAAACATTTTACTGCGAGCGTTCTCTCGGATCTGCCAGTTAACTTCCCCTTGAAGCCCGATGGCCTTCTCCGCTCTGGTGGCCACTCACCTCGGCCCTCTCAGATCTCAGAAGGGGGTGGCAGCAACATACTGAATGGAATATCAAGCAAATTCCCATCAAATGGCAGCGTGACCCCCCCAGGTAACAAACAGGCGTCAGGTGTAAAACCGTTGTGCCCCGTAGCTCGCCCTTCTCATGGCACCAAGGCGCGTATCCCACCCTAATTCAGAGCAGTGCGGTGCCATCCCTTCCCAGATCCCCGTGTTAGGGTTCCTAATTAGCAATGCAGTGCTAGGTAGGTGATGGGAAAGGAGAGGGGAAGAAACAGCCGGCAGAGAGGAACTGTTTTATTGATGCCGGTAGCCTGGGCTAAAGCACAGCTCCTGCTGCATTTCTTCCAGCAGCGCGAGCTGAATCTTTTCCCTCATTTGATACAGTGACCTCTCAAGTGCATCATTGCCCTGAGGGCTGAGGGCAGTCCAGCAACTGTTAAACCCCTTGGGTTGATAATCTTCTCCCACATTTGCCCTTAACACCAGACATACCACCATTAGCTACAGCTCCACTGGTGCTCATTAGAGCCGATCAATATAGACTAACATAAAGAATGCTGCTGCGCCTTCTGTTATTTTTCAGTTACTGCAAATTTACAGACTTCTCACCTACAATACAGGGCTTTGCTGCTGTATGTAAAAAAGAAGATTTGAGACCTAAAAAAAAAAAAAAAACAACCCAGCAGTTTTTACTAAATGCCTAAATCTTATTTATCCTGCTGCTCTAAACACCTCATTACTAGAGAGCGGGTGGGAGATGTTCTGGACAAAATTTTCATTGGATTAAGTTGCCATAAAATCACAACTTTTATAAAAATCACAGCAGCTGGACTGGCAAACAAAACCAAGCACATTTTAATAGGAGAACGTGTTTGAGCCCGCAAAGCATGTGCAAGTGTTTTTGTGAACTTGGGCTGATATTTTTAAGTCCGTTGGCCACGTCCATGCTCTTTGCAGATGGACAGGGATTGTGTGGCCAGTTGGAGGTCTATATGTTGAGGGCATATATGTAGAGTGGTTCCAGCACTGCAGAGTACCACCAGCAGGTGTTGCCAAAGATCATAGCAAGAACAGCAACAATTAACAAATATATCATTCTTTTCCTGCATTTTAACCCAAAGAGTCTTTCACTGATCATGGTAGGGAACAACAAACAAACTAAATTTACAAAAAAGGGTACAAAGATCAGCTAACATCTATTAGATATTTCACAGGGAATAATACACAAATGTTCAATTCATTTGGAATAATAAATATTTTTAGTTTTCGTTTGCATTTGGAAAAAGGAAGATCAAAAATCTCCGTTGGATTTGCCAAATGGCAGCACCATGCAAATATAAAACTTGGGATTTCTCTTGCTTTGTTTAGTCCTTTTGATCATTCAAATTTTGTGGTTCTGCTTGGGATATAAAGCAAGGAAAATATAGCACCCGACCAACTTCAGGAAAATATTAATAAGATAGAAAACAAAGATTTTACTCAGTATAAAGACAAGTATCCCTTATCATGGACAAACTCAGCCACCCCATTAAATAGGATGGTTAAATGAGTATTGAGGACTTTAGAAATACTGACAGCACTTTGAATTCCAGTGAATCAAGGATAATAAGGCCTCATCTAGAGCAAGTCTTTCCATATTCCTAGGACTTCAGGCCTCCTGTATCTTACTCAAAATGGTGCCTTAAAGAGTTCAACGTCAATTGCTGAGTGAAAAGGAATTCTGAACTCCCTATTTGAGCTGAAAAAGCAGTAAATGCTAATTTTTCCTGTTTTCTTCAACAGCCTTCGACAGCTTCACTTTTGTCATTCTTCTCCAGCCTTTGAGGGATTAAATACTTCTGTTGAATGACTTATTTAGTCAGGACCTTTCTGAAGAGCTGGAAGGGTATGAGGATTTCACTTGTGGAACCTGGGATTTCTCAAAGTCCATTAAAGCACCTTTAGCTGGAGAATGATACAGCTTCTCCAGATGCCTCCTTTGCTTTAGTGGACCTATTTGCATCTTAGGTATTACTTAGTTTGAGTAATGTGGTGGGACTGAGCCCTTGATGAGAGGCTGATTAATGAAATCCGTTCTGCTGGCTGAACATAATGGAAAATGTGATTCTGTTGGCTTCTAAGGGCTGAAATTCATCTCCATGCAAACGACACCCATTTTATGGATGTCATAAGCCTCCTACTATCCTTCTGCTTAGATGGGGATTTCATCTGGTGAATGGGAGGGTGGTTGTTACATCCATTAACGTTGCTAAAATGTACCCAATATTCCCATTGCTTAAGACTTTGCCTCAAGTTGGAGTCTTCTTTTCAGGAAGAACTTGGATAAACTTGAGGAAAAATAATGGCTGAATGAAACCTAAAAAAGAACCCACAAGCTCTTTGTAACAGCACAGTATTTAGAAGAAAAACCCCAAGTAACTTGATTTTTAAACTTTTAGTGAAAGAAAAGTGGCAAAATCTCTTGGTGCATAACTTGGTCAGTTAAATCATGGCAGGGAAATTCTAATTTGCATCTTTCTCACTCAGCTTGCTGTTGCCAGTGCTCTTTATTCATACTCTGGTAAATTAATGGCTGTATGATCCCAGTTCTCCTGTTTATTTCCCTGTAAATCTTGTCCTTAAAACTTCTGGTCAATTGACTTTGAGTTTCTAACTTCTCCCATGATGAGGACAGAAAAGAGCAATCTTTTCTGAAGATTTTTGGTGAATTCCCTCCAACTTTTCCAGCATTCACTTTTCGAGGCCTGGGATCCAGGGGGGGCAGATATCTCAGCACTGGGTTCACAGATCTGGCTGACAGCAGCAGTAATTCCTCACCATGCCTCTGGATAATCCATAATTTTCAATAATATCACAACACAGAACCGAGAGCCACTGTCCAATTGAGAGTAATATATTGTGTGTTTGGATCAACAGGGAAAGGTTTTTAGGAATTTTCTCTTGTCAGAGCCGGATATATATTCCAACCCTTAATTATTGACCAAATTGGCACTTCAAGCAACAATGTCTTTGGCTGTAAATTAGCTGGTTTTAATGGTCTGCAGCAAGGCTTTCAATATCCTCTTTAGTGCCAAGTTTGAATGATGGAACTCACTATATGTGCTGACACTTTTTATTCTTAAACACCTAACGTGCAATCTGTTCCCGGGAGTTTTAAAGGGTAAGATAAAATGTCAAAATTGTTCAAAAGTATCATGTATATTTTTTACTCAGAAAGTTACATACTCAAAACTCTAATCAGTCCACCTGGATTTATGAAATCCCTTGTTATTGTAGCGGTGTGAAAACTGGACTAGAGATAAAGAAAATGGTATTTTTATAGAACGGTCCTTGGAGATGGGGCTGCTCCTCTGTTGTCAATGTAGGCCAAAGTGCCAGTGGGAAGTGCAGTACATGACCTTAGTCAATTAGCAGGGTCTCCTTAATCTCTTGGGATTACTTTGATCTGCAATATCAAGTCTAACACCTTAATGAAATTTTACAGATAGTCACAGAAGACATCCATGTAGTGAAAAAACAATTTCATTTTATACCTAAACTCCTAACACATGCTTAATAAATCCCCAGAAGGGAAATAATAACTATAACCATATTCAACATAAATTTCTCTCCTTTTTTTTTTTTTTTTTCACGCTGTGTTTATGGCTGAGAAAAACAAGATTATAATAGACAGGACTTTGCTTGTGAAAACAGGGAACAGATCAAGCTGCTGATTCACATTTTTCTTGCAGAAAACCTGTTCTTTGTTGTTGTTACATTTTAAATCTCCTGAAATAAGGGCAGTGTACTAAATCTGAATTGTATTTTTTGTGTATGGATACATTTCTGACTTATTCACAGATATATGAGATTTCAGATATATTCAGAGATATGAAATTTCCATAGCATAGCACTGCCTGATTTATGTGTTCCACCCTACATATTTTAGAATTTGTGCTCATTCAAATCTTGTCACAGATCTGAACAATTTTGGTGGAGTTAATTGGACAACCTGGCCCAATTTTGATATACTTATTAAGTAACCATGTGACAAAAAAATTTTGACCATGTGTTGATTTTGGGTTTTTTTGTCTTCTCTGCTTGCTCAGACCATTTCACCTGCAGGTCTGTCAGGATCCAGTTTGCAGATACACAGAAATGCTGTAGTGGGAATTTTATTTTCTGGGAATAAGCTCCAGGATTCCCTTCCCAGAGGTGAAAATGTTGCATTATTCACACTGGAGAAGAGGGGAGGGAGCAAAGGATGAGGTTTAATTAGGCCACAGATTTATTAACTGAATTTATCCTGGAATTATGCAGTGATAAGCCGTTGTGGTCACTTCTTTCCTTCCTGGTGGTTTGTGCCATCCTCAATCTCACCCTTCTGGGTGTCCCTTGGGGGTGGGTGGAGAATGCTGAGGTTTGACCTTCTCCTTTCTGTGGCTTCTTGCCCTCTCCAGCCCTGAAGACCCAGCAAGTTCCTTTCTGCTGTCCTCAGTGCATCCTGCAGCACCTGGGGAGAAGGTCCTGCCTCTACCATCATCTCCAGCTTCCCTGCAAAATCCCAAAAAGTCTTCAGCTGAGAGTTACACGATCATTGTGGATACCTGGTGGTGAAAAAGCAGAGAAGAAACTGCTCCAGCTGCTGTGGGACAGCTTGGCTATGATTTTGGGAGGTGCCCAGGGGTGCTGTGGGAGCAGTGGGGTGGTGGTGGCAGGTCTTCTCTGCTTTTTGCAGGGCCAATCCACACGGGAAAGGTCTTGGGCAGAAGAGGGAGGCTTTCTGCACTCCCTGTAGACATGCAGGAACCCGTCGGAGCTGATTGAATGCTTCCTGGGAGAAAAACAAAGTGGATGTTTTCATTCCTGCTGCAACCACCACTTGAAAATTGCAGCATTTCATTCTCTGCTGTTGGTGCTCCCAGGGCAATCCCTCTGTTTATCCAAGACATTTCACCAAGATCACTTTTTTCCTTGGGATCTGACCTTTGGTCCTGAGGCAAAACCCAAGTTGGATTTGAAGTGGGATTTTGCCAGAGTGAGGGCTCCAGGTTTCACTTGGGCAGCTTAAGAACTCACATAATCAAAAAATAGATTGGTTTGGGTTGGGAGGGACCTTAAAACTCACCTGTCATGGACAGGGAACTTTCCACTAGACCCATCTGACCTGGCCTTGGACACGGCACATTTCTGATGTTCCAAATAGAGAATTTACCAATCCACAATTAGATTTGATTGGAGGGACCAGAGATGTTCAAGAGAGCTCTCTTATAAATTGCTTTTTGCAGTCAAATTAAGGTTTGTTGCTGAGTGTCTCGTGGCTTGCACCAGCTCTGCTTTGCAGTTTTATCCCTTGTTTTGTCCTTTGTCCTTCTATGGCCAAATAGCAAAACCAAATCAGCTCTCCCTGCAGG
>VZSR01000514.1:11861455-11902805 GCA_013398615.1 Brachypodius melanocephalos
GGCCTTGGACACTTCCAGGGATGGGGCAAACCTTTTTTGGTCTTCATTTTTTACAGATATCTCTGTGAAGGAAACCTTATCAGAGGAATTCTTATCAAAAAATGGATTTTAAGCAGGTGTGTGAAAAAGCAAATAGTGATTATCTCACTAATAATTTTATTTTTAGCTAATTTAGCGATTACAGCTTGAAATTTTAAATTGTTTTAACCAGTCTATCTTTTTAAAATCAAGGGATTCCTAAATCTATCTTATTAATATTATTTGCCTTATGTTTTTAGGCTTCAAATGAGTATTTAACCATGTGTGAGGTTTCACCAACATAAAGACTGAAGAGGTTCTTCCTCAGGATTTTTACATTTGAACAAGGAGTGGAAGGAAAGGGTGGGAGAGGGAGGAAACAACACCATACCTGTTTTACCAGCAGAGAACTGAGTGTTTTAAAGATGAATTTAGGTAAAAATATAAATTATTCCTGATTTTTGAACCCCTGTTCACTGTTTTAAGCTTAAGATCAGACTTCAGAAATTATTTTGCTGATACAGATTAATAAAAATATGGTTGTCCCCTGCCCAGAGAGCTGCTGGAGCTTTATTTCCTCTTCCAGGGTGAAACATGATGAGACCCAGATGGGAGAAAGCAAAACTCTCCTTAGTGACAGCTGATGTTTTCCTGGATGAAGCCAAATCGGAGCAGACAGCAAAGATCCTTATCTTAGCATGGGAAGCCTGACAGCAGAATATTTCTCTTGATTTCAGGATTATTTTGTTATAGACTCCAAAACCACACTCCAAAAATAACTCAGATTCATGTGTTTGCTGATGCCTGTGTGCTCCTCCATCCTCCTTGCACAGGTAAGTCCCAAATGCATTTTTAATTTAAAACTGTCTCATATAACAATGAGAAAGTTTTCAAATCTAAATATGTGACATCGCTGCATCTAGGATTAAAAAAAAAAAATCTATATTCATTGTGGAGGGAAAAAAAAAAAAGGAAAATATTACAAAAGACCAAAAGCTGTAGGGTTCAAGCTAATTTTTCATCTTTTCCATGGGGAAAAACACTGGTAAATGTTAAGAAACACCCTTCAAGAACCTTTAATTTGTTTTTCACTCTCTGAGATATAGATTTTCTCCCTCCCATTTAAGTAAAAAAAAAAATTCTTGTGGGTTTTTAGAGTCATTTGAGAAAAAAAAAAAATATATATATTTATATTTGTATATTATTCCCTGCTTTCTAGCATAGCTTTGATTATGCTGTCAGAGCGGACTAAGCAGAATTTGAGTTGTAGCCAGGTCCACTCATTTTTTTTATCTGCTTAGGAGGATTTTCCTGTAGATCACACAAATCCCTTGCAGGATCAGCTCCTCACTCCAAAATCTTGGTTTCATTGGTCAGTGGCAAATGGACCAGGATGGCCCAGCATGGATCAGGATGTTGCCATAAATACCCAATCTTTTGAAGTTATTGGCAACAGAATTAGGTAATCTTATTTTTATTTTGCCCTGTGTTGTTGCACTTCCTCGATTGGTTTTGCTGCTGTTGAGTTCAAGCAGATAGAAATGGATCCAGCTCTGTTTATCAGCAAAATGCAGAAAAAAACATTGGAATTAGAGCTTTATGCTGTGTTTTTGTGTGCTCCTGTATTAATAAGGGTCTGAATATGTTTTTACAGGCACGCAAATATATATTTATAATGTCTATAAAAACACATAAATATGCATGTGATTGTATGTGTGCGCGTAAGCTCCTTGTAATGAGGAATTTTATTAAAAATACCAAGGATTTAGGTAAATTTATAATACTTTGCCTTCAGTAAGGCAAAGTGATCACTTTGTAGTCATTAAATGTATTAATATAAATGAATCAAATGTGTCTTCAGAAAGGTGGAAGGCTTGGCCTCCACATTAATGAGTTCCACTTGGATATCTGGGAGTTGACTTGGCTATGTTTTTTTGGACTTAACCACGCAAGGATTTGCAGGTGTGTGAGAAAATCAGCTTTACACTTATTATTCTCATCAGTCCATGGCTATGTCAGGAAATTCACTCCCTAAATGATGGGATGGGTGGGAATTACCTGGGTGATTGTGGCCTGCACAGGGTGCCAGCACAAAGCCCAGAGATCACTCCCAAGAGTAATGCAAGGCATAAAGGGGATTTTAAGCAGGACAAAAGGTTTGTGTGGACATCCTGTTCCATCGCTGGTGTGGGCTGGAGTGAGTTGGGAAGGCAAGATATAAAATTCCAGCAGACAATCTTCCAGCAGGACTGTCCATATCCATGACTCTGGGTATCTCACCCGGTCAAGAGCAGCTAAGAACACTCAAGAATATAAAGAACAGCAGTTGTTGCGAAAGTTCACTCAGCAGTTCCAAACCGTGCTGTAAACCCCAAGCATGACATGACAAAGCCTGGATTGGGTATTTTTTCCATTCGTGCTCCTTGAAGCATTTTTTAGATAGTTGGGGGTTGAGTTGGGAGAGCCATTTTTATAAATGCTCGTTATAATTTTTATAGAGATTTTTTTGGAAGGGTTTTAAAAGTACAAGTTAAAAAGCCCCTCAACCAAGAATTTTGTCTTCATGCCTGAAATGATGCCATCAGTGAAGTCAGTGGCAAAACTATGGATGTCAAGAGCTGTAGGGTTTGACCTCTGGGCTTTGGAGCTGAGTTGGCAAGAAAGAATAAATAAATCGTGCAAAATGATAGATGAACTTTGCAAACTGTGCCTCACGTCTTAGGCAGGCTATACAATAAAATATCCTAAAAATCTAGTCCTGGCTTTTTCTATCGAGCTAATCTGTAGTCAAGACAGCTTAGTCTGTGTTCTTGAACATGCTGAATAAGCTGAGAGATAAAAAATTATCAGCAGTGTGTATTTTAAGGGCTTGGACTAGACCCTTTCAATGTCAAACTGCACTGGATCAAACCCAAACATACTCATCAATTAAAACCCAGGTTTCTTCAGAATTTGCCCTTAATTTTGCTTTTTGCATGGGGTTTGATTAACACCAAATTCGTACCTTTCAGAATGTACCCTTTGGTTTTATTATCAAAAACAACCTGTAAAAAATATTTTCTTCCTCTCTGCACCTGCAGCAAAATTAACAAGTTTTGTTTGATGAAAACCGAAGGCAGAATATTAAAAAAAAAAAAAAAATTGAGACTCGATCAGTTTGGTTGAGAAAAATTCAGTGAGTGACAAGGAGTGATAATGCCCCAAACCGTTGCAAACCACCCCTGCATCCTCCCAGTGTTGTTAAAATCGATCCTGTCCATCCAAGGCAGTGCGTGGACTTTCCCTTTTCCCAAGCAGTCGTTTCATCTGCTTGTTTACCCCGAGCCTCCCTGGGTGTGAGTGTTCTGTGCAGGGCTGGCTCCCAGAGCTCTTCCCACGTTTAGTTCCCTGCTGGCAGGTATCAGAAACTCTCCCGTCCTCACTTCTGGCTCCAGTTTTGTGTATTCTGGTCAGAGGAGCTGTCTGCTAACGGGGCAGCGAGGGACCGAACCCAACCACGTCTGGAGGGCTCATTTTGCCATGGCTGAATTCCACTGGCATTCCCAAGGAAGTCACTGTGGGAGCAGACGAGCTCCTGAGGCTCTCTGTGGCTCATCTGCTCTGCTCTTCCTTCATGTACTCAACAGCAAAACATGGGGGAAGGTTTGGATCCAGCTTGGAAAAAGTAATTGGTAGTGGGAAAAGAAAAATGTTGATGTTCGGTTAACCCCCAAATTACTGCAGAGGGAACAGTGCCAAAAGCTGCACCCCCTGGATCTTCTTGGGGATGGATGTGCTGGAGGACCCTCAGAGTTATCCCAGAATCCTGGACTGGGTTGGGTTGGAAGCTTCTGATGCAGAACAAACACTGGGTCTGCACCAGAGACTGGAGTGAAGGAGAGGGAATTGCTGCCCTCAGGGAAATAGGAGCAGCCTTTAAAAGTCCTGAAGCTTTCAGCACTGCAAAACAGGAGCAGGTGATGGAATCATGGAATGCTTTGGGTTAGAAGGGATTTTAAATCCCATCCAGTGCCACCTGTCATGGGCAGGGACATTTCCCACTGTCCCAGGCTGCTCCAAGCCCCAATGTCCAACCTGGCCTTGGGCACTGCCAGGGATCCAGGGGCAGCCACAGCTGCTCTGGGCACCCTGTGCCAGGGCCTGCCCACCCTGCCAGGGAACAATTCCTGCCCAAAATCCCAAAATCCCCTGGCTGTGGGAAGCCATTCCCCTGGTCCTGTCACTCCATCCCTTGGTTGATAAGAGACTATTTATCCTGGGAAGGTTTCACTCATAATTTTTGAGAGGTGCTGTAATTCAAACAAGTACCGAGTCAGGAAAACCCTGAATTTTTGGTGCGCACAAGGTCAGACTTGATGATCATTCTTGGCTCTGAAACTGATGGAATACCCTTTCCTGCTGGAAAATCCTGGTTTGCAGCACTATTTCTTCGTGCCAGGAAGGTTTTTCCTTCCCCTCAGCCAGCTCAGCAGCTCCCGTGTCCCTTCTGGGCAGCTCCACACCAAACCCTGCAAGTGCACCTTGGAAAGCCGAGCCAGAACTGAAATGTGAGCATGAAAGGGAAGTTTTTTGGCAGGCAGCCTCCCCATATGAGAGGATTTTGGAGGTGAGTCCCTGCAAGGCCAGGGGCTCTGCCAGGCCCAGCATTCCCCCAGTAGCTGCCCAGTTTAAACCCACCCAGCTGACAAAGCCCTTGGGCTGCAGCAGCGTCCCAGCCCTGCCGTGTGACAACCAGACAAGATTTCCTGGCATTCATCTTTTTTATTCACTTGGCCACTACGTTTTTTCCCCCCCAGAAGCAAAACTGGCCCCCAGACAAATCTGGCAGGGTACGTTACAAAGCCAGGAACATTAAAAGGAGCAAAAGGAAAGCCAAATTGCTTGTGGAAATCAAGATTGCTTGGATTTTCTTTTGCCATGGGAAGGCAGATCTCTCTGTGCTGCAAGTGATTCTTGGTCTGAGGACAAACAGTGCAAAGATTGCCAGAAACAGGGGCTGTGGACAGAAATTTTTGTTTTATTATTATATTTTTAAACAGCTCTAATTGTAAAACTGCATCCCTGGAAGGTGGAAGAAGGCTTCCAAAGTTCACCGACTTCCCAACCCTGACAGGGATTCTCCTGATAATGGCACAGCAGGTCCACAGTGGCAAAGCCTAATTGACAAAGATCAAAATCTAATTTGGATAACACCAGGAGCCGAGGGGGTCATGCTCCAAATAGTGCTTGAGCCACAACCAGCCGTGTTTGTCATTTCACGGGGAAAATGCAAAAAAGATCATTCCAGGTCCCCAAATGAGGGAGATGCCAATAATATTGAAAAGCAGACTCAGGAAGAAGCCTTGCTCCTGAGGGTACAATTACTGGGGCTGTGATGTGAAATGATAAAAAAATATTAAGTAGATTTTAATGTTGTAACAAAGGGTGGCCCTGCACTGGGCATAGGAATAGGGGAGGAAGATCCTTGGGGCACCCAGATGAAAAATAATACAAGTGTAGCTATTAGCAGAGCATTTCATGCCAGTGAAATTCCTCTTTGGGAGGAATATTTCCTTACCTGGAATATAGGTCACTTTTCCTCGGAAGAAGCAGTTGTTATTATTATCTATTAATTCCTTGAAAGGAGCTGGACTAATCTGGTCCATAGCTTGAAATTAAAAAACAAAACAAAACAAAAAAAACCACCTCAAAACCTCAAAAATCTAAAAGCATCTGCTGAGGGGTTTTGTAGGATTTTTCCATGATTTCTGGGGTATTTCAGTAGCAGTGCTGTGTGCTCTGGATCCCAACTCTGATAACCCAGGTAAGGATAATTGAGGAAAGGAAATTCCTATATTCATAGAGAATTTCTGAAGTGTTTTTATGTGTGTTTCCACCCCCCAAATTTAAAATCTAACACAAAATCCTATAGGATTCCTTTTTATATTCAGTGTAGTTTGCTGGCAATAAAGAGAAATTTTAGGTAAATTTTGTGCCCTCCTTATAATTTCTGAGGAGTAAATGTAATATTTGACTTGTCCATTTACTCTCTTGCAGCTTCTATGGGATTTTACTCACTCCTCACTTTTGCCTGTGAGTTGTGTTTCATTTTCCCATTTAAAATTTGCAAATTACAGCAGAAGAGAAATCATTTCAAGACCTTCCTCTGCACAGGGACTGAATTCATGTAGGTGCAAGTCAGCCAAGGTACTGCTGGCCTTTGGGACTGTGATAGTCATTGGAAAATGTACAGTAAAAAGTTTTATAAAAGGGATTTTAATGAAAAAAAAGAGGAAAATTATTGCACAATGGACAGTGAGAAGGAGGGTGCTTGGAAGAAAATTGGGGCTGAGCTGAGAGGTAACTTGGGGTTGGGGTGGTGATCGGTTTGAAATCCATTTTAAGTTTGTAAAGCTTTAGTGTGATTTATGAAAGTGTTTTAAGAGATTTAGGAGCATGAGCTCCTCTGATTCAACTTTTCAAACACAGAGAGGAGCCCAAAGCCTGAATTTTGGCGATTTGTCCTCCTGAGCAGCTCAGGTGCTTCAGAAAACACCATCTCATCCCCATTATAGGAAAAAGAAACACTAATCCTCTCAATGAAAGCCAAGATGCTCCTGCAGCCCCCGTGGCAGCACAGAGCTATTTAGAGCAGGGCTGGAAGGGCTGCAGTGAGCTGATTCCCCACCCTGGCTGCCACTGCCACTTTTGGTGCCTCTTCCTCTCCGCAGCCGTTTGGCAAAGCTCCGGCAAAGGCTCCAACACCGCTCCAGAGAAGCCTTTGGAGAACAGCAATTGCTCAGCACACGGGTTTGGCACGTTCAGCAGCTCAGGTCCAGCACAGAGGGAGCAAAAAATGCTCCTCACACTGTTCTTGAGCAGGGCTTACAGCTGCTGAAAGGCACTGATGGAAAAACGGCAACGCGGCTGCCTGGGCACCAGCCCATCCAAGGGATGGCTTTTCCTCATGCTGGCAGAAAAAAACCCAAGGAAAAGCAGAGTTTTAGCTCTATCTTCTCATGATCTCTGCATTTTTTCCTTGCTGGTTCCTCACAAACTGGAGGGTGATGGTCTACATGGTTAGTGAGAGGTGAGAGGTGGATTCTCAGCGTGATCTACAGCTTGTCGTGCTTGTCAGGGCCCTGGCGAGACATGGAGATCCTTTTCATGACAAAAAAAATGAATGATTTTTATATCCTCAGAGGTGAAATCAAACCAATCCCATTAATTTCAATTAAAATGTTACCTGTCTCCAGCTATCTCTTTTTTTTTTTTTTTCTTCCTCGCCCTCAAAGACTGTTTAGGGATGGGAAAAATGAAATATTAATGCATTCTATAAATAATATGTGTGAGGTCCACAGGGACGCAGAACCCCCACATCATTAGTTAAATTGATCTTCCTCTTAGGTTTTGCAGGAAATCGGGGGGTTTTGTGGCTTAGTTTTCAGGAGAGGTGGTCAAACCTTGGTCCAGACTGCAGCAAAAACTGAGGGTTTTGCTGCTGCTCCGTTTTTCTGAATGTTTGAGGCATTGGACAACGTCACAAGTTTCAGGAGAGGTGCCACTAACCTGTACTCATGCAATGAATTCTGCTATGGAATTTCCAGGAGTAAGGAAGAACGGGATTGGGACTTTTAAGGAAGAATATTTGTCAAAACACAGTTTGTTTCTGCTGCAGAAAATTCCCTGCACATCATGGTTACAAGGAGCTTCCTGTAATTCACAGAACCACAGAATGGTTGGGTTGAAGAGACCTTAAGATCATCCAGTTCCAACCTCCCTGCTGAGGAGCTTGCTCTCCAAAGGCAATATTTTTTTGGAATTCTTGCAGATATTTTAAACACCTGTGACCACCACATGGTGAGAGCAGCTTTGAACAAAGCAGGAGCTTCACCTGCTGCAGCTCCCTCTTGAAAATAAAGCACAGTGTGGTTCCTTCCTCCCTCCCTGGAATGCAGCAGAGGAGCTTTTCCCTTTTATTTTTATTTTTGTGTGCCTGTAATAACACAAAGTCACTGCATGAGCAACCAGCAATGTTTATTAATAGAGATCTCCAATTTTGGAGTCTTTGGTAAATTGAGAACACACTGAGAAAGAATCTTATCGCTCCAATCGTAGGAAATCCATTTCCAAGTTGTCTGGTTTTCATCAAATTAAAATTAGTTTCATGGGAATATGAGGAGGTTTTTATAATTAGATAATGGAAATTTGCCTAGGTTATCTTCCACTTATTTGGATGGAACATAAATAACAGGAATGTCACGTCATGCCAGTGTTTACTCATCTAACTCAGCACAAATCCTGGGTCAAGCAAAAAAGATTTGGAAACATTTCAGTGCTTGTTGCTTAGAGACCATTTTTAACCACGGGAAGGATTTCACTCAAATCCAAGGCTGCAGAGTAAAAAATCTGAAAATTGCCAATTTTTGGAAAGGACCTCAAGGATCATCTTGTCCCAGCTCCCCAGCCACGAGCAGGGGCATCTTCCACCAGACCAGGTTGCTCCAAGCCCTCAGATGAAATATTCCCAAGAGTTATTCATCAGCTGGGAATGGTGTTCCCATTCCCCATCCCATGGAGAGATGGGATGGGGGATTATTTGGACATATATCTCATTTTCAACCAGACCTAGTCAGTAATCAGTACATTTTGCTCTTGAATTTTTTTTTTTTTTAATTTTAACTGTTATAATAATCTCTGCTTTCTCCCCTCTTCACATATTACATATTGAATCCACATGGTTTAGGTGAGAATTCCTGATGTTTGCAGCCAATTCCAGTGGGGTATTGGCAACAACTTGTGATGTTGACCCTTTTCATTCCAGGATATGGTGTAATGGAGACAAAATATGACATCACATCCCTCCTAGAAAACTGTGATGTCACATCCCAACTATCCCAACTGTTTTCCTCCTCAGGCATTCAAAAGTCCATTTTTCAGTCATCCCACTTCTCTCACACACGAAATCTAAATCAATTAAAGTCATATTTCCAGTTGGCTAAAGTGGGTTTGCACGTGTTCCTACCAGGCACAGCTCTCCAAGGATGTTTGTGTGACCATTTCTCTCCAGATGCACGGGATTCATTGCCTGAAAACAAGGAAGTATCCTGACAGGAAGGTTTTCCTCCTGAAAATGGCTGAGAGCTGGAATTCATACAGGAGAATCTTGCAGATCACAACCAACCAGTTCAGCTCTTTAAATAAAGGGGAAAAATTCTGCATCCGTGCCTGAAGAGACACTAAAATTAAAGAAACCAGGGAAAGAGCATGTCCTGCATCATCATTTTCAGAGGAGCTGGAAATAAACATGTATAACCAGATTTTAGGGAATATTCAACACCAGCCTGTTCATGCTGGGAAGACTGAAGAGCTTCCCCACAGGTTTTGCATAGTGGGAGCTGTAATTTCTTTTTTATCCCTATATCGAGTGTCAGGCTTTTATATATTAATCGCTGATTGGTTTTGTCTTCCTTTAAGAAATGCAATCCCTGCAAACACATCATCCCTGGGTGCTCTCTGCACGTGGAGAATGCAAAACCATCCTGATAAAGCCTTGCTGCAGTGGTGAAATCAGCTGGGGTACAGCTCTCACTGACTTTGTGAGTCTCAAAAATGGATATATTCCATAAGCTTCCCTCTCCCCTTCTCCACGTTCTCTTTATTTTTTTCCCCCTCACCCTAAATTCCACCTGCCTACCCTCTGGATATGGGATTAGTGAGAGAAGTTTAAAATTAACACCTGCAGGCAAAGGATGTCCCACCCCATGTCCATGGGCTGTTCCCAAGGATCTCAGCCAGGGGATGCTGCAGGGAGCTGGTGGCACTTGCTGGATTGTGACCCCTCATTGTGTCTGAGTGCTTGGCACCAGCTTGAAGATCAAGGAATCACAAAAATGTCCTGAGCTGGGAGATACCCACGGGGATGATCCAGGGCAGCCCCTGGCCCTGCACAGACCCCAACAATCCCACCTTGGGCATCCCTGGGAGATCCTGGAGCTCTGGGGCCGTGCCCATTCCCTGGACAGTGCCAGCACCCTCTGGGGATGAACCTTTCCCTGATCTCCAACCTAACCCTGCCCTGACACAGCTCCAGCTGTTCCCTGGCTCACCAGAGAGCTGAGATTGATGTCCTCCCCTCCTCTTTCCCTCAGGAGAAATTGTAACTGCAGCCAGCTCTGTCCTCAGTCTCCTGCAGCTGAACTCTCCGAGTGCCCTCAGCCGCTCCTCACAGGGCTTCTCCTCCAGCCCTTCCCCACCCTCCTTTGGACGCTCTCTAACAGTTTAATGTCTTTTTTATATTGTGGCACTCAAAACCACCCCAGCACTCGAGGTGAGGCTGCCCCAGCCCAGAGCAGGACAATCCCTTCCCTGGCCCTGCTGCTGGCCCTGATCCCCCAGGACAGGGATGTCCCCTCTGGCTCCAGGGCACTGCTGGCTCACATCCAACTTTCCTTCAACCAGGACCCCCAGGTCCCTTTCCCTGGCACTGCTTTCCAGCCCCTCATTCCCCAGTCTGTCCATAAATCCAGGGGTTGTCCCACTCTGGGTGCAGAATCCAGCACTTCTCCTTGTTGAACTTCGCAGGGTCAAGGATTTTTCATCCCTCTGATTTTTGGAGGTCTCTCTGCAGGACCTTCCTGCCCTCGAGGGGGTCAACAGCTCCTCCCAGGTTTGGATCATCCTCCCTCTTGCCGAAACCACCCTGGAAAACTGCTCCCTTTCTCCTTGCTGCCTTTTGTGCTCCCTGTGCTTGTTTTGCTGCCGATCACGATGGATTCGCGATCATCCTGGAGAAAATTCCCATTGGAACGTGCCTGTGTTCCCCTCATACACCTGTTTTGTGACTCTCCGAGTTTTCCGTGGAAGAGCAGGAGCAGGATTATTTGCACAAAGTTGCATTTCTGGTGTTATAACACAGCTGTCATCTCCCAAGAAATTACAATTATCTCTTCCGTAATTAGGACAAGTTTGGCTGAGATTCTGAGTCACTGGGAAGTTCAGTTCTGTCATTTAGCCCAGAATAGCTCTGTGGTTCCATAAATGTTTTCCCTACAGACTAAACCTCGAATTTATGATGAAGGTTAAATCACTCCCACTCCTGAAGGAACGGAGGAAGTGGGAGGGTTTTATTGGATGGTTTTTCCATGGATTGGACACCCAAACATCTGGCAAATGACCAGATAAAAGAGAAATAAGTGTAAACAAACAAACAAAAAAAAATAAGGAATAAAAATCTCATTATTAAAAAAAAAAAAAAAAGTGGGATGAAATTCCAGTGTGAGCTTCCAAAGCATAAATTAATAAATAAGTACGTTTAACCTCAGGTGGATTTTTCTTTGGAATTCTTATTACAGAGACCAGAAATTCTTGCAGGTGACCTGGCGGGTAAGCTGGTAACGTATCTAACATACCAGGCCGAGATGGCACCACCTTAAAAACAATGAAACAAAGAAAATTCAAAAATCAAGATTTTAAACTGCTGAAAACTCTAACCAATGCACAGCTCTTTAAGCAGAGGGGTAGAATCTGCTCATTACCTTAATTGATTAGGAGTGTGAAGTAGAATCTGTCTTAATTAGTGGCAAGAACCCCTTGAATAAAGGAAAACACCCCGAACTATGAGGTGTGAAGTGCTGTTGTTGTCGGGGACAATCCTCAATGCCAGAGGTAAGGAAGGAAATATTTACTGTTTCTCTTGCTCCTTTCGTTGGCTGACAACTAAACCAGAGAATTTCAGTGGGAAAGAGTGTGGGTTTTCCACCAAAAAAATTAACATTTGTGTTGCGGCTTTACAAAATAGTTGACGACTAAGGTGAAATTTTCGCTTGCTTGGGAGTCACAGCGGTCTTGTGTGTTGGATTTTGAGTCAAGTGGCTGAAAGTTTTTTATTTATTCTTCAATCTTGAAGCTATTTTAAGTGCTCCATAACACACTAAGTGGGAAAAAAAATTGGTTAAAATTCTGATGTTTTCTCTTTTTTTTTTCCTGTTTACAGCTCAAAACCAAGTGATGTTGGTTTTAACATACCTAAAAAAATTGTTTCTGTTAGTTTTGCTGGTAAATCTGAGGCTTTATGTGCTCATGAAGAAAATCTAAAATAGGTTTTTTGCTAGAGAGAGGGAAAAATTCACTAAGAAAGACGACCAAGGTGTGGTTTGTGTACATTCCTATGGGTAAATGTCTTTTCAGAACCCCTCGGGTCTTTTGTTTCGGTGCAATTGTTACCCCATGCTAAAGCTTGGCTTGTTTTAGGAGGTGTTTGGTGAACAGAAAATTTAATTTAGAAAAGAATAATGGAAGTTTTGGGAAGTTTCTGATGGTTCATGTGCTCAGTGTGATGAACAAATGAATGACTGGGTGAATTTTCTTTGGCAAACAGAGAAACAAAGTCACAAATTATACCCTAACTAGAGGAGAAATCTGCATTATTTATAGCTCTTTATGCCATTCCAGAGATCTAGAGAGACAGCTTTAAAACATAAACTTGTAAAGAAAAGGAATTAACACCTCTTAAAAAATTTGCTACATTGCATCTGAGCTCTTATTTCCGATGTGCCATTCACTGGTGAAGAACACAGGGAAAGGTGGTGGAAGGGAGGCACTGTTTGAACAGATCTAATCATCAATAAGTAATTGTGTTTTAATTAAAATGTGTCATGTCATTCCAAGGGTCCTATATTACATGAGTATGAAAATGTATGACTGCATAATTCGGTAATAATTAGAATTACATTTTCCTACCTCTTAAATTAAAATGCTTGGCAATTAACTGCCTGATAAATCTCACTTTTCCATGTGTGGTTTTTTTTTTCCTTTCTATCTGGGAGTATTAAATAGTCCTAATTGCTGAGTGCATGTTCCTGGGCTGCTGGAAGTTTTGTGTTGTGTGTATCAGATACAACTTCTCCAGGTATTGCTTTATTTTGCACTTGAGCCAAAGGTCTTGCGAGCAACTTTTCCTAACTGGGAAGCTCATGAAGTCTTAAAATCCTCAAAGATGTATCCATAAAATCAGAGCGGACAAGGATTTGGTGCAGGGATGTGTAATTCAGACACAGTTCTGAAATTGTTGGATGCACTGCTTGTACCTTCTAGGCAAAATCCATTGATGGAGATCTTCTGTTTTTTATTGTTTTAGAGAATTCAGAAATTAAATCTGTCTCACTTTTATAGCTTGGCACAGTGGTACTTCTTGATTTAGAAAACAGAATCCCTGAATCCCTGAGTTTGGAAAAGCCCTCTCCAATTCAGTCCAATCGTTCCCCAGAATTGCCCCATGTCCCCAAGTGCCACATCCACATGGATTTTAAATCCCTCCAGGGATGGGGACTCCAAACTTCCCTAGGCAGCTGTGCCAGGCCTGGGCAAACCTTTCCATGAAGGAATTTTCCCAAATATCCAAACAAAACCTCCCTTGGCCCAGCCTGAGGCCGTTCCCTCTCCTCCTGTCCCTGTTCCCTGGAGCACAGCCCGACCCCCCCGGCTGTCCCCTCCTGGCAGGGACTTGTGCAGAGCCACAAGGTCCCTCCTGAGCCTCCTTTTCTCCAGGCTCAGCCCCTTTTCCAGCTCCCTCAGGAATTCTCCAGCTCCTTCCCAACTCCGTTCCCTTTTCTGGACAGGCTCCATCCTCTCCATGTCCTTCTCACGAATTAATGACCAGTTTGGGTTGGAAGGGACTTTAAAACCCATCTCATCACAACCCCGTGCCATGGGTAGGGGCACCTTTCACCACCCCAGGCTGCTCCAAGCTCCGTCCAGCCTGGTTTGGATGAGCATTTCAGTAATTTTAGCTGAATCCTGCTGCTCCTAAGCCCCTCTCCGGCTGAACAATTAACAAATGAGCTGTTGGATGGCACAGCCCTGGCTCCGTGTGACAGCTCTGTGCGACGTGGCTTCTTGGGGACACACAGAACATTCCGAGGCGCTCTCGTGGGTTCAGATCGTGCTTTTAGCATTCCCACAAATGCCCTGCTCTGCCTAACGATGAGGAGCCCAAGACAAATGCATCTGGAAGAGGGAAAAGCTGCGAAAGGCGTCTCCAGAAAGACTCTCCCCATTTGCATTTTGAATGGGGTCATCAGCGTCAACTGAGTTGGAAATGAAGGCACTTGCCAAAGATGTTTCCTGTGTTCGCTGCCGAGGAGCAGGGAAAGGCTTGGAAAGGATTCAAGGAGCTCACAAGGCTCCGACTCGGGCGGGGTAAACACGCGAGGATCACCCAGCATCCCGCAAATTTATTGAGACAACCGAGTTCGGGATCCGACAAACTCCGCGGGGCAATCCGAGCAGGATCTTCATTTTATGGGGAAGAGCAGGGTCTGGAGAGCAGCCGCTCCCTTAAACATTTGTCAAACTCCTTCCCTGCAGATGCAACATTTCCCGTGCTTTCCCCCTGCACTTCACATCTCGGTGTTCATGGCGTGAACTTTACTGGGACTGGTTCTTTAGTGGCTGACTGGAGGAGAGCCAGGAGCCATGAGTTCCAGGCATCCCCCCCGGCATTCCCGCAGCCCATCCCACCCCCTGTGCCAGGGATGGGCTGGCAGGGCTGGCTCCGAGCGCTCCTGTCACCAGGGTCTTGAAAATCCCTGTCATCTTTGGACTTTTGGAGCTGATAAAGATGAGATTATAGCGGGGGGAGAAAAGGGGAAGACATTTAAATCTGTCACTGGAGTTGTCCCAGCTCTGCACCGTGCTGTGTGCGTGAAAAAATTAATTTAGGGATTTTTCTCCCTGTTGATTTTTGTTATTTATTTGTACATCTCCATCCCAACATGGTGGTCACTGTCTGTGCCTTTGATTATTCAAACTGTTTGACTATTCAAACTTTTCAGTCCCAGCTTGGACAATTTGAACATGGTGCTTTGTGCCAGGTGCTGCTGAGGCACGGTCCTTGTAGCTGGGATTTGGGGAAAAAAAAAAAGGGGAGAAGACATTTAAATTTTGTCACTGGAGTTGTCCCAGCTATGCACAGTAATGTGTACATGGAAATTGCCTGAAGAATTAATTTAGGGGATTTTTTTAGGGGATAATTCAGCTTGATTGTGCATCTCCATCCCAATTTGGTGGTCACTGCCTGTGCCTTTGGTTATTCAAACTGCGATTTTTTCAATCTCAGATTGGACAATTTGCTCCTCGTGCTTTGTGCCAGGTGATGCTGAGGCACAGTCCCTGCAGCTGGGATTTGGGAAATCAGGAATTGGAGGTGGCATCTCAGCTTCTCCTGCACTCAGCAGGGAGAAGGAAAGGAGCAGCTTTAGGCAGAGGTTTCTCCTTCCGATGGTGTCGTGGTTCTCCCTCTGGAGAAATCCCTCTCCCCACTGACAGTGGAAGCCCCAAGACAAACCTTGTGTGGAGAAGGAGAAACCAAGGGATGTAAATCCCTTATTTCTGGTTCTTGTGGAAAAGCTTCTTCACTGAGAAACTCTCTCTGGCCCCATAATTATTTTTTTAAAAATGTTCATATGTGCAGGCTGCAAGCAAACCCAAAAATCCTTTAAAAAATGAAGTGGAAAAGCTGCCAACAACAACTTCTAAAAAATAATTTTACTTAGTAACAAAAAATTAGGTTGTGTGCATGGAGGGTGTTTATTTATTTATTTTTTTAAGGTTGGCCTTTTATTTCTGCATCTCTGTTGTCACTGGAACACATTTGCAAGAATTTTTGCAACTTTGGGGACTTGTGGTTTTCTTCCTTATCTGAAGGAAGGCTCTGATTCTCATTTAATCACTGCCTGTGAAAGCTGAGGCTTGAAGAAAATCTCCAGCCCCAGCCACACTCTTTATAACATCAGGAAAATTGGCAACTATTAAAATATTTGCAAATATCTTTCCTGCCAGTTTTTTTCCCCTCAGTTCTGCTCACAGCCATCAGCAGGGGACCTTTTGAGGGATAACTGCTCCCCACATGGAATCTCCCTGAGCCCAGTTCAGAGCTGGTGGGTGCAAACACAACTGCACTGGCTTCAGGAATTAAAGGAGAACAATCAAAAAAACCTCCAGGGATTTTGGTTTTGTGCTGTTTAAGCTTTTTATTTACCTATTTGCCTCCTCTCTAAGTGCGGAAAATGCCATTTTTTGAAGCTCCTGGACACATTAAAAAGAAATACGGAATCTTTCAAAATTTATCTTGTGGAAGACTTAATTTTGGTTACTCTGTGATGAAAATCTGGCCTTATATTTTTGGAAACACCTCCCAAATTCGGGTGTTCTGTCTCTACCTCCTGCAATTGGTGCAAATACGACATTGGGAAGCTTTGGAGACAGACAGGTTTGGAACAGGATAGAAATTGCTCCTTGCTCCCTGCTGGTGGGAGGGAACAGACCCTGCCCTGGGAAGGAATGGATTTCCTTCTTCATGAATATAGGAAAGCACATCCAGATTCCTTAAGTCTTGTATGGGAAGGCTACAATTAATTTTTGTGTTATTTTTGAGCGTTGTTTTAAGGATTTAAAATCCTTTTGGAGAGATTTGCTGATGGCCTTGCTTTCCCCAGGTCTGGGGAATTTCAATTCCTCAATACACAGGGAAAAAACTCAGCTGAAGTGGTCGTGTGACAGATCAGACCAGAGTTTGTCTTGGGAAGTGGCAGCATCCAGGTTGAGGTGTGTTATGGAAGTTAATCCATGCAAAGGCTTGCTTAAAAATATCCCAAAATCAGGCGGAGCAACCAGCAGGAGTTATGGGGCAGTGACAAAAACATCCTTTCCCCGAAATCTTTGGCAGAGGCAGCAAATCCTTGGTTTGCATTGTGAGGTAAAAAGGGGGTTTTTTTTTCAATTTATTTTTTTTCCCCCTCCAGCATCAAAAGCATAACCAGGAGCAGAAGGGTTTTGAAAAATCCTCTTCTCACAACCTGGATTTCTCTAGGAGCTCTTACAGCCTCTGGATGGGGGCTGGGGATGCTGAAAATCTCATCTTTGGGAAAGCAAAGGGAGTGGGGACAGGTTGGACTCATTTCAGAATCACAAAAGTTTGGGAGGGAAGGGGTCTTAAAGCCAATCTCATTCCGTGGGCAGGGACACCTCCCATGCTTGCTCCAAGCCCCATCCAACAGTTTTTTCTCCTCATTTTCTGCCTTTCCTTTGCTCAGTGAGGTCCAGAACTGGTTTTTTATCCACAATTTGATACCAGCTGAAGCCCTGATTTAATTACTGTTAATTTGATGTCATTTATCAGTGAATGGTGGAACAGTGGCTGCTCCTATGTACAGGAACTCCATTTAGTGCTAGGAAAACACTGAATATCAGATTGCTTAAAAAGCACAGGCTGTTTTCACATCCCAAAAATGTTTTATTTCAGGGGAATGAATGGATGTGCCTGGATGAGATGGAATTGTAAGTGGGATATTGGCAGGAGTGAGATGGATCCATCGAAGCAAGAGGAGAACTGGGGGTTTATTAAACACCCACTGTTGTTTTTTGGGCAGTGTTTTCAGACATGAATAAAGGGGAAGATAATGGGAAATGCACAACTGTAGCCCTCATTTGGACATGGATTTTCTGTATATTTGTCTCATGTGAATCCTTCACCTCTATTGCATCAATTTTCTGGGATTAAGGATGCCTCAGGATTATGGGGTGATTACTGACTTGCAGGAGACACCTTTCCCTCCACCTGCATTGCTCTCAATTTGGGAAAAAACACTATTTTGGTTCTTTGTTTTTATTTTTATTTTTCATAGGATGTAGGTGAGGATGGGGACAAGCTCTTCCAGTGTCCCTGTGCTGCAGGGATTTAATCCCTGTGTGAAAAATTAGATATCCAAGACTTCTGGGGTTTAAAAATATCTTTTATGGCTTAATTGAATCGGAGCTGGTGCACTCCACCAGTGAAGGAGGGGTTTCCCTACTGGTAGGTGGGTGGAAGTGAGAGCCATTGTTGGTAAAGAAGAAAATGAAATAAAATTTGGGTTAAAGGAGATGCTGTAAAGCGAGGAATTCGGGCTTTTTTAATGTATCTCTGTGAAGAGGAACTTAGAGCAGGTCAGAAGTGGATTCTCTGAGGGGCCAATTCCACCACAAAGATGCTGAAAACACGTGAGGAGTTGAAGTGCTTCTTCTCTCTCTGCTTCCTTCACCAACCACAGAGACTTTATATTAAAATAACAACAACAGCAAAAACGTAGCTGGAATTAGGCAGATGAGAAAATGCAAATTCATGGCACAGAAAAGAAAAGCAGAGCATGAAAGAGAAAAACATCCTGATTGCTTGCACGGGGAGGGATGGCTCAAGGGCTTTCCGATTATTTTTTTTTTAATAGAAATATTATTGCAGTTTATTCCTATTCTTTGCAATGGGAGATGGAGGTTGTCTCACGTCCAGGCCAATGTGGGGTTTATTTTATTTATTTTATAGGGTGAGGCTGATTAGCCCACCCTGTCTGCTCCTTCTCCATGCAGGCAGCTCCTTGTGGATGGACACAGGTCTGGAACTGTGGCCTGGAATTCCCTTTCTCTGTTGGTTTTGGGCCATTCCACCTCCCCTTTCTCCCTGGAGATTTATTGTATTAGATTTTCACTCTTTTTTTCCTAAAGGCTCGGAACAAAGGGAGATTTGTAGAAGATTTGTATGAGGCATATTTGGTCTCTATTTCAGCAAGGTAAAATAAAATGCTGAACCTCCTACAGATAAACCTCTGGGAGTTCTCCTGGCTACCTGTGGCATATTTCTTCTGTGATCCTTCAGGAGGTGAAGGGTGAAGCTGGAGCTCTGTGAAGAACAATTTGTTTGCTCTTAGCAGAGGCAAAGACAGAGGAAGTGGGTGAGCACAACTTGGGGCTCTTGGAGTGGTTTCTTTGCAGAGCTCAGCACCTGCCTGTCCTGCAGCCCTTGCTTGGGTCCCCTTCACTGCTTGCAGGATGCTCTCGTGCCTCCCAGACTTTCCCCTGCCTGCAGGACAGGAAAACTTCCTAAAAAAAATAATGAATGGGCTGGTGATATGTGTTTTCTAAACACAAACCCTTTGTCATTGTTTGCTCTTCAGTTGCAGATGTATAAAAAGTGGAAGATGATTTAATTTTATTGGATGAATTGGCCTTGAAAAGGTTTGTCACTGAAAGATATTTTTGTCATTGTTTTGTCTTATAAAACACAACATGAAATGTTAAACAACAGCCTTAGTTTATATTTATAGGATTTTTTCCCCTTAAATGTGCAACACCACGGACAAGGATTCCATCAACAGGTGCAGAGGACCAAAGAATCCTGGAATGTTTTGGGTGGGAAGGGATCTTAAATTCATCCACTCCCACCCCTGCCATGGACAGGGACATCTTCCACTGTCCCAGGGTGCTCCAAGCCCTGTCCAACCTGGCCTTGGGCACTGCCAGGGGTGGGACATGGTGCAAGATCCTTAACCATGAGGATAAAAACTCTGTCCCCAAGTGAGGTTTGTCACCAGCATCTCCCTAAAACTCCACCAGCCAAATATCTTAAAATGTTGCAGAACAGGAATTTTATTTTTTTAAAAAAATCAATTAGCATCACCAATTAACTATAATAATATCATTTAATTCACTGTCTGGAACTCCAGTAGCTTTGGCCCCGTGCCACGGTAAATTCTGCCTGGTGGAGTCTTTCCTGTGCTCACACATCCATTCTGAGACCTGACAATGATGAGCAGTTTTTAAACATTTAAGCGCTGCCATTGTTTTAGTGAAGGAATTTTATGGCCTTGCTCGGGCAGTTAACATCTCACAGCAGCTGGGATCGATTGCAGTGGGTTGGGTGTTTAAAAAAGAAAGGGAGAAAACTCAGTTTTATGTTGTTATGTGTCACTCCTTGCTGCTGGATGGTTTTAGAAGAAGTTGGACCCTCACCATAGAAGTATCCACGTCAGTAATCAAATCTGATCCGTGTTTTGCCAAGTTTCCTGGGCTGTCGCATCTGCCATCACCACCTGTGATAATTTTCCTCCTTTTTTTTTTTCCCCACTAAATAATCAATTATAATATTCTACTTTTATCCCCCCCTCTCCACGCTGCTTTATTACAACTGGCTCTGGTTAGGGATTTGTTTTTAATGTCAGTGAGGAGGTGTGGGTAACTTTGTGCAGGCTTTTTGAGCACAGAAATGGGTATTTTGGACTCCTGTGCTCCCAATTTCAGGACCTGCTCTCTGTTAATATTAAAAACAGATGACCCCACGTGCGTAAATGAGAATTTACCGAGTCAAGAGATGTCAGAGTTTGCAATTTTCTGTCCCAAAATGAAGCCCTGGGTGCTGGTAAAAGGCAAGGAGCTTCTTTGAAAGATCCAAACAAGGCCCATCCCAGCTTGAGTTTTGTGGGAAAAGCCAAGAGGGAAATATTTTGGTGGAAACTGAGCAAATTTGGTCAAAGCCAGCGAGCAGAGAGAACTGTGGTGCCACTTTTTCAAAGATAACTTTGGGAAATACCTGCACTTTGAAAAGCAGAGAAGGCAACAAATGGATTTGTGGTTTAAAGGAGATTCTGGGTGTTGCAGGTGTGCCTGTGGGATGTGCCAGTGCTGCCTGGGTGGTTTGGGGTGGCTCTCACACTGAGAACCCCTTCAGTGGCTCCACAGGGGTGATTTTAGACCTGGCTCAGGGAGGTCTGAGCAGGGTTTTTCCCTGGTTTGTCCCATGGGGCTGTGCCAGCACCGGCACAAGGAGCTGTTAAACCACCCTCATTTCCAGGGAAAAGGGAAAATCTCAGCACTGGGGACTTCTAAAGGCAGAGCAGAGCAAAAAGGGCAGGGATGGGAGTGGAGCAGACATTTACACTCCTGGGGTTTATGGTACTGCAGTCACAGATCCCTCTCACATGGATATTTTAAAAATAACCATCTTTTTATGTGCCATTAGTTAAGAGCTTCTGGTGGGAGTGTGCTGGGGATTAAAGGGTGGTCCTAACCCAGCCTGTGCTGTCATTTTGTGGAGATTTTACCCTTGGTGATGTCCAGAAATCCATTTCCAAAATCTGCATCCTGTCTGCTCCCCCTCAGAGTTGCCCTGATGTTCTTCAGCACCCACCACAATTAAAAGGTGATATTGGCACCCAAAGAGCTGCTGGATCCCTTCAGCCTGGACCAGATATTTATCTTTGTCAAGCAGATGAACTCACTGCAGCTCAGTTGGATTTAAAACAAGGGTTTATATTTTCCTTTCTAATTTAGGATTGGGACTGTGCATAGGAACCTGCTGAAAAGAATGTGCACTTGCTCTGCTCCTTTTAGAGCCAGGTTTAACTTTCAGGATGATCCTTTTTACTACAAAATGGAATTTTATCATTTTTCTTGGTCCAGTAAGATTCATAAGGTCTCTGCTTATTTGCTTTTTTGAGAGGGTAACTCAAGGGGTACAAAAATCAGGCACTGAGAGAAATTTTCGATCACAGAAAATAGAAAACCGGTCAGGAAATGATGCTTTAAAAAAGGACAAACTTTAAAAATAAAAAGCCCAAAATGTGCCTGGCTTGAGCTCTTATGAAATATGACACATCCCCTAAATATGTCACGTTTATTTTTACAATACTATAAATAAAAAAGTTGAGTGAGAAAATAATCTCTTGGCTGTTCTGGGGAGCGCAGCCCCTGCCAGGAAAGGTCTCTGTAAATAGCAGAGGTCAGAACTACTCGGGATCTCTCCCCCACCCCTCTGAAGGCGAGGAACACATCTCTGTGTACATTCCATAAAACATGGAGAGCCATTCCTGCTTGGATTGTAAATCCTGGTGACCTGGAGGCGCCACGCAGGTGCCAACAAAATCGAGAGAGAAGGAGAATCTATCCCTGGCTACTGTTCCTTAGTGTTTTAACTGTTTTGGCCTGGGAACTTTGTGACCAACACTTTTTGGATTGAAAACTTGCAGTTTATTGAAGTGGGTTTTTCGTGAGAAAAAGCCAATTTTGCTGTATCTGAGATGACCAAGCAGTACCAGGAAGTTTGAAGGACTCAGCTGTATTTTGTTTTCTCTGTGTTGTGTTTTGATTTTTATTTATTTTTTTTCCCCACGGGGATTTTACACCCAATAATCTTGATGGCGGTTGCTGCTCGAAGGAATTTGGTTGGAAATTTGTTCTCCTTTGTGTAAAGAGATTTGCAAGGGATTTTTATTTCTTGCATGACCATGATTTAGGTGAGCTCTGGTTTAGATGCTGATGCTGCAGCAGGAGCAGCAGAAATGAAGTGCTTTGGGAAGGGCAGAGGTGGAAGGAAGTTCATCCTTTCCAGCTTCTCTGGCGTAGTTTTTATCTATAAATCCATTTTAAGAGGTTAATTCTAATTTATGCTCATTCAGGGGCAGCTGGGGGTTGTCCCAGGTTTGCTCTGGGTGAGCAGGGGATTATCCCAGCCCTGGAGCACCCACATGGCTCAGGGTGCTGGGAATGTCCTGGGTTCTTCCTGAGATGCTCAGCAGCCTCCTCTGCCCTGCCCGTGGGGTTTATCCTCAGAATTCTCATGGATTTGTTTAATTTTCCAATCCCAAGGGAAACATAAGAGTTGGACCGTTGGAGGGAGGGCTGCAAGGTCCAGTGCTGGCCTTGGCCATGCTTGGACTCGATCTTGGAGGCTTTTTCCAACCTGTGGTGATTCCTGAGCCACCTGATTTTGGAAAGAATTTAAGATCAGAGCAATATTTTGGGGATGAGAGGGGATTGATGCTTTCAGGGACTGGCTCCCCATCTTAGAGGTACAAAGGTGAGGCCAGCCAATTCCAGTGCAAGCAGCTCTCTGCTCTGCTGAGGTCCCAGCACGGCTGGCAGGAAGGGTGATCCTGACACATCGAGCAAGGACAGGAATCTCAAACTGCTCCCGTTTTCTTGGGATGTGCTTGGAGAAAGGTCTGAGGGCAGGGATTGAGGGCACACCGTGAGCCCATTCCCAAACCCTGCTTTGCCCTCATCGCCATCCTCTCTACCTGCAATTTTCTTCCTGAATAAATTACTTTTACTATTTCACTTTCCTCACCACCCCAAACCCAGGCTTGGCCTGCTGCGTTTGCTTTCATTACAATAAGTAATTTCTTTTAGTGCCTTTTGTCCTGGCCAAACCTTTAGCTTTTCCCAAGTCCTTCAGCTACTTAGGAATTTTATTATCAATACAGGCTGGATAGATGGGATCAATGAAAGTTTTGTGGGAGGTGTGAGGCTCTGAGCTTGTTCATAAATAAATAGAAAAGACAGAGAGGATGAATGAGCTCCACTGGGTTTGATTCCTGAAGAAAGAGATGCTGGAACACACAGAAATCCTCTCTTAAAGGCATTTTTCTGCTCTTTTGTGTTTTAAATTTTAGAAATAAGCTTTATAGCACCAAGTGACTGTGATCCTCTCATGCTCATGGGGGTGGTGGCTCTGGGAGAGAATCCTGCACGTGCTCCTTGCTCTTCGTTATCTTGAATTACACAAATGATTTTAAAACATATGTCAATAGGCTTTTAAGCAAGCAGATTCTTTTCTGATTAATTAATCATACAGTTTCTCAGCTTCAAATGAACTTTTTTAATGACAAGTATTCATTTTTTAATTTTTTGAGGGCTGTTTGTTTTTACACATCTGCATACTGCTTAGTTTGAACTTATTAATTAGAATAAATAAAAAATAAGAAAAGCAGCAGGTGTTCTCTTATGTCTTCTACAAAGAATCTTATTCTTTAAATTTTACCAGATTATTTCATTCCTGCTGCTTCACGCTGCAGGTTTCACAACAGAATTATTTTCTTTTATTCACATGAGACTATTTTTTTTTTTTTTGGCAATTTGAAGGCTGTCATGGTTTGTGGAGAAGAAAACATTCTTATAATGTCTCCTTGCTGCTCCATGACTTATTTTACACGGACTCAGGAGTGTGTTTTAAAGAGGCGGATCAGCCCAAAATATTCTGGGGAAGGTACAAAGGGAAATATGGATTTTTTTTCTTCCCAATTTCACTTGCAGGGACCATGCTTGGGAGTGGTTGTTTGTGCTAGGTTGGATTTTTTGGGAGGAGGAGAATGGGTGAATTATGTATTTGTCTGTCATGATTTTTATTTTTAAGGCTGAGGGGCTTAATCTTCTGAGTACTTGAATACATGAATGCAGAGAAGAGGCTATTATTATTATAATTATTAATTATTATTCAATGTATTTATTGACCTTTCAGGAAGTTTTTTCAGTCTCTTCATGACTCCAGAACCTGGGGCATGTGGAGCAGCCACTGTGGCTGAGGAGTGCAGCGAGGATGGGGGTTAGGTGCAAGAAAATTCTCTATTTCTTGTCCCTGACCTCTTGGGGAAGAGAAATCCCTGGGCAGTACCTGAGAGAGAGCACAAAAACTCCAACCAAAGACATTAAATATCAATTTCCAACCCATGAGTTGCCTATTACATCCCAAAAATGAGGGATATCCACATTGAAGTACTTTAGCAGGGTCTCAGCTTGTGGCCAGGTATCACCTGCATGAAGTCATCCCTCTCACACGCTTTTATTTCCCCTTTTCGATTTTTTAAGATAAATTTTAAACCGTCGAATTAGAAATTCCACCAACAGAGTTGAAAGGGAAAGAGTGGGCATCACCTTTTCCTGCATCTTGCCTGAAAACTCTCCTCTTTTTTTTCAATTTTTTTTTTTATTGTATTGTTCTCCCTATTTTATTTTTAATTAAAAGCCAGCCCGGACGCGAGCGACTGGCGCGGAAAGCTAAAGAGCGACTTGAAAGTTTGCGGGAATTATTTTCCGCACGGCTCCGAACGCCAGGCGAGGATTAGAAACAGTTTAAAAGCTTTTTCCCCATCCCAACGTTATCCATCAGAGGCCCCTCGGAATGCCCAGATGAATATGGGAGTGGACAAGGTTCTGGTTCCTTTCAGAGAGCTGCCTCGACCTTCTGGGTTTTTCCTCGGGCAGTGATGTTTGGTGCACATGAAAGGATTTCTCCAGGGGGTTTCTCCAAGGGTTTTGCAGGGAAGGGAAGCAGATTGGGTGAAGTAAGAATACAGACTTAAGTTCTCTCTGTGTTTTTTGGTGGGAGAGAACTGACTCCTGCATTATCTCACAAACACATAGGAAACATAAAAAGGGGAAATTATGCAGAAAAACATAAATTATGTAGATGCTGGAAAGCCTATGCAAAACATGATATGTGCACATAATAGCATATTTCCCTCGGGTCTAATTGCATCCTTTGGGTACCTTTTGAAGCATCTGAATATTCAGAAGAAAGCAAATTTATTGTAATTTACAAAATATCACAAAAAATAAGGTTGATACAGTGATGGATGTTGTAATGGAAACTCACTCTTCAGTTGTTGTCTCAAAGTTGACCGAAGACTAAAATGTAATAAATTAGTGCAGCTGTTGTGTGGGGGGATAGAGCTGCTTCCCTCAGCCCATTTTCCCTTGCAATCCTGGTGCTTTTCCAGATGTTTTTTTGGCAGGTCCTCGGCACTAACCCATGAGAGGGGAACTGTGGGTGATAAAGGGCTGGTGTTTATTTTCTCCTCAGGAGCTGGGATTTAGTCAGGGCAGAGGAGCTCTGTGACAGCCCCGTGGAGTGGCTCTAAGTGGATGTGATGGCAGAGCTCTGGTGGCAGAAAGGATCATCAGGAATTCCTGGCTCCCACCAAAATCCCTCCTGAGCCCCACTGAGCAAACTGGCAGAGGCTTCTTTGCATCAATAAACAGGGAATCTGCAAATAATCCAATTACAGCTGCCCCCAGTGATCCCTCTCCTATCAGAAGCTTTTGGGAAACTTGGGATCAGTCACCAAAATCTAAATTTATTCCTCTCTCTTCGAAACAGCTTCACTTCTTTGAACTCCAGAGTCAGGAGGAGAAGGGGAACAGTGGGGAGATCTTGCTGAGCCACGTTTTAACATTTTTCCAGAGGCAGTAGGTCGTTGTAGCTCCTCTTTGGGAGCTCTTCTCTCATCAAAGGCTGACTCAGATGCCCCAACCACCTCTCCCTGGGCTCACCTTCCAAGGATTCTCATCAGCTCCTGGCACTGGGGAATACAGGCTGCTCCTCCTGCAGTGACTCCCTTGGGTGGAGACTTGAGGAACTCCTTTGCATCCCTGGGATCTCTACAGCTGCTCATATTTCAGGTCAGACAGGTGCAGGCATTTGCTTTGGAGAGCAAACTCCTTGGAAGAGGGAGCCATCCATGGATTTAAGAGTTTTCCCTGTAAATACTGAAGGACCATTTATGTTTTCCATCAGCATTTGTGACTGATCTGGTGTTGTCTCTGGACAAGATTCTGAGTGATGTCCTCTAGAGGTGACCCTGCTTGAGTGAAGGGTTGGATTAGACGACCTCCAGTGGTTTTCCAACCTTAACCATTCCATGATTTCTACTCATTCTTATGAAGGCACAAGAAAGAACATCAGATTCTTAGCTGGTATTACTGCACAAACATTGCTCTGTTAAAAACACCTAAATTGGTCTTTTTTTGGCCACAAAATACTGAATCCCAAAGACAAACAGAGTCAGGGTGATTGGGATCCAGCACATTTTCCCTCTGCAGAGCCTGTTTTATGGAAATTTGGCGCTGACCTTAATGCAGAGAAATTTGGGGCCTCTGTGACAAGCAGGAAGTTGTGCTTGATTTAGGAATCAGGATTATAACCTTTGTCCTTGCTCAAAATATCCACACCCCATGGAAAGAACAAGCAGGGGCTTCAGGTGATGGCATGGAAAAAGAATCCCTTGAAGCAAGGGCTAGATCAGGGGCATTTAATGAAAAATCTGGGGAGTTTTAGATACATTACCCAAATTTTAACCATATTTAAGAAGTTTTTCTCCTTCTCTGGTTACTCAGACCATGGGAAGGGCTGTGTTTTATCCTTTTGATGTGCAGTGTAATGTGCTGATCCTGAGACTCTTCCTGTCTCCCAGGGAATCCTGGAAGTTTTTGGATGGGGTTGCTGGGATTTGCCTTCTCTCATTTGTTTTGCCTTCCTGCGCAAACCAGTGAGGACAGAGCTACCTTTGGGCACCTTGGGGTGTTGTCATCATGGAGAGTGTGGGTCCCATGCTGGTGGCACAGCCCTGTGGGGTGCAGGGAGAGCACCCCAATCCCTGCGTGCTGTCCGTGCTCTGCCGCTCCCCGCTTTGCCTCGCCCTGCTCCAGCATCCCTGTATTCTGGGAATGTGTCCAAGCTTCCCCACGCCTGGAATTTAAATACATAAATGTCCTGCACAGATCTGTTGTTGGTGGGTAATGTATTGTCAGCTGTCCTGCCAGCCTTTTTATCTTCTGATTAGCTTTGAAATCATTGAAGCCGGTGAAGATTCGTTTGTTATCCCAGTCCTCCGAGGACCAGAAATCCAGTGATGGTGTGGATGTGCTCTGAGGCAAGTTCCCATTTGTAAGATGGATGATGATTGCTTGTCGATACTAAGAAAAAGAGCTTTGTCAAATCTGAAGTTGTCTCCTTTCTTAATGTAAAATATTATTTTTATTTTCACGCTCCGAGAAAATTGTGATGCTGCGAGCAGTAGGCAAAGGGAAAAACAACCACCACCCCAAAACCCAAGGTGACTTGGATGTTTGTTTATTTGTCTGCTTTTGAGGTGTGCAAGATGTTTTTGGTTTTTTGTAATTTTTTTTTTTTTCAGAAAAAAAAGGTGTCAAGGGAAAGAAAATACTTTCATGATAAGCTCGTGCAGGTTTACAGGAATTTTCTTTCTTTAATGAGCCAAGATGTAATCTACGTCTTTGCCTGCTTTCTCTAATCATCTCCCTGAGATGTTCTCACTCTGGTGCTTTCAATGGAGCACTCCGAGATTTAGTGGGATGTGGCTTAGTGTTGGAAAGGCTTTGGGAGCTGGGAACCTTGGTCACAGCCCACAGGGGCACACCCAAAGGCACCTGTGATTGCTGTGGGTCTGGGCAGGTTTGTTTAATTCAGAGCGTCCTGGGATGGGGTCGAAGCACAGCCAGGTCAGAAATGAGGTGGCTGCAGATATTTCAGAGAATTCCAGAATGGTTTGGATGGGAAGGGACCTTAAGGCTCTTCTCATTCCACCCCTGCCATGGCAGGGACACCTCCCACTGTCCCAGGCTGCTCCAAGCCCCAATGTCCAACCTGGCCTTGGGCACTGCCAGGGATCCAGGGGCAGCCACAGCTGCTCTGGGCACCCTGTGCCAGGGCCTGCCCACCCTCACAGTGAACAATTCCTGCCCAAAATCCCATCTAAATCTCCCCACTGTCAGCTTAAAGCCATTCCCTGTGTCCTGTCCCTCCATCCCTTGTCCCCAGTCCCTCTCCAGCTCTCCTGGAGCCCCTTTAGGTCCTGGCAGGGGCTCTGAGCTCTCCCTGGAGCCTTCTCCTCTCCAGGTAAAGAATTCCCAGCTCTCCCAGCCTGGCTCCAAAACAGAAGTGCTCCAGCCTTTGGAAAATCTTTGTGGCCTCCTCTGGGTTTGCTCCAGCAGCTCCACATCCTTCTGATGTTGTGGACCCCAGAGCTGGATCAGGAGGGGTCTCATCAGACTGGAGTAGGGGGGGAAATCACTTCCAAGTAAATTCTAACAAAAACTGGTTTCTATTCCTCAGAGTGAAGTTGACTACTAAAGCTGGGACTTGTCACACATTTAGTGAGTCTTTGCTCAGAGCAGGGCCTTGTTTGGCTCCCCCTCTGTGACTCTGGGGGAATAATGGGGGTTTATCCAGCTTCATTCCTGCCACCAATGGAGCCTCAGAGGGGCTGAGCTGAGTCCAGACATCCTCTGGGCTGGAGCCAGGATGCAGCAAGTCTGTGTTTGGGGCAGTGGGAGATGGATTTGGTCCTCTTGGAGCAGGTGATGCTTTATCTTTAGCTGCCTTTATGTACCTGAAGGTGACGGTCTCCAAATTTTTCTGTCCTTTTCCCCCATTCCATCCACAAAAACCCCTCTGAGCTGGGTGTGAAACCATGCACTGCACCCCTGAAAATTGGTGTTTTCCTGGAGGCCCTGAGAAGTGAGACACGAGAGAGTGTGACTGTCTAGGTGAGCTCATACCCTCTCCTTGTCTCCATCTCTGGCTTTATCTCCACCAGCCCCTGCTCCTTTCAGCCCTCCCCTCCTCTCCCCGGGTTTTTCCATGCCATAAAAGCAGGAGCCAGGCTCTTTACGACCCAGCAGGAGCCGTGTCTTTCCGCTTGTTTGCTCTGCAAAGACTTAACAGACTTTTGGCCACTGTGAAATAGCTCAGACCAACCCGAGGGTGACTGGGGCTGGCTCTGTGCAGCTCTCCTTCTGCATTTCCCGTTCCAAAACTTCAGTGGGAGAATCTTTCTTCTCTGAATCCCGCAACAGGACAAGGACCAAAGTTTTTTGTGGTTTCTTTCTTCAGGAATTTGTAAATTGCGCTCTCAGCCAGGGCTGTGCAGATAGTTTGGGAGCTCAAAATGAAGAATCATTTCAGTAATGTGGGTTTTGTTGGTTTAAGAGGAAAAATACTCCTAAATCCTACTCCCACCTTTGACCCTCCCTCCCTGGGAGGGAATAGATAAGCAAATGGGAAAACTGGGGGTGTGGGAAGGAGGATAAGGAAGATATTGGCTTTAAGCAGAACTCTGTCATACGAGTCTGTGAGGGTATTGTGAACATATCTGTGAATATATTGCAATTATTAATCCTATAAGTGATGTCATGGCTTCTTGGCAGCAGCACAGAGCCCTTGGGACACCTCTGGAGCGAGTCAAAGGAAGTAGCAGTGGCTGTGAACATACCCAGGGATGCGTTTGGCTCTCTGGGCGCCAGGTTCGTGGTGCCAAATTGCTCTCAGCGGAGGGGCAAGAGCTCAGGGGGTGTGCACAGAGCTGCCAGGGAGGTCAGGCTGGCTCTGTGCTCCAGGGAACACCAAGAGCAGGGGCCAAGAGCTCCTGACTGGAAAAGCACATGGTCCCTGTGAAGCCTTTCCAGCGCTGCCGCCAGCCAAGGAGCCGCGGGTTTATGGTTTCACACGTCTTCATTTCTGGGGATTTAAGTGGAGCAGCAGCGTTGTTGGGGATTAACCCAGAGTTAAAAAGGCATTTATGAGGTGGGAGGATATGGAGTGAAATACTCCTGGTGCCTCCAGGGGCTGGGTTAACAGCCTGTCCCTGCGGGCCTGGCACTCGTGCCCTGAGAGTGACAACTGCACCAGATTCCAGAAAAATTGACACCAGCTCTTCCCTTGGCTTGGAAATCCCACTGCACTCAGTGAGGACCCATAATTCAAGATATTTATGGTGGCTCTCCCAAAAAAGCGGTGTCCTGGGCTGACCTTCTCCATGCTGGGAGGATGGGACAGTGCTGGGCTGTCCTGGAGGAACCACCTCGTGTCCAGGGATCTGCTCTGTCCCTGTGCAAGCTGAGGCAGCCACATGAGTGAGCAAAGCCAGATCAAAACCTGCTGTAAGGATGAGACCTTTCATTGATGGCCACATGGTTTTGATGAGGAAATGGGAATGTTTTTATTTGAAAGGTGGAGGAAAAGGGTGCAAAAAGCAGCCTCGTGGTGTTTCCCCTACGGGTATGGATAATCAGCCTGATTAGACAAGCCTGGCAATATTTCTTATGAAATATTTCATTTGATATTTCTTTCTTATGAAAAATCAGTGTGAACTTTGTTCAGTGCTGCCTCATGGTGATGCCTTCAGTTTTATCTTTGGTGTATTTCATATTCTGCACTGCCCAGGGGTGCAGCTCTGAGCTCACAGTCAGGGTCACTCAGCTCTGAACACAGCACGGACACAAAACAAATCCTTTTCCTGCTGCACACCAAGGACAACTTTCAGCCCAAAAGCACAACCAAGGGTGGCTGAAGGGAGGAACAAGAAGGATGGGACCTGACAACCTGAATCTATAATTGGAAAATTAAACCCCAATATGCAAATGAACCAAAACCTTTAAAAATGTAAGACTTCATGACCAGTCAGCCATTTTGTGACCATTTTGGGTCCACCTTGGGTGTAGCCCTGGCCAGGCTCTTGTCCTGCCCAAGGTGGATCCTTAAAGGCCTTTCAATAAATCCCTACTTTATTCTCCAGTCCAGTCTCTGTTCCAGGTCAGCCTTTCCAAGGTATCAATGGAGGAGAGGGAACAGGGCTGAGAAAAAGGGCAGGAAAATGAACCCTGCAGGTATGAATCCTATCCTGGCTGCATTCATGCTCCAAACCCATCATAGCAAGGCACAAGGATTCCAGATGAACAAATTTGTATCTGCATTCCAAAGCAGCGTGACAGGGAAGCCTCTCACCAGTGACACAGACTAGAGACTGAAAAAAAAATAGAAAAAGAAAAAAATCCTTGCTGCCCCCATGCCTGTACACACAAGATTAATGCAGAGGAAAAGCTCCCTGTCCAACCCCACCACCCACACATCTGCTGACCACCCTCCCCTGCTCGGGCTCTGTGGCTCCACACGTGAGGAGAGGATGGAGATGATCAGTCAGGGACTGCAGGAGATGCTGAACGTTTGTGGCCCTGCAGAGCCTGGGGTTGCTGCTGTCTGCAGTGAGGATTTGGGGGAAGGCTCTCAGATAGGGATAGAAGATAAAGAACTCCACCAAACTGGGGGGAAAAAAAAAGGTTGTTTCTGTGAAACTCGTAGGATGTAAAAAATCAGTGGCTTTGCAGAGCTGTGCTCCTGGTATTATTCTTTGTGATTAGGCTAATGAGCCCTGACTCTTACAGGTACAGTGTGCTGTGATACCCACAGGGGTTGGGATCTTCATCATACAATTAGGTCTCTCCCTCTGTGCAGGCATTTTATAATAAATAATCAGTAGTCTTAATATGGTTTTGAAGCTGGTCAGCGCAGTCATTACCCTGCACAGCTCCCAAGTTCAGCTAAAATTCACTTACTTAGATTGTTTGTTAAGTCTTGCCTGGCAATGACTGCAAATGTTTTATTAAAATAAATATTTCTATTTCTTGAAAAGGGATAGACATGCCTGGATGAATGAAGACTACTTTTATTTGGGTTCTTGTGCTGTGTTCTGCCTGGGATATTGGCTCACATCTGGCTGGATTTGGTGTTTGCCATGGTGAGGAACACTTGGTGCCCAGTGGTGTCTCCCTTAACAGGGTTATTGCCCCTTTCCCCACTGATATCTGCAAAAGCCAAGCCCAAAGAGGAGCAGGGCCATATCTTAAGCGGCAAAACCAAAAAGCAAATCCTCCAGATTTATTTCTGAGGCTTTTTGAAGATTTCCATGTGGTTTAGCAGCAATTTTAGTGTGGCTTTGTGCTGTTGTGGGCCCAGCTGGCGTGGCCTGCCTCATCCCAGTGAAGGACAGAAGGAGCTGGGGATGTTCAGCCTGGAGAAAAGGAGACTCAGAGGTGACCTTATCACTCTCTACAACCTCCTGAAAGGTGGTTTTAATCAGGTGGGTTGGCCTCTTTCTCCAGGCAGCACTGACAGAAGGAGAGGACACAGAATTAAGCTATACCAAGGGAAATATGGGTTGGATATTAGGAAAAAGTTTTTTACAGAGAAGGTGATAAAATATTGGAATGGACTGCCCAGGGAGGTGGTGGAGTCACCATCCCTGGATGTGTTTAAAGGAAGAATGGATGTGGCACTCTGTGCCACGGTTAATTGAGGTTTTAGAGCTGGGTTGGATGATCTTGGAGGTCTCTTCCAATGTGGTGATTCTGTGTGTGTGATTCTGTGTGTGGTGTCCCCATAACCCACCCTGCCAAGCTCAGCAGGCACCTGGCCAGGTCTCAGCCCTGCAGTATTTCTCATGATTTCTTACTCCCTGTTAAATTCATAGAAAGCATTTCAAACCTCATCTGTCAGAAGGATCACCATTGCTCAGATTAATTTTATTTAATCACTCCTAGCTGCACATCTCGGATGATTGAGCGTGGCCTCTTTGCGGCAGAGTGCTGGGAGAAGGGACAAAAATCAAACTAAATGATAGTGTTGGCCAAAGCCTCGGCCTGCCATGAAACCAGCTCCTGACTCCCAAAACTGGTTTGCCAAGGATAAATTCCCTCTCAGTTAAAAAGCCAGGCTGAACAGATGTCTTGCCTGGTGCCCTGTAAATAAACATCCCGGAGCTCTGGAGCTCACAACGAGCTCCAGGCTCCAAAAGCTGTTTCTGGATGTGACAAATGCAGGGTGCTCCCTCCCTCAGTTACAGCTGGCACCACACAATCGGGTTTGGGATATGGGAAACCTGGGCCCACTCTGGATGAGAGGGGTCATTGTTCCCTTGTCAGACATAATGTGCAGCACTCAAACCCTGCGACTTTGGGCATTTCCAACCGGTGCCTCAGTGAAGCACTTTGGCTCCTGCTCACTCAGAAGAGAGGATTAATTTAGGAACCTATCATACACCACTAATTAAAAACAGAGGCTGGGGGCAGCTGGGACACCTGTGGCTCATCCCTGGCAGTGTCCAAGGCCAGGTTGGATGAGGCTTGGAGCAGCCTGGGATAGTGGAAGGTGTCCCTGCCATGGCAGGGGTGGAGCTGGATGGGCTTTAAGGTCCCTTCCAAACCAAACCATTCCATGGCTCCTTAAATCTCTGATTTCTGTTATAGCTCCTTTCCTGGAAAGGCCATTTTTTTTGTCTCTCTGGGGAGTCTGACTGGGTGAGGGGTGAAAAAAACAAAAAAAGAGAATGCTGAGGAGAAGGGATGTTTGATTCCATCAAGGCAGTGATTTGCTGTTGCGCAGGGTGGATGGGTTTGTGCAGGGAGGGAGCGAGGTGCAGCCATCCCCACGGAGCCCCCAGCAGCTCCTGCTGGATTTGCTCTGTCTGTTCCTCTGGGCTCCCCTGCTCTAATGTTATTTTCCCTTGTTTCCAACACCTTCCCAGCTGGCACGTGAGAGCCCTGTAGGGAATAACATGGCTGCAGTTGGGTGATGCTGAGTTCTCATTTCACAGCCTATTGCCAACACATCCCAAAAATCCTGCCAGCCTTGGATGAGTGGTGTTTGCCTGGGGCTTAGTCTGGTTAAAGCAGAGTTTCTCGTGGTGGTTTGAGAAGCAGAGCACAGCAGCAGAGGTGGTGGCTGCTCTCCTTGCTGTGGGCAGCATCCTTCCCCTGCTCCTGGGGCTCAGGGGAGCGGCTGGGACAGAGGATGGGAGCAGACTCCAGGATTTCCTTACACTTAAAGGCGCTTGGCAGTTGTGGTGCCAACAAAACTCGACAGCCTGATTTGCTGATATGGGTGATGTGCATAGCCAGGACCCTCAGATCCTCCTTTCCCCCTTCCCCGTGTGTTACAAATTGCTCTAATGTCACATGAGGGATCGGGAAGGAAACTTGGGCTCCATTCATCCCGGCATTGTTGCTAGGAAACCTCTCCCTTTGACAATGGAGGTTGAGCACGCCTGTGTTTGCCTTTGGCTCTCCGAAGGACAAAAATCACCATGTGGCACTGGCAGGGGGGAGGATGGGGGAAAAAAAAAAAAAAAAATTAGAAAGAAAAAAACCCAACAGCACAAAACCCCCTGAAAATTACTTTAAATTTTTACTCCGTGCCAAATGACGCTCTGGATTGCAGATGCCAGCGCTTCTGGTTTTGTAGGGACACAGATGAGGCACAGCTCGACCCTGCCATGCTTCATGTGCTGGAAAGTCAGGCTGGATTCTTGGAGTGCCTTCTGCTACCTGAGCTGGCTGGGGCTGCTGTGCCATATGGGAGAGGGGGCTGAGCTTGCCCGTGGGGGGGTCAGCCCCTGCATCCGTGGGGAGCACACATTCGCTCCCTGGCTCTCGGGAAAGCTGCCTGATTTATAGAGTTCTGGCTGGTGGGAAAGGGAGGCTGCCTCATTCTCTGCCCCTCTTTCCCCTTTGAATTTCGAGATATTCGTTTGAAAAAGATCCTAAATACCCATTTTGTGTTAGATTTGCTTCATGGGTGCTTTTAATGGGCTCGAAGAAAATATTTGGAAACTGTTTTGCTTTCTTCCAAAGAACTGAGATGACGGAAGTCTCAATTATCTAAATTCAGCCTTCAAAATTTTTACACAAATTGTCATCTTTTTTTTTTCCCCTTTTTTTTTTCCTGCAGTAGCTGCTGCCAAACACTTTGGATGAAGTGTTGCACATCAGTGTTGACCCCTGGTTGAGTCAGAAGGGGAAAATCTGGTCTTGTGGCCAGGAGATTACAATTATGGTGTTTAATGCTGCAATTTTGGCTGCAGAAGAGGCAAATCTGTGCCTCAAGACGGGATTCTGGGTGCAGAACACATGGACTATGCCCATACAGACTCCAGTGCAAGGTGGGAGCAAAAAGCTGATAAATTGATTAATATCTTAAAGAAGTGAGGAGTGAAATAAGCGAAAATAAGCACAAGAAATTTACCAGTTTTAGTAAAAAACCCTAATTCTTGATTTGTGGTTGACAGCAGCAAAACCTCTCATTGAACCAAAGGTTCTGTGGTTTTTTGAGGGGCTGGGTTTCCAGTTTTCCCTCCGTTTGCAGTGAGGGATAAAAGGCAGGAGCAGCTCCTGGCGCTCCCTGCTTTATCCTCAGCTCACTCCAAATTCTGGGGGGGCCCTGGGAGGCACCGGGGGTCCTGCTGCTGCTTGTGCCAAGAGCTTTCCCAGGACAAAGACACGATAATGACACATCCCAGCGAATCCCAACCCCGAAAAGCAGCTCAGCATCACAGCAGCACCTCCCTGAGCCCTGCTGGACCCTCTGCCTCCCTCCCCAACTCTGCTCCGGACACAAACCCTTTGTCCCTGGCCCTGCTCCCATTCCCTCCCCTGTAGACACCTCATTACCCATCACACCACCTCCTCTCGTCCTATTAACTCTCCTCTTGGCTCCTCACACCCCTAATATCACGGCTATTTATCCCGTGTGAAATTATTTTTATTAAAGCGGCAGCTGAGTCCCTTTGTACCCGGATCTCGCGTGTCTGTGTGAGCCATCAGAGCTAAAAGTAGGAATCCTGTCTCTGTTTTGGGGAGAAATTAAGGCTTATGCCCGTGAACTCAGCGGTCCAGCGTCACTTTTGCAGTCCAGAGGGCTCAGATTTGCAGTGTTTCAATGTTTTAGACCACAGTGGCAAAAGTGGCTTCCTGACGGACCCACACATTTTCCTGAGTTTCCTGCAAAGGCTTCAATGTGTGGAGTTCAGAGCAGCCCAGGACCTCCTTATTGCTCCTAGAGGATGCTTATTGTTGTTATTATTGTTGTTATTATTATTATCATCATTATTATTTAACAATGTAAGTTTCTTTTTCCTGCCATGTGCTTCTAAAATTCCACCACAGAGGGGTTAATTCCTTTAAGAGATTTGTCTCTCCTGGTTCACGCTTAACGATTTTGCACCCCTCCAGCCCTCTCCCTGCCTGCCCTTGCTCAGGGTGATTTTGAGGGGTCTCTGAACAGAGGATTTCCTAAATTTATCATAATTACCTCCACTTTGGTGCTAAATATCTCTTTTGCTCTTGTGGTCAGTGAATTCACAGGTTATTCCCACCTCTGCTCTCTGCCCAGTGAGCAGCTACAGGTGTGCACCACAAAAACAGGTGGAAATGGGATTTTTGTGGAGAGTTGTGACAATTCAATGTCCACGATGTATTTGTCTTGGATAAACTGGTGAATTTGCTGATTTTTCAGGAAATTATTAGAGTTTTAAGAGGTGTTTTATCAGCCTGAATATCACTTATGAAGATCAGGAAAGACTCGTGGCAATACTGGGGAGGGATAAAGTTTGGTTGCTGACATCAAGGGTTTCTATACATAAAAAAAGAACAAAATCTCATTGTCTCTAAAACTGACACTCTGTACATCAGCTAGGGAGCGTTAATGGCGATGCATTTTGAGGAGCAGGATCCTGACCTACATTTCCCCATTGGAACTTGCCCAGGGGTATTCCCACTTTTTACCCTACCTTTAGGTTCAATATGTTCCTTTTCTTGGAGTCTGCTTTCAAGGTTTATATAGACTTGAGTTTTATTTAATTAATATTTTAAGCCTGTGCCTTGATGAGGAAAGGCTCCTTTCCAAAAGCTGCAAATGGGCTACTTTTATTTGAAATTGCATCTGAACAAAGGGCTCAGCACAGATTTATCTCTTGTGTTTCCAAAGCTTTCTCTGTCTCTCCATCAACTTTGGAATAAAGGGTCTACCCATTAAATTACATCCATCAAACTCGCCTGCCTATGGCAGCAGCTCCGTTGCCCTGCCTGCCCTTTCAGAGCATTTCCTCCTGAAACCAGTGAGATATTTACTCACATTTTAGCAACTCTTTGAAAATGGCCATTATCAGGATGTATCATTATGGGTGAAGTATCCCGAGCTTAATCTGCCCGTTGAAATTTACTTCATGTAGCAACACAGTGTGTGCCCTGTAAATAACACACTGCATCTCAGGAAATGAAAGATGTTTTGAATAAATAAATAATGGCTTGCTGACTACTGAGGCTCCTGGCTTTGGTAATGTACTGGGGAAGACAAAGTAAATAGAAATCTCCTTCTGGGCATTTTGGAACATCAAAATGCCCTCTGTGTTTTGTTGTGGTTAAACACACAACCCCAGCAGAGGCCTGGAGCCCCCTGTTTGGGTGGCCTTGCAAATGAATATCACTGATTTTGCTGTAATCAGGGTTTCTGTGAGGGAGCGGAAGGTGTTGTTGGACGTAGGGGAGTTTTTTAATGAAAAACTCTGGCAATGCAAGGGATGTGTCTAAAACCTGGTTTAATGATGACTGTGAGCATCTGAGGGACGTGTGGTTTTGGGGGGCTCCAGTAGAGCTTTGGTAGATGTTGTTTTCTGCTGGAATTTGAGATGCTGTGGTGCACACCTTGTGTTTTGTTGAGCCTTGGGACAGGGTAAGCCTTCCCCAGGGTCTAAGCCAACCCTTGGATGTGCTTGAGGGAACAGGGAAGTCCTCAGGAGCAGGCGAGTGGTGGATGGAGATCATTGGCCATCCTTGTAAAACCATCTCAGAGTTCATCATTAACTTGAGTTTTAGCTGAAGATTTGGATTTGCAGAAGGAAAAGGCTGGAAACAGCGATTCCTGGTGGGTTTGGGATGGTATTTAGCTCAGCTTGATGTGGCCAGCTCGGGTGGAGATCAGCATTACCCATGAAGAAATGCAACACCTCCCACCGAGACCCAACAGAGGCACGACCAGTTTGCAAATCCCGTCGCTGAATCATTTTCACCAACCCTGGCTTAGGTAAAAGACAGAAATCTATCAAATGTTGTACAGATTAACTTATCACCCAGTTAAATGGGCTGTCAGTCTGGGCTGCCTGTGCTTGGCAGGGTGAATTCAAATGCATGCAAATTTCCCTGGTGGCTGACGAGCGACGATGGTGGAGCTGTCAACTGATGACATGTGAAAATACATTAACATTGTTTAAAATATATTTGAAAGGGATAGCTCATATTTTGATAACATTTTCACAGGCAAATGATTTGTATGAGATCTGAAACACTGACCACATAATTTACACTGGGAGGGTTGTTTTTTAATTTATTTTTCTTTCCTGATAGCAGCTCTTCAGATATGTTTTGTGCTTAGAGGAAGCCCCCAAACAATTAACAATTACCACACAAACGGGTTCGAGTCCCATGTGCCGCCATTGTACGGAGTCACTGTTCCGATAGCCTCACTTGTCACTTCCACTTGATCTTTCCAAAAGTGATTAGAAACTTCAAAAGAACCAATTACACAGGCCATTGTGTTAGAGACCTGACACTTTTTTTTCTTTCCAAAGCCACACGCTCCTCCCTGCGTTTGGACTCTTTAATTTCTCCTATTTGCAAGATGGATTTCTTCACTTAACGGGAACGTCAGGAAGCAGAAATACTAAAAGCTCCACAGGGCTGCTTTCACTCGTTCTTTCAGGGCTTAGTGAACTTCTAAACCACCCCCTCCATCAGGGCACTGAGGAGCCACGTGGCTCCTGATGGTCACTCCCTGTGTCCCCAGTTCCACCGGTGCCCGTCTGGATAAGTGGCCTTGAAAGGCAGAAGAAAGATGCAGCTCGCTGCAGGAAAAGGTCACAGGATGTGAACAAGTGTTGACTGAGCTGTGTGATAAGAAAAACATCTGAAGCTTGTGATTCAAGATCCAGCCTTTAGTCTCGAGTCTTCAGGGGTGAAAGGGGAGAACTTAGCACAGTCTAAAAACAGCAGATCTCACAGTTCAGCAGTCAACCATGGCGTCTGATACATGAAAAAAATTACTTATGCTGTCAGCTTCCATTATTTACATGATCTTTCTATGGTTGAGTCGTGGCTGTGGATGTGCAATTCAGCTAGAAAAATTGTGTATTTACACAGATGGGTGCTGGCATGTGACCAGGGCTTGAGCAAAACGCACGGTTAGAGGTAGAAATCAAATAGAGAGAGTGGTGAATTGGGTTTTGAGGGGGTTGGTTACAAGGTGTAAATGTTTGCAGGTATGAAGAGCTCTCTGGGAGATGGTGATTCTTAGGAAAAGGAAGGTGGTGGGAACAGGTTTGGGGGTTTGCTCTCCTTGGCTTCCTGGAGTGTCTGCACTCTGTTTGTCAGGGGCATCTCTGCCTCTGGTTTTATTTGGAAATTCCTGGCAAGGACAAACATGATGTCAGTGCAGTCAGAAAGGTCTGTCCATAAGATGTGAAAAAATTAAAAAAAAAAAAAAAAAAAAAAGGAAGGTGACTAAAGGTGTAAATGTAGTGCCTGGGATGGAGGAGCAGAGACCTGGTGGTGCTCCTTTACAGAAACATCTTCTGATGAGGGAGAGGCAGAGGTCAGGACAGAGGTGCTTTCCTTTCTCATTCATTCCCTTCTTTCTGTGGGTTGTACATGGGAACAAACTGTTTCCTCCACAGCCTGGGTTAGACTGTGATTAAATCAGTGGGAGTTTATCAGTGATCTCATTTTCTTTTGTGCCTTAGAGTGGTGTGTTGGTGCACTCTGGGCATAACTGCTTCCCTCAGAATCCTTTCAGAAGGGAAACCTGGGGCTGAGATGCAATCCCTAACCTCTCCAGTGGCTGCAGGACGCTGCCATAAATCCCCCTCTCCATTCATTTCTGGGATTTGCCTTTTGAGCAGCATCTCTACGTGCAGATGGGCTGTAAAACACTTCAGCCATGTGCTGACTCGGTTCCTGCTGAGATCTTTGCAGAGAGGGAATCCTCAGCTCTGGCAACCTGAACAAGAGAGAGTGCAGGTGATGGGAAAACTTTCCAGGTTTCAAACTGCACAGGAGATGCTGTGGAAAAGTCTTCACACAGGTTGGAATTTTACTGGGATTATTTGGATACTGAGCAGTGAGGTGAGGTTTTTGTCACTGGGGTGAGGTGACATCTTTACTGAACTTTCAATTTAAGTGGAAATCTCTGACCTGCTTTCGATCTGCAAAGTTCAAACACCGGCCATGTGTCAGGGGCACAGACCTCAGTGCTGCAGGGCACAGGTAATGGAGGAAAGAGGGAAGAGAGGAGGGAAAGCAGGAACAAGGGGACGAGGCCAGGCCATCAGAGAGACTGCCAAGGAGGGCAACAGGTCCTCTGCTGACATTAGTGGCCAGTGGTTAACTTGGAACAACATGTATTTCACATTAAAACAGTACAAAATATTTGTAGGTGTGTTTGTGCCTTCCTTGAGGGTGTGACTCTCCCTCCCTTAAGGAGGAGAAGCGTCCTCGTGGGTTGGCAGGTATTTAACACGCGGAAAGTTGGTAGATAAAATCCATTTAACTTGTTAGTGAATCAATTGCATCTCCCTGGCTGGTGGTGTGATGTGCAAGCCCTTTCTTTCCCTCTAAATTGTTGTCTCTGCAGTTCTGCAGGCTCATAGCCTGGTTTGACTCCAATCAGTTGGATAAACTGGGGGGGGAAAAGAGAGTTTTGCCCATTTGGAGACATTTCCTTATGAGAAAGAGGGATCAAAGAAAAGCACGTAGCTGTTGTGCTCTTCAGGAAGGCAGTGAGCTTGGTTTTTCCCAGAGGGAATTCAGCCAGTCAATGTTCTTGTATGGAGGGGAAAGCCCCCATTTGCCAGCCCACTGTCACTTTTAACCACCCAGAAGCTTCTGATGGCAGGTGAACCTCCCAGAAAGGGTTAAACAGCAGCACAAGCCAGAGAGCATGGGGAAGGGGAAGGGAATGCCTCAGCTTTGAGCACCCTGTCAGCACATCCCTCCCCTCTCGGGCCAGCCCTGCCAGGAGCTGGGGGTCGATGATGGGGAGGGTGAACACAGAGCCGGCCCCCGCCTCCCTCCGCAAGCTCCTGCTCATCGCTTGTCCCGGTCCAAGGCCAGTTCCAGCCCTGGCTGGATGAATTACCCCTGCTTTGTGCCGTGTTTGTCAGGTCTCTGTGCTGCTTTTTCTCACCTGTGTCCGCTCCAGGTGCTCCCTGTGCTGAGGGATGTGCTGCTCCCAGCCTGGGGATCCATCCTCCCAGCAGGAATGGCCTCTGTTCTGAGAATTTTAAACTTTCTGTGCTGAAAGGCACTGACTCCC
>VZSR01000514.1:11902905-11905405 GCA_013398615.1 Brachypodius melanocephalos
TAGCTAGAAGTGCTGTAGAACTCACAGCTTGTGAGACTGTAACCTAGATAAGAATTAATAAACATCTGAGTCTGAACAAGAAATATTGTCTCAAGCATTAATCCCGGCTCTGGCAAAAAGAAGATAAAAAAGCAACACTTTTTGTCCCAGGAAAATTGGCTTGGACTAAACCTGTCTCCAAAGCTCTCTGCATGCTCCTGGGCTCTTTTTCTCCGTGCCCATCCCTTCTCAGGAAAGAGGAACTCCTGCTATGGGTAGAGAGGAGGTGGTATTGCCCTGCCATGGGGCTCAGTGTGAAGGGGATGTTGTAGAAATCAACATTTTTGCACCCATTCCATCCCAAATACGGCTTCTGGTGAGGGCAGGATGGCTCAGGTGCACCACAACCCTCATGGAATCGTTAGAGCTGGAAGGGACCTCAGGAGATGGAGTCCAAACCCCTGCCAAGACAAGGTGACACAGGAATGGGTCCAGGTGGGTTGGGAATGTTCCCAGAGAGGGAGATTCCACAGCTCCCAATCCTGCTGTGAAATTTGCGTTCTTGACTCAAACCTTTTTCATGATCAGAATCCACCAACCCCAGCCTGTGTGAGGCTGTCCCAGTGAACTCTCACAGCTCTGAGGACAGGTCGTGGGTTTTGCTCATCAGACTCGGTGCCTGGCACAAGAAAGACCAGATCCTGCCTGAGATACTTCAAATGAACCCCTCCATTTAAAAAGATTCTTTGGCCAGGTATGGAAGTTTTGTTATAATTCAGTTTTTTACCCCTTTTCTCCCTCCTTTTTTTCCCACCTTCAAAACGATTACAGATAATAAAGTAGGATGCAAAAGTCCTCATTAAAAATGCATTTTGTAAAATTGAAACTTAAGTGTCAGGTTTTCTGAGCAGTCTGTCAAATACTTGACAATTAAAATAGCTGTTTTTAAAAATTTAATGAGACACAATAAGGGCTAAATGCACAAGAAGCTTGCTCCTTCTTAGGATAAAGTAGAAACATAACAAGTCCATTATATTTCCTTACAAAAATGTCCCATTTGTAAAATATGCTATAATCTATTTTTAATTAAATTAGTATATGCAATTTATTACCTGAGCTATATTTATTAATATTTAATATTTAATTTCAAATTAATTATCCAAGTGAAAGAGGGCTCAGCTGGGCCGGAGAGACTCACAGAACAGCAAGTGTCCTGCAGCAGCTGGAGGTAAACCTGGAATGTGCAGCTGTCCTGAGCTTTGTGGGAATGATGGAAAAAAAAATATATATCAGAAGCTGTCACCTTCCAGTATGGAGGTATGGAATCCTGAGGAGATGAATGCCTGGTGTTCATAAACTTATAATTTTGGGAGGTATTCTCACTGAATTCATCAGAGAATGGATCAGGTTGGAAGGGACCATTGGAGGTTATGGAGAACCTCCCTGCTCCAGCAGGGACATCCCAGAGGTCATCACTCAGGATGGTGTTCAGGTGGCTTTTGAATATCTGTAGAGAAGGAGATATTGCTGATATTTGCTGGTCAGTGACTCTGAGAGCATCAAGACCTGACCTCCCTGACCTGCACCTTCCACCTCTTTCCTGGGTGGAAAGATTTTCAGTTGGAGTTTACTCGGTTGGAGTAAATGGAGTTTGCTCCATTTCTATGCTTTGGGAAAGTTTGCTTTAGATTTCCACAAGATGGGATTTCCTCCTGCTCTCCTGTGCTTTGATGAGCAGGGAAGAAGATCCCAGTCAGAAATTTAAAGTGGGATTTCTTGGGTCAGCACCCAGCCTGTCACCGTCCATCAGGTTAGACAAACCCAGACAGACAGAAATCATGGAATGGTTTGGGTTGGGAGGGACCTTAAATCCCATTCAGTGCCACCCCTGCCATGGCAGGGACACCTTCCACTGTCCCAGGTTGTTCCAGCCTGGCCTTGGGCACTGCCAGGGATCCAGGGGCAGCCACAGCTGCTCTGGGCACCCTGTGCCAGGGTCTGCCCACCCTCCCAGGGAAGGATTTTTTCCTGCTGTCCCATCTAAATCCACTCTTAGTCTGAAGCCGTTCCCTCTTGTCCTGTCATGAGACGCTCTTGTAAAATATCACTGCCCTGGGCCACGTTTTCAGGGTTTTCTTCAGCACTCTGACAGGTAGCAGTTGTTTTATTATTTGTGAGTTCTGGCAGACCCCAAGTTAGGGCATCCTCTCCTGAGGCCATTGTTGGCTCTCTCCTCCTTCCTTGCCCCTGTTGTCCGTTTCTTCCCTTGGAAAACCTTCCATCACAACGGGCTTCTGGTCTGGAGCACTTCAGGGCAAACCTCTTGAAGCACCTCTTATTTTTTTCCTTTCAGTTTGCCACTCTTTGGTTTCAGCACTTTGTGAACATGACTAAATAGATCTCTTGCTCTCAGCCATATATAATCCGACAGGAACTGCTCCAGCGGGGAGCAGTGGAAGTACAATGGAATACTTTCTAATTTACCAGGATAATTTGCAGAGACTGCCAGCCCTCTGTTGGT
>VZSR01000514.1:11910405-11916599 GCA_013398615.1 Brachypodius melanocephalos
CAAGGCAAGCAGAGAAAGAGATGAGTGTCGTTTGTTCCCTTGCCCTCTGGTCACGGCTGCTGCCTACCCCAAATCCTTGTCAGGAAGTTTCTTTAAAACCGCTTCTAACAACAAACAAACTTTCTGATCCCAGACTGTAGGCATTATTTTTTTTTCCCTTAAATTTTGCTTTACTACTTCAGCCTCCATGCTGTTAACTTGAACCTTTTAGGGTCTTTTGGTTATCATTCAAGTCCGAGGGTCAATATAACGTGAAATTATTCACTTGTCAAAAACATTTCATCCAGGAACTGTGGCAGCAGCTGCCTTGGGTGTTTCTGGAGCAGGACTGGATGTGTTTTGTCCTTGCAGCTCCACCTGGGTGTCTGCAGGAGCTGCTCTTGCTTGGCTTTTTCCACTGGCTCGGAGCATCTGGAAAATGGGTGCAAATGCTCTCCCTTCTGTGCTTTTGCCATCACATCCTCCCTGGAAAGGGCTTTTGTCAGGCTGTCAAAATACATCTTGTCCAGTGCCAGGTGCTAGTGTCAGGGATACGAGGTGAGGCATTAAAGTGCCTGAGTGTTTCCCACCCTGCCGCTGAGGCCCTGGCTTGTGGCACCCCTTGGAAGGCTTGAGAGGGGCACAGATAATGATGCTGAGCACGACTGGGGGTGTTTTTCCCCCCTCTCTCTCTCTACTGTGCTAAGAACAGAAAACACTTGTGATTTCCTACCAGCTTCTCCCAGTACTTTCAGGACTTGCTCACCTTGCTTCCTCCCCCAAGCAGAACACCTTGACCTCAGTCCTCGGCTTCCTGAGCAAGGCAGAGAGGACATCCACATACTCCCTACACCATTTTTCTCTTTAGTGGGTATTAGCAGATGTGCTTCCAGCAGACTGGCTAAGCACAAACAGGTTTTAGAGCGACAGGTTCATGAGCTGGGGGGCCCCGCCGGTGCTTGCGTACCCAGCTCCCCTCACCACCCTTACAGCGCCCCAGCCTTCCACACCAGAGAGCCTCGAAATCTCCCTCTCCCAATCTCCCCAGGGTTTCTGCTGATTGATTTATTTTTTTTTTTCCCTCCTTTTTTCTCCTTGCTGCCCGCTAAGCGATGCCTGTAAGCGGCTGTGCCTGGGCACCGATGCGGGGCTCACTTGCTGCTCCCAGATAAGCGCGTTAATGCTTTGTCTTGTGCGGCGGGATAAGGCAGCGAGCCCGGCTGGTGTTTGCTCGAGTTGCTTTAGCAGAGCTGCTGCGGAGCTCTTCAGAGCGTTGGGTCTTGGCCCATTGCCCCTGCTAGGCTGCTCCCTTAATGGATTAGCCGGACTTCAAGGAAAATCCCGCCTTAACAATAGCGGAGGAACCGCGCGGTCCTTGGTCTACCTAAGGAGAGGTGCCAGTGGTGTTTTCTGCTACCAGCGAAGCCGCTCAGGCTCTTTGATCCCATTTCTCTCTTCTTGGTTTTGATATCGCTACAAAAGCCATCGCAGATGGGAAAGGGAGGGAAAAAAACAAACCCCAAACACCCCAGCCAAGCCACCCTCAGTTTTTGTTCATTCTTGCTGTGTTTTTTTACAGCTTTCCCCCCTTTTTCTCCTCCCTCCCCTCCCTGAGCCACTGAGGCGGTCTCATGGAAGAGAAACTAAATCGCTCTCCTCTTGCTTTGGGCTGTTTTTCATCACTTCTTCTGTGCTTCCTGACCCCAAAAAGCAGGCTTAAGTTGCTACATTCCTCCTCCTTCACCCCAGCCAGAGACACAGTTCTCCTCATTCCAGCAGATGTGCCAAAGGTACTCTGCTCTCTCTCGGGCATAGCTTCGAATTTTGGCAAATGCAAAGCTTGGACACAGTCCAGGAAAATGTTTTTGTCTCGCAGAAATGTTTTTGTTTTGCTTTGTCCAAAAAGTAATTTATTTGAGCTCGAATTGTTGTTTGAAATATATTGCTGAAACTCTTAGAATTCTGGAATTTTCTTAATTTTCAAGGGAGCTCTCACTGAGCTCCAGATGTTTTGCCACTGACCATCAGCTCTGGAAATGGGTAGCCAAGCAGGGAAATTATTATTCCTCTCAGCCTTATCTATACCAGAAGGCACAAGCAGTGACACTGAAAAAATGTCAATTAACCTGCACTGTTGGTAACCTCAGAGGCTTCTTTTTACCTGGAACCTTTTTTTTTTATTGGTGGAAAAATTTCCATATGTGTGTGTGTACAAGCCTGGGTGCGCACATGAGCAAAGCCACGGATGTGATGCTGGAAATCCTGCTGCCTTTGGTCAGCTTTAGAGGGAACTAAAGCCCAGCTGTGCTCACAGTTAGAAGAATTCAGCAGGGCTAACACACATAAAAGCAGACACAAGATCCTTCATGTCTCAGACCAAGCAGCAGGGGTGCTTTGGGTCTTGCAAAAAAATACTGGATTGATGTGAAGCTCTGTGATGGTAAAAATATGTGGGATTTCTGCCACCTGCCCTTTGCATCCATCCCGTAGCCTTCTCAAGTCGGCTCATAACTGATTCTTCCCAAGCTTCCAGCTGCTTGGCATTTCTTGTGTAAAATAATTAATGGTTGGAGGGAATGGAGAGATCAGCTTAGGGATAGCCAAGCCTGGTCTTGGGCAGTTGTATACAGACACTCGTGGGCAGTCAGGGCTCAGCAGCAGTGTCAAAGGGGGAAAAAAGATGAATTATATGAAGAAATATTAGGGAAAAATGTTTGAAAAGAATATATAGGACATTTATACCTGTAGGTATAGAAGGATGGTCAAAGGTGGCTCCTGTGTGGGGACAAGGCACAAGAAAATGTTGGGGCTAAGACTTGGGCCAAAAGTTTTTAGTTTTGAGTTTGTTACTCAAATCTCCAGGAACTGAGAGCACAGCTGTAGGAAACTTGCTCCCTGCTCCAACTGTTCCAGCCGTCCCTGAGAGTGGCCTCTGGGAGCTGAGATGGACCTTTGGACTAGTCCAGGATGGCCAATCCCATGGGATCCTTGTGCAATTGTGCTTAATCCTGGAACCACAGAATGGTTTAGGTTGGAGAAGCCCCCTAAGATCACTGAGTCCATCTGTTATCCCAGCACTGCCAACTCCATCACTAAACTGTGTCCCTGTGTGCTTCAGTTCCCAATAGTTGCCCAAATGGCAGTAAATAAAAACACAAAAAGTGGGGGAAATGATGTGTTTTGGGACAGCACTTCATGCACTGGTATTTTGAGGCCTTAGAAAGCCACATGGTCTACCCTGGAAATGCTCATTCCCATGAATAAGCTGTGTGCCTCACTAAGATCCCAAAAACTGCTGCCTCTACCATCAGGGTAAACTGGGAAGAAGCTGCTGGTTCATCCCTGGTTTTAGAGCTTGTGGTACAGATGAAAGTTGCTGAGGACCAGAACAATCTGCTCCAGCTGGATGGTCCCAAACACACTGTTCCCTCATGTGGCTTGGAGAGTGATGGTGACTGGGATGGTGACTCTGCCCTGACCTTGCTGGGTTTGGCTCATTTTGGGTCTCTATCCAAAAATTATGGCACAGGAAAACTGGGCAGGGACTGGTTCACTGTGTTGTTGAGCTTTTCGTGCTTTGGGTTCGTTGAGTGGATGTTTCCCAGGAAAGCATTTCCACCAAAAAGCACCCAGAATCCTCTAATTTTACACCAAAGACAAGGTTGAGGAAAAGCTCTTATTTAAATGATGTGAACGGAATAATATTGAAATGAGTAGAAATACTGATGATGGTGGCTCTTGCATTGCACTTCGTGCCTCAATCCCAAGTCCCTGACTGGTGTCTGACTATGGAGAGGTTATTTTGAAGTGCAGGAACCTGGACAGAACCCCCACCTGCAGGGATAACAGGACAGGGGGCATCAAGACAACCATGTGGAATTGGAAAGATGAGACCCAGCCCACAGGACTGTGTTGGAAGGTAGCACAGAGATATATCACAATTACACTTCTCTGAGACTGGAAATGCTGGGTAATTGTCTTTCCCTGCCAGTGTGCTCAGGGCGCTTTACAACAATAAATTTCACCAGGAGTGCTGAAGAACAGAAAGCACAATAAGGGGAAACCTGCTGCTCCAGGAATGCAAGGAAACGAAGATTTCATGGAAAAACGGGGGTCTGGGTGTGCGGGGTGGTGGAGCCCAGGGTGCTGCCTCAAGGCTGGAGCTCCTGGCAGTGGGTGTGGATGGGGAGAGGAAGCAATGCCAGCCCCCAGCCCTCTGGAGCACTGCCCACCCTGCCTCTGCAAAGAGTGAAAGCTCGGGGCTGAACATTGATTTAGGGCAAGGACAAAGTTCTCTTTGCAGCCAAAACAAAATTGTGTGCCAATCAAAAAGGTGTGAGACAGGCTGTTGTTGACCTCTAGGGAGTATCAGAGGACAAAACTCCTTGGAAGGAAATTCAAAAAACACCCTCCAGGGAAGCCAAGGACTGCTGGAAATGCTGTAGGACTGTGGTGCCAGGACCTCTGAGCATCCACACAGCCCTGCCTGGAAAGACACCCCTAATATTCCATCCTGTGGCTAGAAAACGTCTTCATCTTTCTTCCTAAAAGGCAGGATGAGTTGGGATTTGAGAGATTTTGTGCCTGGATCATTGCAGACCCTCCTTTAGGGTCTGGGGGAATCCAGCTCTAGCCCTGCCTGGGAGAGGAGGAGAGTGATCCTTTCTCTACTCTCTCCTCTTTCCCCTCTCTTCTCTCCTTTCCCCACTCTTCTTCTCCCTCTCCTCTCTTCCCTCTCCACTCTTCTCCCTCCTCTCTCTTCTCTGCAGTGGGTGGTGAGTGCAGATCCTTCCAGCAGGTGCCTGTTGTTTTTGAGGCATGTCCTACAGCAGGACCTTGATCTCACTGGGGCCTTAATAATAGCAAGACACCAAAAATAATCAGAATATATTAAAAAATGGACAGGAGAGGGTATTTGGCTCGTTTGCAATGGCCATTAGATAGCTGATACTTGCTGTGTTTGCTCTCTATGCTTCAGAGCCATCCATAATTAGAACATATTTTTGTAACCTTATCTTGGAGCAGATTTGATTTTTAGGAAGGAAAAAATGTCACTAAATCATTATTATTCATGTGACAAATCCTGAAGGGTAAATTTTTTTTAAACACCACCTCTATCAGTCTCTCCCATGTCACCTAACTTTTATGCAATAACACTGTTCCCTTAGAGATACCGTATAAAATATCTCTCACTTCCCAATATTATTCATAGAATTCCCATTATAGAACATTGAAAACCCAGATTAGAAGAGTACAAGAATATTTTATGACCAGTTTGAAAATGCTGTTACTGCTGCAATAAATTAAGAAGTTAAATTACTCCCACATTGAGTATTGATATACTATGCATGGCAGAAAAATTCCTTTGAAATATACTGTACAATACATATAGAGAAATTCCAGCCCCTTTGATGGCTGCCAGCAAAGGGGGTTGTGAGGACTTGGGGGTGGGGGATTGGGTTGCCAAGTTTGGTTCTTAAAGCAGCAAGTTTAGCAAAGGCAAAATCAGAGCAGCAAAATTTTACACGGATAATTGGGAATATTGGGATGTTGAATTTAACAGCCAAGTCTCTCATTCTTCTCACATTCTTTATGAACTCTCTAGACAGGATATTTTCTGGGTCAGCAGACTCATTTTCCCATAATATGATTTTCTCTTGGTTAAATCTATGTGGACATTTATTTGTGGCCTTTACCTGACCACTGTGAATGTGTGATGTGTATATACCTCTTTTATGTTAGGTGAGGTTTTTTGTTGTTTTTTGGGTTTTTTTTTCTGAATTGTCATTCAAACTCAAATCTTTGACTGCCAAGGGAAAAGCAGAAAAAAATTAGGAATGTTGGATCCAATCTGGCTGATGGGATATAATTGCTTTTAGATATAAAGATACTCAAATAATTAATTAAATCAACTTTTAATCTTTATTTCTAGTCATTTGCATTATTGGTTTAAAGCCACCAGAATGTGCCAGGTAATTTTGATGCAGGAATTTATGTGCACAAATTGTCTTTTTTTTTCTGCTTACACAGCTTCAGTTGTGAAGCATTGCACAGGGAACTGCACTTATACAAAGTGGTTGTTACAACTTCAGGTAAGGGCTCATCTTTCTCATAAATTTCCATGTGTTGTCTGCTGGGCATTTTATTAAGGAAAATAATTGGAGAGATTTGCCTGCTAGACCAGATTGGCAGCCAAACCACCTATTTTGCAAAAA
>VZSR01000514.1:11916609-11936404 GCA_013398615.1 Brachypodius melanocephalos
AAAAAAAAAGTAACAAAAGAGCCCTTTTGCACATTTTGCAGAGGAATCCAAAGAGCTGCTGCAGCACCGGCAGCATAAGGAGCTTATTGGGGTTTGCCAAGAACACAGCAAATCCAGGCCTTGAGTTTACAATAGTAATTACAGTGTATTCTGCTGATTGCAATGTTCTGGCCCAACAGGGCCTGCTTAACTAACCTGGCCCTGGAATTGGGTAGCTACAAGCAATGTGATCTATTTATTAACGAGTGCTTTTTACAGGAGCATCCATTCCGAGCTCCCTCGTTATTCCACAGACAGGGAACGGGCTTTCAGCAGGAGTCGTTTATATAAAACGCATCAGAGGAGTTATTTAAGAACAACATAAGTCTCGATGAAGCCCCGGTGTACGTTTTTAAAGGTTGTTCTTGGAGGATTTTCCCTCCCAAGGAAAGCCAGGCAATGAAGGGTAGAAGCAGAGCTGAATGTTTTTCCCTAGACGCCCCAAAAAATTCACTCAAAGATCAGCAGCAGCTTTCTGCAAATCCCCAAGCTTAGGCATGCTTGTTGGACCCTTGACTCTCCCATGGAGTTGATGCTTCCCAGATCAAGCCCAGCCCAACCAGGGAACCGCTCAAACTCGCGCGGGTCCGGCGCGGATCGGCGCTGCCCACGGCGCCTTCTCTGGGTGTATAATCATGTAGCAGATCATGTATTCATTTGTATCATTAAGTAAAGCCTAACAGAGCTGTGGAGCAGCGGAGCAGAAGGGAGGCTCAGAGGATCATGGGTTCCCGGCATGCCCCGCTCCCCTTGGAAAGGCGCTGACTCACTCCCCGAGCAATCAGCGTTGTGTGCCATTACAAATGGGCTGGTTAATAGGCCTGCATCCATTATCATTAGTGCATCTCAGCACGCAGGTACATGATGGGGCCTGCCAGCGCATTTGCTCCAGCTCACTGAGCCAGGGGCCATGCTCCATTGCAAATGAGGATGAGGAACACCTGCTCCAGGGTTTTTCGGCAGACCGGAGTCATCCTTCACATCTCATGCAACACTTGTTCTGTCAGAATGCAATGCTGGCACCGGCCGGAGCGGGGCCGTGCCAGGCGTCCAACTAAAGATTAGACACCTCCCTGTGGTCTCCTGCTCAAGTTCAGCTTTGAATTCTTTTTTTTTTTTCCAAAAAAGCTTTTAAAAATTTATCGAGTTCGTATTAGGCATTCAGTCATTATGTTAGGGGTTTAAAAAGAAAGATTATTAAAAAAAAGAAGAAACTTTGCTTCAGAAATTAACTTTTTTTTTTGGCAATTAGAATGGCAGCATAAAATATTTATTGGGTCTGATAATTTTATTCACAGTGCTGTGTGTTTGGATATGCTTTTTTGAGAGAGGATTTATTTTTGGAAAATTGATTGTTTTTCCCCCTCCAATATTTTTCTTTCTGGCCTTCTGCAACTATTCCCAATGTTTGTGGGATTTTCTTTTTAATTGTCTGCACCAGGTGAGCCGAGATCTGATATTGGACACCAACCAAAAGGGAGAAAATATGACAAAATATTGCCTTCTCCAGGCACGTGTCTTTCCATGCAGAGGCCTCTGCTCTGGCTGCCCTCCAGAGCCAGGACAAAGGCTTTCCTCATCCTGCTCCAAAACGCACAACGCTCGCTGCCAGCCTCAAGCTCGTTTGTTTGAGGCACTGGAAATCAAAATGAAGGGAGAAAAAACAGTTAGAATTTGAAGAAGCAGTTCTTGAGGTTTGTAATTTACCCTGAAGGGCACAGTGAAGGTGGCAGCGTGTCCTTCCCATCTCCCTGTCCTGTGTAACAGGGATTTTATGGGCACCGCTGGCTGCCAAAGCTGCTCAGTCCTTAAAAAAAAAGAATCATGCAAGTGTGACCAGCTGGGAGATGCTGTCAGGCTCATGCACATCCCCTCATCCCAATGGATCACTTTCCACTGGGAAGAGTCCTCCAAATCACTCCCTGGGAAGTCCTTGACGTCCTGCAGTGACACCTCCCTGGTGAAGGTGGAATCACCTTCTGAGTCAAGGCTGGAACTGAGTTGGGGCAGGGGGACATTCCCTGCCACATCCTGGCAAAAATGCAGCACCAACATCCACTCCCTGACCAGAGTCCTCTTTGTCTCCCAGAAAAGCAGAAGGAATGGGAGTTGTTGCTTCTCCAAAGTTCAGGTAAGAAAATCTGACTCTGGACTTGAAAAAAGATTTTAACTAAGAAATTCTTGTTTGCTTTTCATGCTTTTCTTTTTCCAAGAGTTATTCCTTCCTCACCTTTCCCAATCCTCCCATCCACACTGAAGAGGCTTTTGATTCTGCTTCCAGAGCCTCCAAGAAAATGACAACTATTTCAGCAGGAAGCCTCATCTGGTGGAATCCAGGTTTCCACAGTGATGACATGATGCTAGAAGTTACAGATCTGCTGGTTTGGTGCTCTGCCAGGAAAAGGGGAGTCCTCAGTTTGTACTTCAGGATCTCAAGCCTTATCTCTGCTTTATGCTACAAAAAAATTCTTCCCAGAATTCATCCTTTTAACCCTTTTATGAACTTTGATGCTCAAATGGTATCTTGGACCCTCATTCCTCAAGGTGTTTCTTGATCCCTCCTGGGTTTGGATTCCTTTTGTATGATTTGATAAAACAAAAATGTTGCAGGAAGCACTGATGTGAATGCTTGTGGATTAGAGATTTATGTTAAACTTCTGAGGTTTCCTATATTTTCCATATTATTGCACAGAAATGTTCTTGTTTCTTCTTTTATTCTGGTTGCTTCAGGAGGTTTTTAGGGCTGTGCTTGCCCAATGCCCTTGGATTGCTGCTGGAGATGTCCCTGCCTTCCCCAGGGGATTGTAGGCTCATCACTTAGTATCACACACAGAAAAAAGTTTATAAGTTTTACATCACTTCATGTAAATTTTAAGGGAGACAGAGATTTAAAAAAAAAATCTTCATCTTTTGAAATGCAGTTGTGACATTTTTTGATCTGTGACACAGTTCAGCAAAACCAAAAAAGGAAAGAGTTGTCCTGTGAGGTTGGAGGGAGCATCCACCCACCCTGGGCTGTTGGGAAGTGATGGGATCTGCAGTGGGAGCTGAGGGAAAAGTATGAAAAGAGACCAAGCACAGAGAAATCTCACAGATTGCAATGGGAAGTTTGGGAAGCAAAATACTTCCAGTTGCCTTTAACAGACAGTTAGATTAGTATTTACCTTTTTCCTTGTTTAAGGCAAATTTCTAGGTCTGTGCCCTTTGAAGGATTTGGGTTTGATGGGATTTTTGCTCACCTACTATAATTTTAATTTTCATTTTAATTTCTAGCCATTCACTGAGAGCTGCTCAAAGTTGATATTGCTGCAACACTGGAAAAAAGAGGTGCTGGGGTGGCCAATTTTCCACTCATGCAGGTCTGAAAATCCTTGAATAAAAGCTGTTTCAGAGAGATGGGAGTAAGGCAGAATAAGGATGTGTATGGCTGATGCAGGCTAGATATGGGGATATTTTAATTAGAAGCATGAGTAGGAAAATTAGGGTTTGGGTTGGACCTTTCAAGGAGTAACTAGAAGAATGTCTGGAGGACTCTAGAGGAAGTAATCCCTTGGGATCAATCTGTAAGCCTGGGTTTGGGAAAAGGCAGAGTCAGGCAATGAGAGACAAGCCTGATAATTGTCTGGGGATGGTAAAAATTCTTGGTTTTCTTCTGTCACAACAGAAATAAACAATATCTTCCTTTCCCCCCCCACCCCGCCCCCCATTCCATAGGGAGCGCTGGATTCCTACTGGGACTTCCATCCCACACTGCAGGGAAGAGCTCCAGAGGGATTTATGGAATATTGTTACTGGCTTGGAGTGTAGTGATGCACCCTTGGTGCTCAGAGAGTTTCTTCCACAGCACCCCAAACTCCAGATATAGGCACCACTCTGGGCCTCAGCATCCTTAAAAACATCACCTTTCAAAGTTAATTATGCAACATGAACTGTAAATATTTAAAATAGGTCAGATATCACTTTTAAAATCATATTTATTTAATCACAAATTTAAATAAAGCATATTTAAGCATATAAATTTCTTGAAGCTCAGGGTGTGTTTACACGCTTTGATGACTGAACAGACCTCAATATGTGTTTTTAAAATCCCAATCCCATCAGGGTGTCAGACAAACACCTCCACCCAGCTTCCATAGGCTTTAAATGCATGGATGCTGCTGGATTTAGCTGTTAGCTGGCAAAAGAGCTGAATCTAATTTGGAAATTCCAAGTTTATGTAATTCCTAACCTCGTTCCTTGCGTTGTGCTGCAGCCTTGCCCTGTGATAACCCATCCCTTCAGCCCAGTGATGGAATGGCTGCATTCAGACGTGCCGGGGAGCCCTGAGCCTGTGATGTGACAGCCCAGCCAAAATTTGAAACCACATCTCTGGAGGTGAGAGGCTCATGCATTAACCCCCTTGTGCTGCTACATTTCTAAAGTGATTTTTTTTTTAATACTGAAAAGAAGACAGTCATCCTATGTTTTGTGGAGGGAAAAAACCCCAACAAAACAAAACCAAAAAGCATCAAGGATTGAAGTAAATGGTGCTGACAGAAATTCAAATACAAAGAGAAGTTGGATTGGGTATATTCTGGTTTATTTTGGGGTGGGGCTGTTCAGCATCCTGCTGTTTTGAGGTGCTGGGAGTTGGATGCCAGGGCACTACTACCCCACTCCCAGTGTGAGAACACAACAGATTTGCACCCCAAAAAGCCAAATTGAGGTTTTGGCTGAAGGAACATGTCATATGTGATATTTGGCTGGTTAACCACTGGTTCCTCAGCTCTTCTGCACTTTCTCTCCTCCCTCCCCCACAATTAGATCTGTTTAAGTACAGACTGGAATATTCAATATCAGATTTCAACGTTCTGTTGAGATTTTTCTATCACCTGTGGCTGGGTGCTGTGATGCTGGGATATGGGGAAGGGATCAGTGGGTTCATTTCTCGGTTGTGGAGCAGGCTGGGATGCACCATCCCCTCCTGTCCATGGCTCACCTGGTGCTGCCTCATTTTCCCAAGGAATTTTCATTGTGCAGAGCTCTGGTTTCGTGAAGTACATGGGTGGAGACAGGTCTGAGATGAGGAAACTCTTATTTATACATGTGGCCTCGTCAGGATTTGTGTCAAAGTCTCTGGAGATGCCCTCCAGCTTCCTTAAATTTCATTTTTTAATAATGAAGATAATTTTGAGTTTTACAAGCCCCAAAATGTCTGAAACTAATAAACATTTTATACACGTGTCAAAAGATGCTTAAAAAGCAGCCAAACCATGGATTTTTTGACAACAGCAGGGGGATAACAACGAAAAGCCCACAACACACTCCTTGTTTGCCAAGTTCCTGCAGCCTGAGCAAATTTTTAGAGATGAGTCACAAACTGCAGATTAATGGAGATTTAATGGAAGTGCTGACACTTCCTAAAGCTGGAGCAGCCCTACAACAGCCCCACATCCCACTGCTGACCCCATTCCTCCTTCCCAGTGCGGGAATAATGCAGCACTTGAGGGAATCAACACAGGGAGAGTGGAGGGGGGAGCTCCCGAGTGTTCTCACCCTCCTTTCTTCTTCGAGCTTGCAAGGAAGGGATTTGGCAGGAGGATTTGGCAGCCTGGCAGCTCGTGGGGAAACAAAAAGAGCAGCTATCAGTGCAAAACGGAGCGGCCTCTGTGGCTGGTGGCCACCCAGCCCCGCTGGCCCCTGCTTCAAACACACAGCGCTGGGATTGCGGTGGGGCTTAGCAGGAAAGGCTCTCACAGCCACCATCCAAGGGTTGTCGTTATCTCCCGTTGGAAATGCCACTTTCTGGTGGTTTTTTGGAAGGTTTTTTGCGTGAAATAGATGGAGTGGTTTGGTGCCCCGGTGTTGTTTCGTGCTGAGAAGATGGATTTGGGGTTGTGTGTCTGTGTTCAGACGCGCAGCTCCTCTGCGAGGTGCACGTGGGGATGTGTAGCAGCACATAAGTAAAGCCTGGCTGGTACACAGCAGCTGGCTCACTTTTATCACCAGCTTTGCCATAAAACATCCCATTTTAATAATCAAATTAGAGCCGAGGCAAACCTGCGCAGGTGAGAGGAAATCTGTGAGCGTGATCAAAACCACATTTCTGATTCAGGATGAAATCGCAGGCTACAGGGAGGTACATCTGTAAATTATACAGGAAGCTTTCTTCAACAACTGATTCACCCTGACAGTTTTACTGGAGTATATGAAAATTAGTATTAAAGATGTGATATGTAGGCTTCTTTCCAGGAATTCCAATCTGGTTTCAATAAAATGAAAACACTGATTGGAAGTGAAGTTGCCTTCCGGTTTTGCCTTTGGCTATTATGTGTTCATTCGTGAAATGACTGAATTCCACAACTACTTTTAATATTCACCTTTTGAGTTCATCTCCCGTACTGGACACATTGGAATGATTAACATAGCACAGACTCCTGAAGCTGGATTCTCTTTAATTTGAAACAGCCTGGGTGCTGAGGACAAAAAAAATATTAAAAAAAAAAAAATGAATGCTCTGTTAAGTCCATCCTTTCTTAGCATCCAGTTGCTTCAGTGCGTGTTTAGGGTGGAATACTAATAAAGAAGTGGATGAAACATCCCTGAATAGCAGTGGAAGAGCACAGTTCCATGCTCCCTGTCCCTCCAGGTAGCTGCTCCTGGTGGTGCCTGCTGGCTGGAAGGTTGGCGTGCTCCGATGCTCGGGGTGTCTCCGTGCCGCCGTGCTTTGGCAGCTGCACTCATCAGTGCCACTGTGTGCTCAGCTCCTGCCAGGGACAGGGCCTGGGAAAAGGGGTGCAGAGCAGAGATTTGGGGCCAGCAGATGTAAATATTGAAGATATCCAGGGTTTGGCAATGAAAACTGTTGCATTCCAGCTTATTGTTCCGAACGGCTTTTGCACGCTGAAGCTTGTGGGAGCTCCGTGCCAGATGAGCAGACCAGCTTCTTGCAGAGCATGAGTGATTTTACGTGTTGAGGAGCTCATAAAGAAATCCAAATTCCCTTGGATTTGCTAACACCTTCCAGGCTAAGCTTGGTGTTTTGAGGCCATATCATCCTGGAGATGGAAAAAACTGGATCTGATGGTTTTAGGGAGGGGCTGGCTGGACCAGCCATGGGCGAGAGCTCAGTGTGGTACCCTGATGTTCACCTGGGCTGCCATGACTTAATTGTACTTGGTTAAACAATTAATTTTCCTTCACTATTTTATGTGGAAAGGGTAGTATTTGTACTGGTGGCAGTGACTCCCTCATAAATCTCCCCCAGGGCCTGTGTTTGCTGGGGGAAAAAAACCCCACTCCTTGCTCCCCATGGCACTATCTGTGCGGTTTCTCCTTGCTCTGGGGTTGTGGGAATCTTTGATCCCCTTTTTTCAGGGAGTTTAGGAGATGTTTTCTCCTCAGCATCACCAGAGGTCCCAACCCCAGGATCCACCAGGGCTGACCCGAGCCGCTGTGGACTAAAAGGACATTTCTAATAAACAGTAATATTAAAAACTTCAGCACCTCTGTGGAACAAAGGAAAGCCCAGAGAAGTAATTTCAGCCTGTGTATTCAGTCACCTCTCTGGCAACCTCTGCAATGAGTATTCTGGCAAGTTATCTCGCTGAGGGAGAGCCTGACTTTCTGCAGTTGTCCAAGGCAATCTTTGATTAAATTTTGGATGCTGTTACTTAGACATCCGCTGCTGATGCACTTACCATATTTTGCAAAGAGAAGGTCTCCGTGAATTGAAAATTTCTGGTTATGTGCATTCAAGGTCATGCATAAAACAGCGTCTAGGATCACGGAAAGTTGAGGAATTTAATCAAAATGCTGCTCTATAGTTTGGTGTGTTTTGTAGGATTAGCAGGGGCACCAATAATGCTGTCAATGCAGAGCTCGTTTGGACACTTGTGAATTATTGAGCTGCAGAGCAAACCTCAGCACAGCCTAAATCAACAGTTTTCCACAGTGCTGTTGGCAACAGAAGTTCCTGATGGCTCTTCTTCTACACTGGAGAGGGACAAAATCGCAGTAGGAGGTTGTTTGGGGAGAAAAAAAGCAGTTTCAGGCTTTGGGATATTTGGCTTGGTATTTTTGAGGTTCACCAGAAAGAGGCAGAACAGCAGCCCAATACAAATTTAGGAAATTGTCACTCCAAGATGAAGTAAAAGTCTAAAAACTCAGTATTTTAAAATACATTTAAGTCCACGCAGTGAATATGCAGTGCCCTCCTCTGGCTTCAGGTGACAGCTCCACAGCCCGTGCCCCAAAGCCAAACCCCTGGGAATTCTCCAAGGAGCAGTGGGTGAAGGTCAGTGATGGGAGGGATGACTGGAGGGTCTGAAACATCTTCCCTGGAGGAATTCTCTAATCCAAGCTCCCCAGGACTGCACTCAGAGCACATGGCAGAGGTAAGGGACATCTGAGAGATGCTCTGCATCTTCCCTTCCTTCTTCCCTTTTTGGTGGCTTTTTATGAGACAGGAGATTGGGTGGGAGATAAAGGGGTTTTCTTTGGTACCAGTAAAAAAAGAAAATTCTATCCTGATGTATTTTGTGGAAATACCTCATAGAACTGAATGCAGCCCATTACACTTTTCCACCTTTGTTTTCTCTTTAGGTGCCATAGACAGCTCTGAGCAGAGTGCAAAGTGCCCTTAATGCACTGGTGCTGTGGAACTGGGATAGCTGCATCACCCTGAAATAATCCAGAGTACTGAGGTACCCAGAGCTTTTCACCTCCTTTGGAAAGTCTGATTCTGTAATTAATTTAAGGAATGAATTATATCTGATGTATGTGTTAGTATTAATATCAATATTTAATGTGTTTATTAAATACATAGATGGCCCTAGACATGAATATGTTCATGACCTTAAGTTTAAACACTTTTTTTTTTCCCCAAAAAGAAACCATTTTTTTGTATGATTTAGCTTTATATTATTTTCCTAAATGCTGTAGGTGTTTTTCCCAACTTCAATATTCTCCAAATATTCTCTGCTCCCCTTCTCTTCTGAATTTCAGGAATTGATTCAACAATCTCAGAGCTCTGTGTGGTGGCTACATAGCTTTGCCTTATCTTCTTGTTTTCATTCACAAATTTTTGAAGTTATTTACTAGAAACTTGTTGTTTATTTTTAAATGGTTTGTTATATTTTTTAAAATGGGTAAATAGCCCAAATGTTTTTAGTAAACACACCTTGTCTTCCCAAACAAAGACACAAAACTCAGCCAAGCCAAGTGTGGGCTCTTCCTTAAGGAACAGCTGTAAAGGATGGATTTGCAGAAGGGTTTTCACTGATTTCCTGGGCTCTTCCATGGTGCTGCCTCAGATTGGAAGTGGCTGTCAGGTGAAATAAGAAACGCAACCTAAAGAGTGTGGGGCTGGGGACGCCGAGCCGCAGCCTCACCCCGCTCCCCACACCCTCTCCCTTCCCCTCAACACGCCTTCAAGCTGCTCCCAGTCTTCTCCATCTCCCCCCCAAATCTTGGATCCCTCCCCCACAAACACTGCTAACTACTAACTCATAAAACATATCAGCTGGGTTTATTACTTTTAACCATCTTTCCAATTGTGCTATAAAATAAAGGCAGATGCCATTTTAAGATCTTATTATTATCAAGGGCCAACTCCTCCGGCAGCACCTGCTTAGCAGCAATCTGCTTGTTTATAGTCCCTTTTTTATAGGTGACAGTTTAAGGTGGCTGTTCTCCTGTTACAAAGAGTTCTTTTTAATGTGGCAGAAGTGGCACGCACAGTAGGTGAGCTCCTTTCTTTCATCCAGTGATATTGAGACGGGGTCGCAGGTTCACCTGTGATTTTTGCTTGACAGCTTCGCCACACACATCAGGCTCTGCCAAATGCTCCGCCATTAATTTATGATTTAAAGTAATTAACTTTTGCTGATTAAAGTAATTATTTCAAGTGCATTGCACTCAGGCCCAAATGATGCTCACAGCCCCCTCTCCAGTTTGAGCTAGCAGCATGCCAAGTGCTTAAAAGCTGCACCAGGGAGCTCGCGGTGGCTTCTGCCAGTCTAACAGATCTGCCATGTTTATGGCTGACTTGTACTAACTGCTCATTTTAATGCCGAATCCTGGCAGAACACTGACACAGTGTGAAACCTTCATCCGGTAAACAAGACAAGCTTCAAATTGGTGACATCGATGACAGTGAAAACTGTTTAAATGAATCTTGCCTCCAGCCTTCCAGAGGTATTATGTTTTTGAGCACTGCTCCTTCTCCAGATTGGCTGTTAAACAATTTACAGCTTTATCCAGCCTCTGCCTTTAGTGTTATGCAGGTGCAAAATTTAGGTTTCTTCGCTGGATTGGAGGCCAAAAAAAATATCTCTGACCTCCCCCTCCCCTTCAGAAAAACCCCACCCAGACCCCACCAAACCCTTTTAAAGCCGCTTCAGAGAGAAACGTGCAGAAGGAGTTTCCTTTGAAAATAAATCTGCCCTTTTGAAAGCGTACACGGGTTGGGAATCTGCCTGGCATGTCCTGAACTTAACATGTTTTGTGTGGGAGCCAACGTTGGCTGGTTTATTGTGCCTTCCCTGCACAGGAGAAGGATGCACAGCGGAGCACCGGGCGGGATCGCGTGGAATTCTGCCAGCGCCGGGCACCGTGGCAACGAGCTTTGTCTTACTGGTACCAAATGTTCCCAAAACTTACCTTTAGGCTTGTGTTATTTCTTTTTTTTTTTCTTCCCCCCTCTCCCTGGAGAAGATATTCCTTGGGAATATCCTCTTGTAAAGAGCTGTGGGATTTTGGCTGCTGCTCGCTGAGTGAAACCGAGCAAACCGATGGTTACATTTGTAGGAATAAAAATATTCATGCTGGAAAAAAATGTATTTCCAGTACTGTAAAAAAACATTTAGCTGGGTTTTTTCCCCTCTCATTTATTTATTTATTTGTTTCTTTAAATCAAATTTTAATTTCAGAGGGATAAGGGAAACAGTTTTGATCAGGGAAGGGCAGTGTGTTTTTTCCTGCTTTGCTGAAAAGACTGTCAGTTTTAAAAAGCTACTCACATTATCCCTCTCTCCTCTTCCAGTGCAACTGTAAAGAAATCTAATTCCATCTGTAATAAAGCACCTGATGGGCAGTGATCCCTGGCAAACAATATTTCAGCTTAATGCTAAGCATTGAAAAAACATCATTGAAAAATAAAGATGCCAAGAAAAATCATCTGTGTGTTAGCTTGGCAGCCGTCCTCAGAAATGGGAGGGATAACTCGACAGTGAGCCTGATTTGGGGGTTTTCTCCCTTTTCTTTTTGTTTTGGTAATGAATGAAGTGTGGAGGGAAGGGAGGCAGCAGCGAGGGAGGGCCGGGTGCGCTCAGCCGAGCTCCCCGCGCGCCTCGCGAGCAAACGCGGAGCTCGCTGCCAAATCAGGGCTGTGAGGGAGCCCAGGCTCTGAGCTAAGAGCACCAAAATCACTTCCCAGAGCCCCTGCCATGGGTGTGATGTGTCCTCACCCCATCCTCTCCCCGTGCAAGGCGTGCTGTAAACGCACCCCGGAGAGAGTTTCACAGAAGATGGTAGCGCGGCTTTCTAAGAACCGATTGGGAAAGGTGTCTTGAAAATGCTTGTCAGAAATAAGAGAGAGACAAAGGAGTTTCACTGGTTTGTTGGGTTTTTTTATATTTTTTTTATTTCTAGGTCTCCATATAGAATCACCGAATGATTTGGGATGGAAGGGACCTTAGAGATCACCTTGTTCCAAATCCCTGCTATGATTGTCTTCACATCCAATAATGTCTGGAGTCTCTGAAGATGTAATAAGGCTGGAAAACTAATCTTGGAAATTTTTTTCGAAGCAAAACACGCGTGGGATTTATTCAGGACCTGATCCCAACTCCCCTGAGATGATCAAGAGCCAGTTGGTGGCCTTAGCCTCATCTGACTTTCCTGTGCTCTCTGCAGTTGTTCCAAGCTCAACTGATCCTCCCTTGCTGGCTCAAGGAAAGTGATCACAATCCTCAAAGTGTTCTGGGGAGGACAAGAGCAGGATTTGATGCTACAGGAATCGTGAGTGGCTGTGTTTGGCATGGGAGAGATTGGCAAACTGGGATCTCACAGTAACAGGAGCAGTGGTGCCACCTGGGATGGGAACAACAAACAATGCTTTAAGCCAGGGGGCAGAAGGTCCCTGGATCCCATTGGCACTGCCAGGGATTGGGTATTTTTAAATATCTTTAGGCGTTGGACTGGTTCTGGGTAGGACAAAGTAGGGATTCTCCTGTTGGGAAAGGACAACACACAGCAGAACTCCTGTCTCAGCCCTCCAGTGGAGGAGGCCATCCCCTCCGCCGTGAGTGAGAAATCTCAAGATCTGGTCAGGTGAAAAGTGCAACAGACACCAGCTAAAAATGATCAGGAATTCAGAATTCCAACATGCAGATGTGAAAGGCACATTTGAATTTAACCCCTCAGAATTACGAGAAGCATAAAAGTCCCATTATGGAATGGCACAATGTATTTGCAGTCATAGATGTTAAACCAAGGTACATGATGTTAATGGGCAAAGTGACTGTGTTTAAACAGTTGTCTACTTATTAAATCTCTAATTAAGCACATGCAAACCAAGTGGCGAAGATTTTCACTAAGCATGATAAATTGTGATTAGCAGAATGTTTTTAATGTGCTGCAGAGCAAGCCAGTTTTATTAAAAAAGAACAGAAGCCACCCAAATTTCTCCCAGCAGCTTTACCTGTAATGATGGTGGTACCTTTGCAGGTCATAATAAATTGATTTCTCTGTGTGTATTAACTCCTGACTGCAGTTTGGATCCTATTTTTTCTGGTTTTACAGCCCTTCTTTACAGCATCTTTTGGGATTTATCTCAAACAGGCCAGACAAGCTGGAAGTGACTTTTTGGAAGCTGCCTCATGACTTTCTGCCTGGATTGCATGTGATGTGAGTGTGAGTATTTTCCTGCTACAGCACACCCCTCCATAGGAACAAGTGCACTTACTTGACTCAATCAGCCATCTGTGACTCCATCAGCCACAGTGGAAACTAATGGTAATTGCCAATTGTTAACCAGACAATAGCAGATGCTAACTTTAATATCCAACAGTGCTCTTCCGAGCATCTTTTATGGAGACATGGCCTCACTTTAATACGTGTTTTCTTTCCCCAAAATAAGGCAACTTAGTAAAGGCTGATTAGCCTAGGGAGCTATGTGACTTGAAGCAATGAACTTCCAGGAATGGCAGCCCATGTGCTGTTTCTGGACCATAATATCTACAGTGTGAAAATTTAGAAGACTGGATTTAAAATTCTTCCCTGAATGAAATTTTTCTTTCCAATGAAATTTCACAAAGAGCCGCGTCCTGGATCCTAACACGAGAGCAATGCCTTTCCTGGCAATGTCTTTGCCTCCTATTAGATAATCAATTAGTCTCAGAACATTAAAAAGCAAAATGCTGCAACAGGATTTTCCACCAAATTCAAAAATATTTACTAAAGGATTTCATTGCTCCTGTTTATTTACATGGAAGCCTGAAGGCCTCACAACCTAAATGCTGCTGCTCTGGCACCAAGACAGCTCTGCAGCCTCAGCCCCGAAGGACATCTGGAGTTTCTGGGTCGCAGTGGTTCCCTTTTGCAGAAATTTGCTCGCAGAAAGTAATGAATGAGCCCATTTTCACTTCGACTGGGGCCCGCAGTCTACGGGAGACATTAGGAGCAATTTGTCGTCAACGTGCAGGTCTGTTCCACCTAAAATATTATCAATGAGCTTGTCAACCCGAGCCTTAACCTTCTTTGTTATTTTCATCTGCTCTTCTCTCAGATGTCTCTCCTCGTAGCCATAACCTCTGAAGACTGGCAACAGGATGTCATACACCTGTTTTGCTCAAGGCTGGGACTCGGAGCCCCGCGCGAGGTTGTGTCGGCATTGGCTCGCTCGCCGCTTTGCTCAACGTATATGTCAGAATGTCAGATGATCGTTGTTGTATCTGCAGCTGTTGCATGAGCAGAGTGCCAGGGGCACAACTTTCCTGCAGTGAGCTTTAATTTGCTCTCCCCTCCCTGAAGAGCTCCCGCGCTTCACCTTGCTGCTGCCGCTGCAGCTGGAGGAGAGCTCAGCCCGTGTGCAGCTGAGGCTGCGGCGCGGGAGGGAGGCAGGGAGGGAGGCAGGGATGAAGGCAGGCAGGGAGATGGGCAATGAGGCTGGGAGACAGGGAGGGAAGGAGGCAGAGAGGCAGGGATGGAGGTATGGAGGCAGGATTTGAGGAAGGGTGGCAGGGAAGGAGGCAGGGGTATGAGGATGGAGGTAAGATTTGAGGAAAGGATGGAGGCAGGATTTGAGGCAGGGATGCAGGGACAGAGGTAGGATTTGTGGCAGGGTGGCGAGGAAGGGAGGCAAAGCAGGGAGAGATGAAGGTGGGGAGTCAGGGAAGGAGAGAAGCAGACGGATGGATGCAGGAGTGCAGACAGGGAGGCAGACATGAAGGCAGGAATTGAGGCAGGGTGGCAGGGAAGGAGGCAGGCAGGGAGAGAGGGAGACAGAGAAAAAGGTAGGGAAACAGGTATGGAGGCTGTTGGGATGGAGACAGGAAAGCAGGCAGCGAAAAAGCCAGGAAGACAGGGAAGGAGGCAGGCAGGGAAGTAGGGAAACTGAGGCAGGCTCAGCACCAGCCAGGGCACAACTTGGTGGAGGTGCTGCAGACTGTTATTTGCATCTTTGCTCAATGAGGCATTTTCCTAATTGTTTGCAGGAAGGAATTGTGAACACTCAGGGATTTATATTTGTGTGAGTCAAGCTGTAGTATATTTGGATGCTGTTCCAACAGAGCTACTCATAGCCTGAATAAGCCATAACCTGCCAAGATATTCATGAGAGATCTGACTAGGTTTTTGACTGCTCTCAGAATTAGGTTGACAATCAAAACAGATGTAGAATGAGACTGCAACTGGATTGCCAAAGGCAAAAAACTCCTGTCAAATTCTTTAAAGGAGGGAGCTGATAAACCACTGCAATACATGGGAATAGTGGACATTAGTGACTAGACAAGGACACATATGTCCACCTTCAGTTTGGCTCAGGATTGTGGATTTGTTTCTCAAATTAGGTAGCAAGGGCATTGGAAAAAAATGCTTTAAAATACACAGGTAGTGAAAGTTTAAAAAGACACAGCATTGCCGTGCATGAATATTACAAGATGTTTCTCGGGGTTTTTTAAATATACGTGTTTTTGTGGAATTGCTGCATTGCTGAGTGACAAATTGGGAAGGCACAGATCATCTGTAATTTAAAAGAAGAAAGCAATAGAGAGTTTGATTAAAAAGCAGCACAATTCTGTATTACAATATAGCCTGGTTACATCTATTATTAAGGGAGACATGAAGCATTTTGTCTTTCACTTGAAATGTTAACTAAATCAAGATTAAATATATAAAATGAGGCTTCATCTTTAATAAGGAGAATGCATGCAGTGGCCTAATGTGTACATCTGTATCTTGTCTAAGAGTTGCAACTCATCATTCCTGCATCCAGGCCTTTGTAACAGAGGGAAAAGGAGAGTTTTTGTGGGATGCAATACAAACGTGAAAGATATTGGTGGGAGAAAAAACCAACAACTGGTTTGCAGCTGCCTGCTGGGCAAAATCCCTGGCTGAAAGGACATCCCTGGGTGGAGAGATCCATATGGTGGGGCTTCATGGTGTTTCAGGATGAGGACAGCTGATAAATACGGAGTGACACCTTTCCTTGGGGAAAATGCTGAGTCATTCAAAAGGGAGCCATTCATGGGGTTTGTTTCAATGAATATCCCAACCTGGAAAATTATAGAATAAATCATAGAACAGTTTTCAAAATGTTTTACTAATTAATCATGATTTTAAAATAATCTTTGTTCTTCAAATGTAGCATTTAGGTGGGTTTTGGGTGTTTTTCAAACAGAAAGACATTTCAGAACTGTATTTAGAATTATATTTTAAGCTCAGGAAGCTTTTTAAGGGTTTTTTGGTTGGGTTTTTTTGTTTTTTGGTTTTTGTTTTTTGGTTTTGTTTTTTTTTTTTTTTTGGTGCAGAAGCCTGCTTGCCTTATTTTATGTCTCAAACAGCTGCACAGGGGTCTGGATGGTGATGAGGCTGTGCTCCTTTCCCCCAAACCTACCTCCCAAATTTTGCCACGTCCCCCAGATTTTCCTGTCCAGAAGGTAAAACATCCAAACCACACCTCGAATCTGCTGGCTCTGCTCAGGACCTGCACGTGCACATCCTCCAGCTCCGGGCAGAGGGCTCTGCGTGGTCTCCTTCAGATTTCTGGCTAAGCCACACCAGAGCCAGAGCAGCTGGGATTGTGCCTGTCAGGAGCTGGCTGCCAGCCCGAGCCTGGCAAGTTGGCTGGGTGGTCACTTGGCACACGAGGGCCGTGGCACGGAGCTCGCCGGCGCTGCCCAGCTGAGCGTTAGAGCACCCGGTCCCTGCTGGCACAATCACTCTCCCTGCTCCAGCGATGAAGATGGATTGGTCCAAGTGGAGCATCAAGTCTTCAGGGCCAAAAATAAGCTGGAAATATGAGCTCAGGCCATCCTGGCCAAGTCCTCCTCTGTACAGGCAGGACGTTGTCCCATGGGGACCTTGGAGCACCTCTGGGCTTACAGAAACCCCCGGAACAAATTGTTCATGACATTTCTTTTGGCTCAGCTGCCATTTCTCTTCTTTCCAGGAGGATCTCTCCCCTCTATTAATACCTCTATAATCTGTTTAATTAAAATTAAATCTATTTTTGATACCTCACCACAAGATCCAACACGGTATTCCCGAGTGAAGGATGTATTCCCTCCACTGCAGCGTGAGGCAGTGTTGTTTCTTGCACTGTATTTCCAATTGAGTTGGGCAACGTTAACTTGTCTTTTTTTTTTTTTTTCTGCATCAGTATTCAATGCTTTCATATCCTGGTTAGATCTTGATAGGAAAATATAAAAACATGTCAGGAGAGTGGTTCTGTTACAAATGGAGTGCAAAAATGATTTTGGAGAAAGCCCATTTGTGTGTGATTTCTAACCTAATTCTGCAAACCCCAGTGGTTTGGAGAGTTTAGCATCCAGAGGTTTGGGCGTTTGCCCAAACTAACCCTAAAAAGCAAACCTTTGGCCGCCTGCCTTTCAGTTGAGTGTGTGATATAAATAGCTGTGCTAGGAGCAAACAAAGGAGGTATTGCATGGAGCAGCCAAGAGACACCACGTGAGCTGCTCCATCAGCCCGGGTTTTGCTGTCCCAGTTGGAGACATGCTCCTACTTTTTCCTGATATTCATGGAGAGGTGACTGGGTGCCACAAGGCAGAGAGTCTTCAGCACTTTCATCATGCTTCAGCTTCTGTGAAGACTCACTACTCCCTCAGAAAAAAACCCCAAACAATTAATTTTACTCAGTAAATCCTTCTCATGTTGGCTTTGGTGGATTTGTTGTAGAGTTGTGGTTTAGGGTGAGGAGCACCATGATGTTGTTGCAAGACCAGACCAGAGAGGAAGAGTTCAGACCTGCTTTACCCCTGCACCCTGTCCAGGTGAAATGAGATTTGATGTTTTCTTCAACATTTCCCAGCTTTTTTTTTTTTTTTTTGTCTTTTCCAAGACTGGCTCATGGGGTTGCCTGAACTTCTGAATAGACCTTTATCTGTATATACAAGTTTAGCCTTGACCAAGTAATAGCCTGGAATATATTACCTGCTGGAGAAATCTAAAACCACATGCTCAGGGAATGGTGGAATCACCATCCCTGGAAGAATTAAAAAAACTGTAGACGTGGCACTTGGGGACATGGGTTAGTGGTGGCCTTGGCAGTGCTGGAAGTCTTGATCTTAGAGAGCTTTTCCAACCTAAACAATTCTGTGGTTCCAAGATTCTGAGGGGTCTTGTTAGGACCATCCTAGTATCCATTTTTGAGGTGTTTTGGTCTGTATTTGCTTCCAGGAAGCAATGTTGAAAAACAGGAGCAACACCAATTTGCCTTTGAAAGGCAGAATTTCCAGGGAAACCAAGTGAAACCTCATATCCCTGGTAAAACCCCTGAGCATCCTCACAGCTCAGCTGACATCCAGACATTTGTAGGAGGTGTGGGAAGAATCAGGCTGCTTTATCTGCATCACCTTTCTCGTGCTGCACCTTTCTTTGTGGCTGCTCCTCTTTGATGAAAATTTGCTGTAAAATTGCCACTCCATCAAGCCTTTCTTTCTCTCCTGTGTCTCCTCTGACCCCTGCTCCCTCCATTTGGCAGAGCTGAGCAGCCAGAGCCCTAAATCACCTCAGCAGCCATGGCTGGGGCTCGGTGTCTTTCTCTGGATTCCAGCTGGCGACCGCTCCCAGCTCCTGTTTTCCCAATTCCCGTGGAGACTGAGCATTCTCATGCTGTCTAAAAGCCAAGGGCTTGAGCTACTAATAAAAGCCCTGATGGATGGTGGAAGGGCTTTTCCATAATTTCCCATTCCTAATCAATGAGCGTGTTTGACATCCCGGCAGCTTGGCATTGGAGAATAGCTGTCGATAATGGTGAAAAGAAATGGGGAGCTCCTACATCATTGAGGGGAGTTGGTTATTGATGTCATCCCTTCTGTCACTCACTGGTAAACACAGCCCACAGCGACTTCCCTCCAACCTGTAGAGCCATGGAGTTGAAAATAAACAGCAGTAACTTGAAAATCACTGTGCAACTGAGGTGATGTTAACTCCAAGTGGTGGTGAATCTGGGATTTTCTCCTGCCCGTTTCTGTATTTCACCCTCATAAAGGACATGTGAGCAGTTGCCTATGCCATTTGGGATAAGGTTGGTATTTTGACTACAATGAGGGTCTGAATAAGTGGTGCCTTGTTCTCAAATTGCTTTATGGATGGGTCTGTGTGTCAAGTGTGCGTAATAATGGCTGTAACAATACCTTGCCCATTTACTGTGACAAAATCCTGATACCTGATCAATCCAAGCATTGTGCAGAACAGCCTTTAAGAGACGCTTTTGCTCGTGGTCTTTTCTTCACCAGCTAAGCGAGAAGTGGAAATGTGGGAGATGTCCTTTTTCTCTGAGCCTGGCTCCTGGAGGTGTGGTTTCCAGAGAGCAGTGAGCGGGAGCAGCAGCACCTGTGTCCCAGACAGCTGGCACGCTCTGCCCGCGCCACTGCCGCCATCTGTGCCAGGCCACCGCCACTGATGTCACTGGGGGAAGGCAGGAGCAAGGGAGTGGCTTCAGCCCGCCACTGAGCTGGGTCTGGGGGCTGAAATCTGCCGAGGGTTGGGTGTCTGCCTCTCTTTCCTCACTGTCTCACTGAAGCTGTTGCTGTTCAGACAATTAATTACAGGCGTTCTGGGTGGATTTAAGGACTTTAAGCACAGGGGATTTTGTCTCTGTAGAGGTTATATGGGATTGTTTGGGCTCTGAGAAACCTGATTTAGTGAAATGTTTCCTTCTTGTGGTTTTTGGAATGAGATGGTCCTTAAGGTCCCTTCCATCCAAACCATTTTATCATTCCATGGCTGAAAGCATGAGGTATTTTTCTGATACATAAAGAGATCATTTTTCTATAGAAACTGAATTCCCCTGAAAAAAGAGACCATTCACAAATAAATGTTCTTTTACATTGTGTGGAAGAAAGAGCTCAGCATCTCCCTGTAAAAGGAAGAGGCCCCCCTCTCCATCTCCACAAACCCCTTTAAGGTGCCAGTGGTCCGGGTCAAAGCCAAGGCAGGGTTTTGTGTTCCATCCTGGAATCCTGGCAGCTCTTTGGCTCTGCCTGGCTTGGCACAGCCTGAAATGGTGGCAGAGGACAATATCCACACTCAG
>VZSR01000514.1:11936504-11965402 GCA_013398615.1 Brachypodius melanocephalos
TGCAATATATCAGGGGTAAGATTTCCTGTAACTCTGTCTAAATCTTCCCACACTCCAGAACAGCCCAAAGGTGGGAAGACAGAACTTTTCTCTCCACGTTTTTTCTTTGTCTTCCCTTCAGATGCAGTGGAGCACCAGGAGGACACCGCAGAGCTGTGCTCAGCCCTGTGTGGCAAACGCTGTGGCTGCCAGTCCCCCCGGGGCAGGGGGAAATGAGCTCCAAACAAATGCTTCTCCACAGGTGCAATGCACATAAGTGCATTTTTGGATCATAGTCCGAGTCTGCATCCTTTGTGAGATCAGGAATGTGCCAGGATGAGCTGGTTTTTATCAGCCCAGCATTTCTCCATTGAGCAGAGACAAAATTGGGAGCATTGCACATCAAAGAGAGGGGAATTAATGAATGAGAAAACCTTGACATTTACACAATTTAGGCATGTTACTTTTATTTAAGGTTTTTTTTTTTTTTTTTTTTGTGCAAAGGGTGCAGAACCCTTGGTGAATAGACCTGTTAATGCCTCTTGCCTTTTGTGTTTATATGTGCCAGGTCTAATAATTGTCACGTCAACCTAAGTGAGAAACATCCAGACGCGTTCTTGGGAGAAGCCGGAGGGCTTCGGTTCAAGTGACTCCTGTTCCTCCTGGGTGAGGAAGAGGGAAGGGCAACAAACAACAGGAATTTTTTCCTTTCTCAGCACCAGGGTTTACCACGTGTAAAAACGTAGGACTTTGGAAGCCATTAATTATACACAAAGTCAATAACCAGTCTTAATAGAACTTAAAGTGACAAAAGTGATGACATTTAAAAAAAAGTCAGCTTCCCCATGCCACGAGTCTGGGACCATCAGGGAAAGGAAAAAGGCTGGAAACATGCTCTGGACATGCAGTAATTGCCACTGGCATTTTCTGATTTCATTAGAGAAAACTGCTTTCTGTGTAGGTAGATGAGGAAAAAGAGAAATTCTGGACCACAGAGGTCGGGTCTGTGTCTGGGATAACCTGCCCTGCCTGTCAGCAGCAAACAGAGAAATTTGGGGTAAAAAGTGTGAGGATTTGCTCTTCTATGACATTTTAAAACTTACATAAGAGCACATTTTAGCTGCACTTTTATTTCCCTCCTAAAAAAAATGAAGCAGAGTCGTAGTGGACGGACAGGAAAATAATAATGCTGATAGTAATATTAGTGATAGTAATAATTCCTCTGCACTGCTGCTGATTTCTGGAGACTGGAATCTGACCAAATCTAACAATAGTTAATGCATCTGAATTTAGGCTTGTATTTCAGTTGGTAAAATTTATAAGAAATAGATGTACCCATGAAAATCAAAGCTCTAAAAGATGTTCTAGCGCCCAATTCAGGCACTTATTCTAATTAATCTTATGTAAGGCAAGCAGGTCTGCTATGAAGTCATCATTAATTTATATTCCTGCAGCACAGTTTATCTCCTTTATTTTGTACTTCTTTTTTTTTTTTTTTTTCTTTCTTTTTTTTTTTTTTTTTTTTTTTTTTTTTTTTTTTTTTTTTTTTTTTTTTTTTTTTTTTTTTTTTTAGTGGAAGATCAAGAACCAATTCTTGGCCATTATTCTTGACGGAATCCATCTGAAACGAGCCAGAGGAGTGAGAAAAGCGAGGGGCCCGCACATGGCTAAGTCTTGCCAGGTTCTGGACTTTTTTTTTTATTTTTCCCGCTGCCTAATTGAGGAAATATTTTTTTCTCTTTGTTTCCAGGGGGTGGGTGGGTTGGTTTGTTTGTTTGTTTTCTCGGGAGCTGGGAATTTCGGTCGGTCCTCGCCCTTGTTCCAGTTTGGAAGAGCTGTTAGCAAGTGACATGCCCAGGCAAATAAAAGAGCTCTACATCTTTGGAGCTGTTTCCTGGTATTCCCCAGCATCCTTGTTTGTTATAAATTGAAAGAAGCTATTGAGCTGAAAGGAGGGACAAACAATCTCCAGGCGGACAAAGCCAGGGAGAGCTGGGAGCGGCCAAATTTCCATGGAACACTCGTGTTCCAATTCATATTTAAATGCGCTCCTAAGCAGCTGGACAACCTTTCTGTGGCCGGCCGCAGCTGAGCGTTGTAGCCAAGGAGAAATCACAAGCAATTTGCTGAGAGCAGATGAAAGGTGTGTGTGTGTGTGTGTTTGTGTCCTTTTAATGCGAGAGAATAAACACTGAACTCACACAGGATGTCAAGATGTTGGGCAGAGTTTAAGTGCAGCAGAGCAGATTCCCAGCGCTGTGGGTTGGGCTCCGCTGCCTTTGAAGTCATGCAGGTTATGCTGATTTACAGCGGCCAAAGATCGGCACAGATATGGTTGTTTCTGTAACCAATGTCGATGCCCGTCTGCTTAATGATTTTTAATTTTTTTTTTTAAGGGAAATTATTATTTCGTACAAACGCGCCTAGGCAGCAGCCTCTCAATCAAGTCATCATTTACTTCTTGAAGGGCTGAATCCTGCAGCCTTTATTAATTTAAACCTCGTGTGGGACACACCTGGAGAAAGCCTGGGTCAAAAGTGCTTTTATCCACATCCTAAACTGACCCCAGGCTGTCCCAGTCTTCCGCAGATCCTCATTGTCATGGAAAATAGCCCAAATTCTCCCTAATTCGCACCTTGCACGTCTCTACCTGAGCCACCTTGGGACACGAAGGTGATTTTGCAGTCCTTTCACCCCACTCCCTGCTCTACTCAAGGTACCAGAGAGGGCTCTACACCTCCTAAATAATCCTTTTTCCTGAGGTTTGCTCTTCCAGAGGCTGTGCTGGTATCTTTGAAGGTGTTTTGTCTACAACCAACAGGCGCAGAGCATCCTTTGTGCAAAGAGAAGCTGATTTCTCCGGCTCCAAAAGTTTTTCCGCAGTACAAACGGGCATGGGTTGTAATTTATCAAGTGATGTTCCTGCAGGTTTATTGTGAATGAATGTTACCATTTGCTTTGAATATGGTTTAATGTACTTTGGAGGCATAACTTAATTATTCTTTGTCCTTGAGTCTCTGCACTGCAGCCGCTTTTATTAAGAAAAATAGCAGGAATTACTAAGAATGTTAAAAAATTACTTCTCACAGGAGCTGGGTCAGGTTAAAGAGTGAGCTTGTTGCACAGCATTCTTAACTCTGTTTCCTTGCTATTTGGTTTTAACCATGTGTGCGCTGTTTGCTACAGAGATCAAGCAGGATTTGGATGATTTTCCTTCCTCCTAGGCAGATATTTCTTGAACTATCTCTTCCCTGTTTGAATCTATTTTTATGTCACATTAGAAGAAGTGTGAGCAGTTATTTGGCATGAGATTGGGCTTTCCCTCTGTTTTTTGCTGAGGTTGGAGTGTGGGGATGGTGTCTGTGATGATGCTGAGGGTTCCTGCAGTACTAGAAATATTAAAATAATCAAGAACTGGAAAGAATTAACTGGCAGCAGTTTTACACCCCAGTATGAGAGCTGAAACCAAGAGAGAATTTTCATGGCTTTACTTTGACACCATGGAAGGCAGAAAAAGGCATTTGTGCCTCCAGCTTTGTCCCTGAGCTTCCAGCAGCCAGTCCAGGCTCTGGGATAAAAACAAGGAAAGTGCAAATGACTGAGAATCCCAGAATCCCAGACTGGTTTGGGTTGGAAGGGACCTTAAAGCTCATCTCATTCAACCCCCTGCCATGGGCAGGGACACCTTCCACTGTCCCAGGCTGCTCCAAACCCTGTCCAGATAAATCAGATGGATAAATCAGATGGATAAATCATCCCATTTAATGGGTGCTGGACTAGATGAGCTTGAAGGTCTCTTCCATCCTGGATGATTTTGTGACTCTGTTTTCGTTGTCCAGGATGTTTAATGCTTATACAGTTTTGTATCCTGTGTTTTCCCTACAAAAGCTGTGCTGTAAACTCCTCATTATACCCCTCAGACCACTTGTGAGTCTGATTATCCCAAATTCACTTAAAATATTTTCCTTTTCTATTCACAAACTTTATTTTCTCTACACCCCTTCTACTACTGATGGTATTGTAGACTCAAAAACTCTGCAATCAAGGGCTGACTAATATTTCATCAGTTAATTTTTTAGGTTTAGCTGTCCCATCTATAAATCTGCACTGAGAGGAACAGTCTAAAATAACTATTATTCAATTTATTGCTTGAATATAAAATTAGATAAACGAGGCATTGCCTTGCACTTGGATAAAAATGTGGCTGAGTTGATTCTCTTTGTCTGGCCATGGTGCTCATCAGGAAACACTCAGTTATTTTTGGATGGCTACCCCGAACTCCTTGCTTTGGGAATTAGAGCTTTGAGAGAAACCTGAGTAGCTGTTTCATCCAGCAAGGGATATTTCTCCAGTAGGAGCACAATAAGCCCAGGACCTGCCTCTGGAATTGGTTGTTACACACAGTGGGCAGACTTGAAGCTATGGGGGAAAAAAATAAAAAGGAAAAACTCAACTGGTGCCTTAAAATCAGAATTTGGCTCCTTCAGTAGTTAAATGGACCCTGATGCTTAGTGCAACACTTTGCATTGCAAATATTCTATTTTGATTTATTTGGAGACTGGAGTAGGACTGAAGGGGCCAGCAGTCTCTCTGCTGATTTTTTGATGAGGTTAAAATTCAGTATCTGAGGTTCATTTTTATTAATAACTAATTTTCTGGCCAGGAAAATATCTGTAGAGAAAAATTAAATAATAAAACAACCCAGACTGGGAAAGAAAAAAACCTCAAAACAATGCAAAACCCTTACAACTGACTAATAACCTTGCAATATTAATGATAAATGCATTATCCTCCTTCAATATTTTTTGTCTTGGGATATATGATTTCCCAAGGACAAAATCAGTCAAAACCACCCTTGGCTTCCACAGTTTTCCAGAGTTTTCCATGGAGCAAAGTGATTACATGGAGTGCGTATACTGAATTTATGGTTCAACTTGGTTTTACACAAATAAAACCTTGAGTGAGTGTTCTTAACTTCAGAAAATTGGACCAAATTACTGAATGGAAAATAAAATTCTTCATGCATTTTTGCCTTTAATAAACAGAAATCTTTACCTAAGGGAGGAAGTGATCTGGATTTGGTGCAAATAATTAAATAAAACAGAGAAATTACTAAGCAAAGCATTACTTTTTATTTAAAAGGCAAATGGAAAACAAATGTTTTCTGAGAAAGGCAGTGAGCTTGCTTAGTGTTTCCCACTCAAACACTTCTTAGTTTTATGTTGAAAAAACAGGGTATTTGTTGTCTTTTCTTAATAAGTGGTTTCAAGATGGAAATAATGTCACCAAAATCAGCACAATTAATGGCACAGACCTACAGTAAAAGCTACACTGGCTGCCAGGAGTTGTCCTTAAAATAGATGTTTAATTTTGGACATCACCAAAAATTTGCAGTTAGGCTGAGGTTGATCCCAAAGCTCTGCTGGGAACAGCCATCAATTCTGCAGAAATTTGGCTATGATGGACATGAGACCACCCAAATCCGTTAATTCCCCCCTAAAATAAAGTGTGGTTGTTCCACTGGTGTCCCTGGCCTGGAGACAATTCCTACCAGGAGAAGATCTGACCTGTGGAAAAGCTCTGCTGAGCCTGTGATGTCAGTGGCCTCGTTGTAAAACAGATAATCAGTGTTGGCATCTGAATTCCCACTTTGGAAGGAATATGGAGAAGATTTAATGCAGCATCCAGGACATTTTGTTGTGCTTTTCTTTGCTCTAACCTGATACCAGGGGACCTCTTCCAAACAGGTGGCCAAAACTTCAAGGAACTCTCCTTTTTTGTGTTCTAATGGATGTTTGACTTAAAGCTTGCAGAGAAACCTTTTGAAGATGCACGAGTGAATTACTCACTTAAAAGTGGGAACACTCCCCACCAAATCCAACAGGGAGAGGTAATTTGATAGATGAGTTCACCTAAATGATACTAGCATGTTTCTTATCTCCCTGCCATCGGGTTAAGAGCTGTTGTGCATAACTTTCTTAACCTTAACCTCATCTTTTCATCTCTCGGGACTTCAGATTAGTACAAGGGATAAAGGAAAATCAATGCCGAGTTTGGTTCTGGTGAATGTTTATGTCTGTATGCAAAGGAAAGAGGGGGGAGAGCTTGAAACTATCCCTTCCCAGTGAAAGATTTTAATTAAATTAGGTCTTAGAAATGTGGAGTGTGATCTTTGCAGTGCTTTGATTTCGCTGAAGATTATGACCAGACTTGCCAAAACCAACAGCGAAGTCTCACATTTGTGAACTCGGCACACAGCGCCCATGAATCTGATACATCCCAAAGAAAGAGCCTGAGTGCTCCTGTTTACATTCCTAAAGTCTTTACAAACAAGGGGAACAATATCTGCTCTTTACAGATTACTGTGGTCAGGTTCCTGTGTACAGCACCAGTGACCTTTCCGAGCTGAGCAATCTTCAGACACTCAGCGCCCAGGGCTGTGAGAAGCCCGAGGTGTATCAGCTTACCAAGAGTTCATATTTTACACCAGGACTGATTTTTACTGTATCCAGCTGCTGAATATCAAATGATGGAGTTTGGGCTGTGAAAGAGGACCTTTCTCTTATGTAAAGGCATAGATTCTCCATGCTGCTGGGGAAAATGCATATTGTGCACAATCAAGCTGAGGTTTGTGCTGTCTCCTCCCTGGCTCCTCTTTATCTGTGCTTAGACCGTTCTCTGTATCGCTTTCTTCACCAAAGACATCTTTACGAAGAGAGAAGACGTCTTGTGAAGAGAGAGGTAGCAGGTGTAGCACTTCTGGATTGTGTCCACGTGGGTTTGGAGTATCCCAGGAATGAGACTCCACAGCCTCTCTGGACAATCTGCTCAGGGCTGGGCATTGCCCAGGGCAGTTCCTGTGCAGGGGAATTGCTGGGCTCAGTCCCTGCCCGTGCCTCTGGGGCCATTGCTGGGCCTGGAGCAGAGCCTGGGGCTGCTCTGCCCTCCCTGCACACAGGGACAGACAGGGACACCCAGGGACACCCAGGGACAGCCAGGGATAGCCAGGGACAGACAGGGGCATTCAGGGCTGAGGGCCCCTCTCAGCTGGGGCTCCTCTCCAAGCTGAGCAGCCCCTGCTCCCTCAGCCTTTCCTGGGCATGGAGATGCTCCAACCCTTTTGTGCTCCACAGGACTTGGAGATGTGGCATCCTTAGCACGTCCAGAAAGTTCTTTCCATGGAGTCCTGAAGGTTGGAAGAGACCTTTAGGATCATCGACTCCTTTCATCCAGCTCCAAACCATTGTGAATGTGTGCACAGAGCCTGGCACAGCTCAGCCTCCTCTCCCCGCTGCTCTTGGTCTCGGTGGCCCACAGCAGCTTCTGTCAAGGAGGGTTTTGTACATTCCTGGGGAAAAAAGCCTCGAGGTCACTTTAATTTAGATAGTTTGAGCGTGTAAAGGCAGCACATGTCAGTGCAGTGATGATCTTGGGTGAGGATCTGTTTTTCTTGAGGTTGTGGGGGACATAGCAAAGAGGTGGAGGAAAACAAGTGCCTGAAAAAGGTCTTTTAGCTCCTTGAACAGGGGAAGATTATGCAGGGAAGGACCAATAAACTCGATGGGCATTCATTAGCTTGTTTTTGGCACAACACTGGTTCTTCTCAAACGCATTTTGCTTTCGCTGTAATATCTTTCCTACTCCAAATGCCCTGTGGTAAACCCTGTCATGCAAATAAGGGTCAAATCTTCATATTCATAGAGTAACGGGCTTTTTCCTTAGAAGACACCTGGAAAAGAAGGCTTTTGCTGTGTGAGCTAATTTTAGTGTATTGATGGATCTTCTGGAAACCAAAGTCAGAACAACAGCCAAGCTTGCAGCTTGGCTCATAGTTTATTTTCTGCTAAAAGCAACGTGAAAACAAATACAGAAAATGTACAATCCAGATTCTGTTATAGAATTCAGATATGCAGCTATTCCAGAGAGGTAATTAACATCTCAGGCCATCAGTGAGGGCTGTTCTGCTTCTCAAAACCTGAGCGTTACTGGTTGAGGGAGAGCCAGATAACGATAGAAACATCCTGCGAGATTGTAACCCAAGCATTCCGGTGGTTGAACTTGAGGAAAGGGCACATATTATCAGCCGTATTTTGTTCTCAATTCACTCCAGGAGACGGCGAGAAAAATGGTCTAAACCCGAGCGATCAATAATTTGTGTAGCGAACACAGTGTGCCGTTAAGAGGTCTGATCTTTAGATCTCTTCAAACATCAGGTGAGGCAGGAGAGCCGTGACTACCAAGGAGGAAGCAACCCGAGGTGCAATTCATGAGAATAAAGGCTGAGAGCCAGGTTGAACTGCTTTAGTTTGCGTTAGAAAAACCTGATGAGTCACAGAGCCTGGCTGGTCATTCGTAGAGAGTTTGTTACAAGGAAAGCTTGTGTGGGAATGGAATTGATCCAGCCACAGAGCCACGAACACCTTCTGTGGGGCGTTTGTGGATCCTTCTGCAGTTGAGTTTTGGTTTGCAGATCAGAACTAGAGGATTCCAGCTCCTGAAGATTGCCTTTCCCAGCTTGCTGAAGTCCCTGAAGTGCTGGGAAGAGCTGCTTGGGGGTATCCATGGAATCAGATTATGCTGAGATGGAGGGGACTCGCAGGGATCATCGAGTCCAGCTCCTGGTCCTGCTCAGGACACCCCAACAATCCCACCCTGTGCCTGGGAGGGTTTCCAAGCACTTGTTGGGCTCTGGCCATAAATGCTTTTTAAAGACCATAGTGGTTTAAAAAACCATAATGATTTTTTAAAACCATTTATGGTTTGTGCCATAAACAATTCCTTGGGGAGTCTGTTTGAGTGCCCCACCACCCACTGAGGGGAGAATATTCTACAAACAAATGACCTCGATCCACCAAGGAGAAGCACTTTTAGAGGTCCTGGTGTCTGAAAGGAAAGCACAACCCAGTAATTCCCGTGTCAGCATTTTTACAACAGGACAAAGAAATAAAGTTCCTTAGTGTTACTGAGAAAATAAGGTAAGAGACACCGGTTCAGCTTTGAAGGTTGAAGCAGGCTTTGCCATTCTTAATTAATCTGTTAAGTAATTTTGCAGAATCATGGACTCATCGAGCTCCACCAGGCCAGAAAGGGCTGTTGAAATCACTTAAGGTGTAACGTGAACCATAAGATTTTCCAGAATTGCTGAATTTGTTTGAATAGAATTTGAATTTAGCTTAATTAAGTTAATCTTTCAGAGGGAAAACCTAATCTCAGTTTCAAACCGATGGGTTCAGCTCTGTGAGGGAATAGTCCAGGGAAGAATTTTTCTTGAGCAAAGGACAGAGTAACTTGAATAGCAATGATATTGCCTTGGTCTCCTTGTGCTACTTAAGTGGTGATTAGCTCTGAACTTGACTTTTAAGGCAAAAATACACTTCCAGGGGTGACTCCCCGAGTGAGAAGAGCTTTCAGCATTATAGGTCTGAGTAGATTAACAGACTGTCTATAAAGTGAGGGAAGAAAATAAGAAGGGAAGGAGGAAAAAGCCAAGGAGAGAGTAAAACTTGGAACTGGAAAAACAATTCCTGTTCCAGATGAAACATTTCATTATATATGATGGGTTTAAAGGCAGTTTGGCCAATGACTTTGTGCTTAACAAGGCATTGTGTGAAACATGGCATTGTTCCTTACAGGAAATAAAGAACAAGGAATCTCTTTATTTCTTCCACGCTCGTGTTGAAAGGGGTATGAAGTCGTGATGGGGAAGTAATCGCTCCAAAGCACAGCAACCTTGAGGTATTTCCTTTTAGAGCTGCACAGCTTTATCTAAAAATGAGGCTGCTTGGGCTGGAGGGATGTTCTGACTCCCACAAATTGAGCTTGGGGTTTTTTGTTTCTTTTATAGCAAGTTTTTATTAAATAATTTTAGTGTACTGACATAATTCAAACCTTTGCTTGCAGGGAGGTTTTAAATTCCCTCTGGGGAGAGCTTGGGTCAAAACCTGAGAGTGCTGAGTATCTGCTGCCACATCCAAATTCACACTTCTCACTTTCTGTGCTTTCCTCCAGAAGTTTCATGCTTGATCCTTCTCATCGTCATACTCCATTGCTAACTCAGCTGGACTGAACACAGAAAACAAAATCCCAGATTATTCTGGGTTGGACAGGACCCAGAAGGATCATCAGAGTACAGCTGAAAATCCTACAAGACCTGTGCACTAGTGGAGGAGTTGTGGGCTTGGCTGAGCAAACAGACAGAGAGGCTGTCCTAAATTTTGGGATCTCAGGTTGAGGGTGGCCAATGCCACAAAGTGAGTGATGTCCTGAATGTCTCATATCCTGAATATCTCATAGCCTGAATATCTCATATCCTGAACATCTCACACCCTGAGTCCTGAATTCTACTGTTCTGTGTGAGGAAACACCTCACTGACAGGTTCGAAGAATATATCCCCCAAAATGATGTTTTCCTAGAAATTACTTGTTTGGGGTTTTGTTTCATTAAAACTTGAGCAGTCTGTGAATAATTCTTCCTTCTCAGCTGGGCTTGGTCTCTACATGCTCCTGAGATGCTCTTTCAGGCAGTAGATTGGGGCAGGAACTTTGCAGGAGTGGAGGAAAAGAACTGATGGGCATTTTCACTTCATTTTTCCTCCTTTTTTTCCTTCCAATTACTGATTTTTAAATTATTATTAATTTTGGAGGTTTTTATTAATCACCATCAAGATTTTTCTGCATTTCCTGCCCACTTGGTCCAAAATTTGATGTCTGTACTCCGTGTCTGTGCTTTCCTTGAGCTGGCTGCACAGCACAGAGCATTTGGGAGAGCAAAGTTTGCTAAGGAGGGAGCCTGGAACAGCTGCCAGGGCTGACAACTGAAAGGCACAAGTGGGGACAAAGCAGAGCAGACGGAGCGATGTGGGAACATGAACACTTGGGAGGGAATCTCTTCCTCCCTCCCCTCTTTCTGAAGAAGGGAGAGAAGCTGGGTCTTTGTCCAAAAAAACACTTAAAGTGTTTGCCTGACCTTAAAACACGTGAAAAGGTTCTATCTTCACCCATTCCTACGGCTTTTTGTTACATAAAGGGAATAGATGTTCATCTCTTTGATCCTGTGCTTAAGGAAGATGAACCGCGTTTTTCTCTCCCTGAAAGCAGGAAAATCTGTTTGCCATGTCACAGCTGTGCCAGCAGATTTCCAGGAAACTGAGCACGGTGCATTTGTGTTCAGTATTCGGGAGGTTGCAGCACCCCTCGATTAGCAGGGAAAGTTATCACATGGAAAAAGTGTGCAGAGGTTGTTTTCATCTCATTTTGCATCCCGGATTAAGAAAGGAGAGGGATTAAAGTGTTTTAACCATAAAGCTTGGCAGCAGTTGTGGAGAGCAAAAATGAAAATAGTTTAAGAGAATAGTGCAGGCTATAACTCACTTGGGGGGTCGGCAGAGGACCAGAAGAAGTGGCCAGACTGACATTGCTTGGTTTTATTAACTCATCCATAATTAGCCCATAGCTTAGATACAATTTAGCTTGTGCCATATGGGCTAATATAGTGCTGAAAGTTACCCCCCATGCAGGTGACAGTCTGTCACACTGAAGGAAGATTAGCATAAAACAAACAACAATGCACCCTTAATGACAGTGGCACCATTTGCCACGCCATACTTGAGGATGGGGAAGCACGGCCATTATAACCCAATCTTCAAGATTTTATTAAGTAGAAATAAAAGCAGTGTGCACACAGACCCCCCCTCTTATAGCCCAGTGAATCCTGCCTTCAGTTCGCAGGCAAACCCGTTGTGTATTTGGGCTTTTAAAAATATATTTAATTTTTTTTTTAATGGTAAAAATATCTACTGTAGCAATTTATTCACAGCTTTGCTGGTATGCCTTGGAACAGTGTGTAGAATTAGTTGTTCTAAGTAAAATATGTTGGGCGAATGCACCCTGATAGTTTGTGCATTGATAAGGGTGGGACAGAATTGTTCTTAAATGGAAATAAAAATGAGAAAACTCCACTGGGTGTGTTCATCAACAGAATTACAACTTTTTAGAGTAGATATGGATCTAACAATAGTGTAACTGTGCAGGCAGCACATGTTATTTATGTTTAGTTATGAATTTATCTTACAAAGAAAGTGAGCCACTGTATTTGGTGATTCCCCTTTTTTGAACAGGAATTGCTCCATTACAGTGATCCCCATGAGTTGTTGATCCGTCCTGCATTTATGGTAATTTTGCCTACGTATTGCCAATATTTTCCTTTTTAAATCAAGGAGGAAATTTGGTGCCAGAGCCTTTCCCAAACTGTGCTGAGCTCCTGACACAAAGCAGCAGAAGCCATTAGCATTCTCAGTTAAGGCTGATCAGTCGTGCTGTTGAACCATTTCTTCTCTTCCTCCCAACACATTTGCTTTCCCATATTTCCCAGATAAAAGGGAAGCTCCTCCTCCCCTAAGTTTTCCGGACTTTTCTTTTGAAAGGCAGCCTGCTCATTTTAAATATTTTAAATGAAATTAGTTTTGCTATGCAGACAGGAGCTGGCTTTTTTTTTTTTTTTTCCCAGCTCTCATCGGCTATTTATGTGACTCCATGGTTTTCAAATGGTATAATGCTGGAGGATGCCAAATGTCCTGCCATTTAATAACCAGTAGCATACAGAGCTCTTTTCAAAATGCCACTGCTCTGAGCATCTGTTGTTATTAAGTAAGATGATCAAATTTTGTGCAGGACTTCAATTTCGCTTTTCACATCACTTATAGAGCAAGAATAATATGCAGTCTGTGTATAGAACTAATGTGTTGGGCTCATTGAGCCAATTGCTGGGGTTTGTGTTCTGCTTTATTGCAGACTGTAAAATAAACTTTGGCCTTTTTTTAATAAATGTTATAAAAATGCTCTGTGAATCAGGAGAGTGTCAGCAATTAAAGCCATTTAACATCATAATAATTAAAAATGCAATACCCCGGCATAGTCAGCACTGGTTCACATAAAAAGCCACATTGTTGGTCCTTAATAATTACATTATTTGACAGACACGCTAAAGAAGAGGGAAAGGTGCACGTTGTTAGCATCAGATGAGCAACTAATCCTTATTGTTCCTGGAAATTGCTGTAGGATCCTTTGCTCTGCCCGTTTCCAGCTAACAGATGTGCAGGAATGTCCTCGGCTCTCCCTCGCTTCTCTCTCCAGCAGAATCTGACTGACAACACCACCAGGGAACAGCTGGGCAGAGGCACATCACATTTTGCTGGTCGGGAAAGAAGCTGATGAGGCTGTGGAGTGCCTAATTGGGTAAGATGCTCCTCATTTTCCAACGATAAAATTCAGAGAGTGTAGAGGCAGAAAAGAGCGGCCGGGGCTGGGAAGAGCCGTGTGTTTGTCCCTCAGCACAACTGGACCTTTCAAACGAGTGACTTTTTTTATTTTTTTTTACAGCTGTGGTTTGGGGCTGTGCCCGAGCTCTGCCTTGTGCAGGGCCAAATTTTTGAGGAGAGATTTAGCTCAGACATAATCACATTTAAATTACACCCCTGCATCTCAGCCCGTTCCCCCTGCTTTTCCTAAGCCCGCAAAGGCAGAAGGGCAGCTCGCCCCATGGCGTTCATTTTTGTCTTGAAAAAACAGAGCGAAAGCAGGAAAAAAGCACAGATTTACGGATTTAGGTATTTTTTTCCATGAATATTGGAGGTGTGGGATTATCCCCCGGGTTCATTACATTGTAGGTGGTATAGAACTGATGTAATCTTCAGGTGAGATGGAGAAATTTTGGTTGCAGGATTGTGGATCCTCACGTATCCTAAAGGAAATTGGGCCTGAAGAGGTTTTGGAGGAGCATCCTCATTCTGACCTCTGGAAATCCTGGAAAACAGAGAGTGAAAATTGGCTTTAAACATCCTGAGAAGACAATTTGTTTTCTCTGTTTTCCTGGGGTGTCCAAGAGCTGCCTCTTGTTCCTGTCTCTGTCAATACCCCCAGGCTGTGGCACATTTTTTTATTTTTGTTTATTCCAATTTCAAGGCTGTTAGGGTTGGGTTTTTTAATTTTATTTATGCCACACACCCCAAGCTTGCACTGCAGCAGTGGGGACTCAGACAGTGGAGTGTCTTTTTAATAAAAAGTGCCAAAAGGAACTTCCAACCACATCTTACAAAGCCTTGTATCAAGTACCAGTGATACTGGAAATATCCTCCAGTAGAATAAAGTCAGCGGGCATGATAATCTAACTTTTCTATTTTCTCTTTTAAAAAATATGTATATATGGTGCTTGGGGACATGGTTTAGTGGCTGGACTGGATGATCTTAGGGGTATTTTCCTTAGTGATTCTATGATTTTCTGGTGTTTTCCTTCACCTTATATATTCTGAATTGATTTTAATCACCTCTTGAAAGCAGTATTTGCTGTTCTCCAAGGAAACCAGTGATTCAGCATCACAGGTTTGGAGCTGGGATACAGGGATAATGGAGATTTGGGAAGTTCACAACCCGTGAGTTAAATAATGCCAAAACTGTTCTGAAGACAAACAAATCAAAAGGTTCCTGGGGACATGGCGAGTTGTTTTTTACATCCTCACAGGTGTTGTCCACAGCACCTTTGGCAGATTTGTTTTTCCCAATGTCTGGAGTGGTGGGATGAGCACATCCAGTGGTCAGCAGCAACGTCTCCACTGAAGTTTTGGGGCAAAGGAGCAGTGGCACATCCCCAAAACCATTTACAAGCCTTTTAAAAGCAGTGAAATCCCCTGGAAGGCCAGAGCCCCACGAAAACCTCTTCTACCTTAGATGTAATTTGCATCTGTGCAACTATTTCAGTTCAAATATTAACTTCGTATTTTTAACAGATTATCGTTTTGGAAGGAAATAGCCATAATTGCAGGACAGAAAGGGATTTGATTTGCTGTTCTGGACATGAGTCTTGAGCACCTGAGGAGTGTTTAGGTGAAAGTATAAAAGAAGCAAATTATCCCCTGGTTAACCTGAATCAAATAATGGAAATAGAATTCCATCTGCCATCAAAATCATAAATAATAAACACATTATTAAATCAATAAACTGAGTACAACAATGAATTTTAGATCTGATGTTGTGATTAGAGCCAGCTCTTTCTTTGGGACACATTAAACCATATTCACAGCCCATTCCATTTGGCTTTTTAAATAGGTGATCTGTTTCTTTTTCAGGAAGTTCACGTGAAGTTTCTGAACCTCCACTTTGTCCCTTGGGGAAAAGCAGCCCGGAAATAAGGTGAAAGTGTTCTGAAAGAAATGAGGAAATCTCAAAAGGAAAAAAAAATCACACATTATAGAAATCCTGGTAAATAAAATATAACCAAGGAGCAGCATGGGAAGCATTTAACCCAGTGCACACCAGGTTTTCTGTGCTGCCAGAACACAGAATGAAGGATGAAGAATGTAAGGGAGGATGGGTCTGTGTATTAGTGACATCAAATTCCACAAAAACGTTAATGATTAACAATAAAATAATGCACAACATATTGCAGTAGGGACAGAGACATAAAATCAGTGATAGTTGAGGCTTTCATGGCAGCTGATGCTGTATATGGATTAAGAGTAGTGTTTCAGTAAGAAAAATAACACAAATTCTTTGAGGGTTCAGTTTCGGAAAGCTGTGGCAGCTCAAGAAACTTCTGTTGTACAGTCCTGCATTTGTATGGCCAACGAAATTCCAGAACATCCCTTGGTCTACAAGAAACCTGAAAGAGAACTTTATTTTATTCCTACAGATCCATTAATGTATGCTTTGGAACATCTGTGGGACCAGATCCAGGGCTCCCTTGGGAGATCTGGTCTAACGAGACCAAACTGGACCCTGCACATTTTGAGTTTCTTCCAAGTGTGTTTTACAAAATTAGAGTTTTTTGTCTCATATTCAAAAACTGACATTTTCATCCCAATCCATGACCTCTACCTTGAAACCCAATGGGCCAGCAAGGAGGTGAGGAGTTCCTGTAAATGTGAAGAACCTCAAAGCCCATCCAGTCCCACCCCTGCCATGGGCAGGGACATCTTCTGCTATCCCAGGATGCTCCAAGCTCCATCCAGCCTGGCCTTGGACGTTTCCAGGGATGGGACAGCCTCAACTCTTCCCTGCCTGGCTTGGCTCCATCATTCTGGTGTCCTCCTGCTGTTCTTGCCAACAGGGAAACCCCAGAATCCTCCAGCCCTTTACACCTTTCTGTAGCGTGCACAAATCTCCCGAGTGTTCGTGTTCACCGTGAACTTCTGTACCTCCTATAAATTATTTTTTTGCCCATTGTCAAGATTTGGAAATGATTTATTGGTGCAGTTTTTGCAGCAGGACTGAAGCCTCTGTGGCCTCTCTAGTTAAATTCCACACAGACTTTCTTGGCCAGCCCAAAACCCACAGCTCTTGGCATTTCTACCCTGGCTGGGTTTTCATGAACTGCTTCAGTAAAGCTGGTATTTTTAAATATGATTTTTCAGAGACTCGTAGAATTCCCTGAGTTGGAAGGAACCCATCAGGATTGTTGAGTCCAGCTCCTGTCCCTACACAGACACCCCAACAATCTCATCCTGGGCATCCCTGGGAGCTTTGTCGAAACCCTCCTGGAGCTCTGGGGCCGTGCCCATTCCCTGGGGAGCCTGGGCACTGCCAGCACCCTCTGGGGAAAGAACCTTTCCCTGATACCCAACCTAACCCTGCCTACAGAAATATTAAAATTAGACATGTACAGCTACATCAGAACTTCTGTCACTTCTTTATTGCAAAGCTGCAGAAGGAATAGGATGAGTTTTTTCTTGGTTCAGCATGGGAATGCATCTCCAGCTTTTAAAAGAGGATTTTTGGCTGCTTCTTGGGCATCTCTTTCTTGCGAGCACTTCCCTCTAAATTGCTTTTGTAGGTAGTGCTGGTTCCTGCTATTCCTTCCACACCAGGCACGAATCCTTCAGCTCCCATTGCCCTTCTCCCACAGCCACTTTCATAAGTAGTGACAGGCTGACTGAATTTAGAGGACACGAGAAATCTTGACATTCAACTTGTCAACATTTCTGTCGCTGAGCCTCTGTTCCCATGACTTATTTTTTAATGCAAATCAGAAGATGATTAGCTGTTTTCTCTCCTCATTGTGTTTATTTTTGCTTGTTCTTTGGGCTGTTTTTCATGCCTCATCTTGGCTGAATTCTCTCCCATTTTTCTCCCTTCCTGTGCGTTTCTGCTCTTGCTCTGTTCTCTGCCCTTTGTTCTCAGTCACTGTTTCCCCCCCTTTTCCCTTTTGTGCCTCTCTTGCATATTTTGTGGTGCTCTACCATCTCTGTTCTTTGTCTTTACTTTTCTTTGTCTTTTCATTTTGCCTATCTTTGTTCTGTGTCCTCTTTGGTGTCTCCCTGTTCTTTGTCTTCTCTTTTTCCTTGTTCTTTCTTTTCCTCTGTCTGTCTCTTTTTATGATTCCCTTTTATCTTTGTTGTGTTCTGAGTAGGTTTGTCTTGATCTTTGTCTTTGCAGAGAACGTGCTCAAAGGAAGACAAAACACGCCATTCAAACAGAAATTGCTTATTAATTATAACATGGACACACTGCTGAAACCCAAGCCTCCCACAAAGCCAGCAAACCCACTCACAGGAGTTTTCAGCTATCCTGTATTTTTCTGGGCATCTGGGCTGCTCCTAGGGCCCTGTGGTTGAGCACCCAGCAGCTAAACCCTATCCTATTCCACTTTCCTGTCTCTGACTCTCAGTCCATAAATCCATCCTAAACTTTATCACTGACCCATGAAGGCTTGGGTGCAAAATAACCGAAGTGAGGGATCTGGTTATGCAGCAGCCATGAGTAAAAAAGTGTATTTTGGTCCCCAGTATGGAATCCACACAATCTCCATGTCCCAAGTGCTCGCCTTCCTCACTGTGGTGAGTATAATTTACTGCAGATGTCTCTGACCTACATCATCAGCTCCAAGTTATCAGTTGCTGCTAGGAGGAATGGTTTAATTTACTAACCAGCTCTGCTGGGAATGCTGCAGCCATGTGAAAGGCAGGATTTTGTGGTGCTCTTGGTGCACAGTCCTGAGTTATTGTTGTCAATTCTTTCATATTTGGAAAACAAAACATCTCAAAAATGTGGAAACAGGAAAATCGCAGGCAGAGGTATTTTGGTAATGGAAGCTCTTTTTTTGGTCCTGAAATAAATCTTTCTGTGATCTCTTTGAGCTTTGAAAAGATTAGTGTGATCTCAAAGTTTAAGCCCCAAAAGGAAAAGTTCACATATTAAAAAAAAAAGTTTAGCTTTTTGTTCATTTTCCCACCCATTTCTCCCCTCTAATAATTCATGGAAATCTCTCTGCATGTGTGATATTTGATTAATCCTCATTAAAGCCTTGCCTGAAAAACAAACCCCAGATCTTGGAGTTTGCCTTGTTGCTGCTTTCACCTTCTTTACTTGCTGCTTCCTTCATTTACTCATCCTCAGGAGGGCCCTGAGAGCCACTTCACGGTTTGCCAAAGTGCAGAATGGATGAGCTGGGGGAAGTTCCCCAGGGAAGAGGGGCTGGGTGCTCTGAGGACCCCGCTGCAGCCTGTGCTGGGTTACCATTTCCCAGGGATTCAAGGGACATCTCCTGCCCTTCCTGCCTTTCCAGGCTGCTTCTCTCTCCCTGTACCTCTGCTGTTCAATTGTCACTCTCCTGGCCAGGCTGTGGTATATAAATAGAAATCTCATATCTTTCACCTGCTGTGCTCTGGGGGAGCCCCAGCACACCCAGCACATCACAGACCTCTGCAAACCGGCTGTAGGACCCGGCCACAATATTGCAACATATAACCCGGCTCTGATGTGAATTGTCCTGTACCTGGGAAATGCTGCAGGTCCCCCAGAGGCTGCAGATTGAGCCAAGCCCGGGTTGGGCTCTTTGTGCTGCTTCCTTCCCATCACTATTGCTACCAGCATCCCTCGCTGTGGTGGTGTATGCAGAATTGGGATGGGGTCTCTTCCCACCTCTTCCCGTTGTGGTTTGGGCTTGGAGCTGCTGTGGGGATCAGGAGGTTCTCCCATGCCAGAGCCATCAGTGTGTGATAGTACCCATCCCCTACAAGCTGAAAGGGTGCTCCCCCGCTGGTCCTGGCATGGGTATTTTTGAGGAAACACAGGTGATCTCCCATTCTGCATAAACATGCAGGAATTACAGGTTTTCCAGGCTAGATATTTTTTATCTTAATAATGTTGATTTAAATTTTACTTAAATATTAATAAAGTGATTTAAGACCAGGCCGTTTAGGCCAAATGTACATTAAAATTCCCCTCCTATTTTCCCTCTTTTTAAATCCTCCTCCTTCAGTTTATTCCCTGAGGGAGGGTTTGGTTCCTGAACTCATTGTGAGATCTTCAAACACATAATAAGAATTAATCACCATTAGTCCTCTATTTTAACAGCTGCTTCCTACCCCCTGAACCAGTACAGCTGCAAACTTCCCTCCCTCTGCCGACACCGTAATCCCATTACAGCTGCAAACTTCCACACAGAGAAAAACCAAGAAACCACCCCAGTTTTAAGCTGATTTTGAAACAACTCACATTTCTTAATTGCTCAGGTCTGGGTGGGAAGGTGGTGATGCAGCTCCTAGCTGGTGGGAGCTGGAGGAGCATCGTCCTTCTCGAGCGTGAAGACACCACAAGGGGTGCAAACCCCACCTCAACACAAACCCTGTTGTTTCCATCAACCACTATTTGTGTCTTCATATTCCTAGGAAAACAAGGATGATTTATTTATTAACAACGAGAAGATATTTGCCTGCTTGTGGAAATTTCCCTTTTCCTCCTTGTACTTTCTCCATTCTAATATCTGCCCTTAGGTTGCAATTATTTTATTTTTCTACTTTTTAGCATTAAGGTTTGGGATAGATAATTATTTTGCTTAATAGTAAATTTCACTGCAACGTGCCCAGAGGGATCTGAAATAAAAGGTATTTAAAAATCTACCATGTTAGAAAAGTAAAATAATTTCAGCTAATGAGATTATCAAGGATAATCGGTTTACAAAAGCCCATTATGCCACAGATTCATTGATGTCTTAAAACAGAAAAGGAGAATCCTATTTATTTTTTGAAATGGCGTAGAATAAATTGCTTTTTAGAATGTAAAAGGCTGGTTTTCATATATATTTTTTTAAAATGTGATGATTTCTGTAGCCCCATCTGCTGTTCAGTTTCAGAAGTAGCCTGAGGAAGGTTTGGTGAAACATGCATTTTTCTCTGGAAAATTGGTTATAGGTGACACTTGACCTGTGGATTTGACCGAATGTAAAGGAAGGGCTTCATCTCTTTCAGAATTTGTAGGAAGCAGGAGTGGAATGGAAGTTCCCACTTTCATTCATCCATGATTGAGGATGTGTTGTGGAGAAGGAGAAGGAGAAGGAGGAGGAGGAGGAGAAGGAGAAGGAGAAGGAGAAGGAGAAGGAGAAGGAGAAGGAGAAGGAGAAGGAGAAGGAGAAGGAGGAGGAGAAGGAGGAGGACTAGAGGTCAGTGTTGGTGGTTGCTCTTGCTGGAGTAACCATGGATGCCCTACTAACGCAGATGTTTCCTTATCCTAGCAAGCTCAAATGGTTCCAAGAGAAATGGGGTGGGAAGCTCCAGGAGAAGGACAGGTCATTCCAAGGCCCCTATCTCTGCAGGGTACAGAGTAGGGTCATTTTAGAGGTATGAAACTTCACTGGGATATTTTCCTTCCATTTTCCCCCTGAAGTTCTTAGGAGATGTGTGTTACACACTGGCTTTGTCTGCTTGCAGAGGCAGAAAAGTTGATTTGGCCCAAGAAGAGTTGAAAGATGCTCCAACTCTACCACAGTCATGTAACACTCAGGACCATAGACCTGGCCCTTATAAATAAACAAAATCATTAATTGCTGTGTTACATAAATTAAAATTCTTGTGTAGAAAGTTGCAATACTGAAAAAAATCCACCCAAACGATAACAATGTCTATTTGATCTGTAGTGGCGTATTGTTTAGACCATATCTGGAATGCGCCTGGTGGGACTTGGACGTGGAGTCTCTTCCGGGACTTTTGCTCCATGGTGATGAGGAAGGTGACTCTTCAGTAAGTAACACAAAATTATTTCAGACTTGTATAAATAATACACACGTTCTGTCTCCTGTGATGGACTGATGAACAGCATTGAGCATGATTGATTTGCTAACATGTGGCGGTGGCTGGAACACTCTGTACTGTCCTTGGATCCCTCACACTGGTTCCACCTCTCCCACAGCTTTGTTTCCCCAAGGGAGTGGGGCTCTCCAGGCCCATGTAAATGCCAGGTCTTGGCTTGGCCATCAAGAGGGATGATGGAGACACACAGACTGAGCCCATTCTCACCATGGTGTCCTCTGCCTGTACCTGCCTCACACATGGAGACTTTGTCCCCCACAAAATGTGACTTTTGTACAATCTCTTCTGGTGCAGTCCGATTCTCTGCTTAAAAGATTCCCTCTTTCCCCCGCCTTTTAATATTTAGCAGAAAATAATTCTGCAATAAGCTTTATTAAAGCAGCAGGATAGCTTAAAAAATGAAATATGTTTAGCAAGATTTGGGGGGAAGGCTGGAGTAATTAATTTTCAAGAATACCTGGCATTTCCAGAACTCCTTTCATCCCAAGATCACCAAACAGTTTACAGGCATTAATTAATTAAAGCATTATGATGCCCCAGTGTGGGGCCATCGCCGGCATGTCTGACTCAGACAAACTCCCTCCAATTCCCCGGACAGCCGAGCAGTATCCGCTCCTCTGCCTGCACCAGGGCTATTCCTCTCAGCAAACACTGCTCAGCTTTCCCAAGGTTTGCACTGCGTGACCCCATGTAAATATTTTCCAATAAGTTCGATTATTTGTCTTTTATTCTGTATCAGGAAAACCCCAAATATCTCTGTAATAAAATTTCCAGCGCGTGTTTACATGAGGGCGGTTCGGATGATTAGCTTCTGATTCAGCTGCCCATTAAAACATTCCCCGCTCCTGGAAAACTCCCTTTGCAGGTTGGGAGCTGGACATCCATTTTAAGCTTGGATCTTGGGGTGAGCGCAGTAAATCACGTGGGAAAAGAGGAGAGGGGTGCAAATAACGTCACATTCCTGGAAATCTCCTGTGAATCGTGAGCTGGGTGGAATCTTATAAAAGCTGTAGATTATCCAAACTTTCTCCAGTCCGATGATTTGATTCATGAACGTGTAAATAGATAGATAGCCAGATCCATCATGAGCATCCCTGGGGAGCAATGGAACGGTGTTTGTGATTGGAAAAATATTATAAAAGAGCTCACGTATGGCCAATAGTTGGGCAGTTTCGTAGCGCCAAGACAAATAGGAAAGAAATGACATTTCATGATCGTATTTTTAAAGGACGTTAGAAGTTACCAAAGCAGTGGAAATGGATGTGCTGGAGTGATGTAGCTGCATTCCCGTGTGGCAGTGCTGCTATTTGGGCCCCTCACCCCTCACCCCACATCTTTGGGATCACAGTGTGGCACTGCATTCATGTGGAAGCACAGAATTGGCAAGGTGGGAAAAGATCTCCAGGATCATCGAGTCCCAGCTGTGCCTGATGCCCACCTTGCCACCCTGCCCAGAGCACTGAGTGCCACACCCAGTTGTTCCTTGGACTCTACCGCCTCTCTGAGCAGCCCATTCCAATGCCTGGCAACCTTTTCCATGACGAATTCTTCCTGATGTTAAACTTGAACCCCCTTCTGAATGACTGTACCTTGATGTTTGACCCCACCTTGGCCATGGGATGAGTGCTTCACTTGGCCTAAGACCTTCCAGTTTAGTTGGGATATTCAGAACCAGGATCAGCCTTGAAGGATATGTTTGTAATGGAAGAATGAGTTTAAAAAAAAAAAAAAAAAGTGATTTGTTTATTTATTTGTTTGTTGGATTGACTGTTTTCCCAAAGCCAAATGAAAACCAGAATGAAAACAGTAAGTCCCTTTCATCACCTATGGCCTGATCATGGTTTTTCCTGGTCAGGTTGACCAGCTCCATGTTTCCCTTTATTCCAACTTGGAACCATGGTGGAGATGAGACATTGAACGTGGGGCAGGAGGTACATGGAGCCATGTCCCCAGTGCCACCATGAATCTCTATCCCAAGCCATTCCTGTCACCTGGCACCTGGCACCTCAACCTACCCATCCACCAGCCTGCAAAGAGAGAAATGTCAGGGTGTGCTCGGGAAGGTGACACCCATGGAGGAGGCTCTGGTTTGGGAAGGAGGGAGCTGGGAATGCTGCCCTCCTCCCTGCTTGTTTACCCTATGGCAAGTGCATCTTTGGGGAGCGCTGTGACTCCGAGATATGAGAAGAAATTCTTCAGTAAACACAAGTGACATTTGGCATATAAATAAGTTAGGGAATACTCCTGCGCAAGCAGTGCAGGTCAACAGTGATCTTTTATCTCCTGCTGTAGAGTCGGCTCCTTTGGAAATGGGAAAAAGTGCAAAGTGTTTATGGAAGGGGTGGTGGAACTGAGAACCCTGGTCCTGGTCCAGAGTGAAGAGCTTCACTCCTCAGCCCTATTGGTTCTGGGAAAATCCAGGGCGTGTCAGATGGATTTCTCTAAAACTTTATTTTTTATTATTATTATTCACCTAATTTTTTTTTTAAATTTCTCTCATTTTCTATTTCTTTCTTTCTTAAAATTCCCTTTTCTCTTTTTCAAAATTTCTCTTATTTTTTCTCATTTAAAAAAAATTCTTTTTCTTCCCTCTCTCTTTTTATTTTCTTTTTTTTTTTTTTTGTCTTTTTCTCTCTTATTTTCCCCTCCTTTTTATTTTCTTTTCTTTTAAAAATATGATTAATGCATATCAGAGCCCTTTGGAGAGTAAATACTGATTTGCAATAACACAGTAAACAAATAACAGGGGAACAGGCGTGGGGCCTGTTTATCCATACATCCATAAAATCTTTTGCATCCACACATGCGCACCCGCGTTCTTATTGTGTAGGTTTAGCTGAGGGGATTTACCTCCTTTTTAATATTTTTGAAGGCTGCTTTATGATCCTGTTGACCTGCTATTAGTAAAAGCTTAGCTTTCAACAAAGGTAATTAAATTATAAAATCACTGCTGCAATCATCAAACTACTCATAAAACAAGAAATGAAAAAAAAAAATACCCCGAAATAAAAATCTTGCAGGCTTCTGCTCTTGTAATATTGCTCCCTGATGTTAATTACATTTAAATGGGAGAGTACTATTTTGGTATCATTCATACGCCTCCAAAAGTACTTTCCAGTTTATCATACCTGTCAACCCCAGTGCATCACAGGCTAATACTTTATTAAGAAAAAAATCATTAGGGAGCTGCTGATCCCATTTAAGTACATTGGGCAGAATGTAAGACTAATTAAAAAGCATATTTTTACATTATTAATTTCTGAGTTTCACACTTAATGAATGTGAAATGACAGGGCTACTATTTTTATATTCAGGCTCTCTGGGCTCTTCAGCCAGGGGAATTCAATTCTGGGGATTTTTTGCAAAGATGCTTCTTGGGAGATTTGTTTTCAAGAACAGCTAAGCTTTTTTAGCTGTGCCTTTTTCTGGGAAATTATACCAAAGCACATTACAGCCACTTAAAAAGAGTAGTTAAATAGATGTTGTGTTGGGTTTTTTTCATCACACTGCTATAAAAGTATTTTAGATGAGGTATAAAATATGGTTTTTAAATGATATTATGATTTGCAAACACTAAAAAATAATTGCGGTGGAGTTGAGAGAGAGCAAAAACATCTAATCTTTATTGTGTAAGACAATGTGATAAAATATTTTACAGCCAAAAGCTCATTTTGCATCTGGAAAATTGTGTAAACTGATGGTGGGGGGGGGGGAGAGAAATCTCATTAAAACTAAAGGTTATTTTTAATATTCCTCAAACAAAGCAACACTTCTAACTGCATCTCCCCTCCTCGTATTTATTAAATCAGACGATTGCACGAACGCCTGATGTTGTATTTAAATAAAGACATAAAATGACAGAGAGTGTGGGACGGGGCTGGGGACAGGGTTTGGAGCAGCGGGCGCAGGGAGGGAGCTCCATCCTGGGGATGTGGGGCTGTGCAGGGCCGGGGGTGCCCTTCCAGGCGCTGGGAGCCTTGGATGTCACCGAGCCCTGAGCCAGGGCAGCCGCAGCTCTGCCACTTTTATAGGGCTCTGCAAGGAGGAGTGGAGAGAAGCAGGGATTTTTTTTTTTTCATCTCTCTCTCTCTCTCTCTCTCTCTCCTTTTTTTTTTTTTTCCCCTCCAAATGTGCTTACAATTACCTCTCTGTATTTTTATTGTCTTTTTACTAACCACAAAACTCACACTGGAGGCAAATCTTAACGGCTGAGGCTTTCCTCGTGTAAATATTAGGAAATTACATTTGTACAAACTGCGCGGCTTTGTAAAGGGGGCTGGAGCCACTCCAACACAAATTAATCAGGATAAAGTTGCTCTATGTTCAACATGACCATAGTTTATTTTCTTAAAGTATTAATTTGTCAACAGCTTTCCTGCCTCGCTGTGACTCATGTGGATGGCATTGAGGGAAGACACAGATGCAATCTTGCTGCTCTACCTTGTGGTTTTAGGAACCAGCTCCAGTTAATCAAACCATAATTGTGTTTAATTCCTCAATATTTGTTTTCCCACCAAAGTCAAACGACTGGAGTATGAATATGAACCTGTGTTTAAATATTGTCTCCCCTAAAAAAAAAAAAAAAAGGAAAAGAGGCATGAAACTATTTTAACTGTTTGCTAAACAAATTTTGCTTCCAAGTCCTTCCCTTCTCTGTTGTTTCCCCCCCTCCCTCAGCCCCAAAATAAATAAATAAGCTCTGGCAATAGCTTTTCAGCTGGTGTTCTTTGCTTTTTCCCCTCCTCAGCCTTCCCCAGCGCTGAAAGCATTGCTTTCCACATGGGCCCCCTCCTTCTTCTGCCGTCACTTGCTGCTTATTATATCCCCCCATTTTTAATTATATCTTGATTTTCGTAAAATGATAATTTGTTGTTATGTTTCTGGAATGCAAACGTGAGCGTAATGGGATCTATTTTTCAGAGTTGCCAAAACAAATTAAGGAGAACGGTCGGCTCTTCCTTTGCCAAATGTTTTAGTGTTTTTCCATGAAAGCAAATCTTATTTCGAACTGTGTATTAAAGCTTAAGTAAATAATGCAGCCTGTGAGAAGCAAATTCTATTGTAAAATCAGTTACTGTTTGCAGGCTTTGCTGGCGATACCTGCACAGGGTCGTGCCTGGGAAGAACCGGGGTAACAATGAAACGTTGTTAATTTTAATTTGCCTTTTGCAGGGCGGGAAAAGCTGAACTTTTTTCCCCGAGTGCTGGACGCAGCCCCATAAATATGGAGCATTTGTTGTGGCCGCCTCACGGATGCCCAGGTAGGCGAGGAGGCTCTCGGATAACGACATCACACGGGGCTGGAATGGGAGCAGCTTTAGGCGCTGAGCTTTGTTAATTGTGGGTCCGGGGGCTCGCCTGTTCTTTAGCATCTTTTATTAACATGCATCCCCAAATAATATTGACACTCTTCTTGTTTTATTAGTGCACGTTTACCTTGTTCATGGTTTTATTATTCAAGAATGCAGTTGTTGCCAAGTATTAATCAATATATTATGCTGCTCAGTTGGGCAAGCTGTACAAAAACATAGTGCCCCTAGGGTTAATACAGTCAAGAACTAGAAAAGTGTTTCAGACATGTACACAACATGTGGTTTACTATTATCATTAAATGAGGTGAACTGGGACTCTATACATATGGATTTTGAATTGCATAAATTTTGATTGATATCATTTGAAGACTGAGACCCTGAAAGGGTAGATTTTGTGAAAGACGATACACAGGCCAGCTATTACCACATACAATAATACCAGGAAAAATATCTGAAATGAGCAAGGCAGCTGGCTTTTAAATAGCTAAAACATAACATCAATACTTATTTTGAATAATGGAAAAAAGAGGTAAAAGATGTTGACCTCTGCCTGACAATAACATGTTCCAAAAGTAGAACTGGTCCCGGGAGAAAACCCCCTGCTCAACAGTAGCGACTAAGAAATTTTTTTCTTTCTCTCTCTCTTTCTTTCCTTCTTGTTTTCTCTTGCTTTACTTTCCATTTTCTTTTTGCTCCTCTTTTTTCCCCCACATTTATACTTTATTCTCCCTCCCCGTCAAAGGTAAATTGGCTTTTGAACACGCAGGCAGCCGCCAGAAGGAGAAAAAAAAAAAAACAACAAAAAACCGAAACCCCAAGAATTTTTTGCAAATTCAGGAAACACTTGAGAGGTAAAACCAACATCCTGAGACAGGAGACAAGGCCAGCTTTTGACACCGGGCTGGACCTGCGAGGCCGAAGGAAACCTGGAGCCAGGAAGCGGCCGCTGCCGGGGTCAGGCCGCCGGGGACCCCGCTCCTGGCCGTGCACCGCAGGCCCCCACCGGCCTTTTCATGGGAAATTTGCTGAAAATTTGCTGATCTGCATGAAACGTTTATTGGAGGGGGAGAGGGAGAGCCTTCCCTTGGCTTCTTGTGGGTTCCTGGTTCATATGGCGTTAAGTGGGGAACATAATGTATGCGGGGAGGCGGCAGGGCTCGGAGGCCCCGCGTCCATTTTTTTTTTCCCACTGTGTGATGCACATGGAAAATTATCAATACCTCGCTCCGGCAGATTCCTTCAATTTGCCTGTATTTGTTCAAACTTTTGAGAGAGCACCGGATGCTTAATGCTTCATTTATGATTTATGCTCCATAAATGTATTAAAACATTAGCCATATTTCTGCTATGGCATACTTGAATCCTCCCGGGGAAAAGCCGGAGTGTTTCTCAGGCTGCTACTCCGGCTTCCCTGAGGAGCGAGATTATTTGTGTTGTGTTACACCTCCAAGTGTTGATTAGGCCTCGGTGTTACCCTGACAGAAGTGTCGTGTGGTGCTTCTCTTTAATGGGGTAATAAGCTACATCAACTGCATGAAGGAAATGTTCCTTTTCAAGTCAGAAACGGTGAAAAAAGTTCTCTGTGCGAAGCCAGCAAAGGCTCCATCCCCTTCGTCCTCTCCACTCTGGTAAAACCCTCCAGAATGAGGAACTCTTGGCCATAGCACTTGGGTGGCTCTGCAAATTTATAATCAGGGTTAGAACACTCTAATATATTAAATAGTTACACACCAGCCTCTGCCGAGCCCCGGCTTTTAACCGGCTTGCAGCCTGGCAGGCTCCGAAACACGGCTGTTAATTGGAAAGCAGGAAGGTTAAAAAAGAGACAAACTAGTTTTCTGGCTTGGCTTTGACAGCCTGGGTTATTTATGCAGGTTTTTTCTTTTTTTTTTTTTTTTGCAGGTTTTTCCTCCCCCCATTTTATTTTTTCCCCCCTCTCTTTTTGTGTTGGGGTGGAGGGGTGGGGGCTGTCTGGAGGATTTCTTAGTGGTTGGGAAGCTTCACATTTTTCAGTAAGCATTATTGGGTAACAATTGGTGCAAACATTATGGAGGGGGAAAGGCACATAAATCACGAAATAAAAAAATAGTTTCTGCACATTTTCAAAAAACACGTTGTGCTCTCTGAGGTCCTTTTCATTTTAACCAAATCAGGGGGAACTTGTCCTCACAGCGGCAAGGCAGATGGAACAATAAATCACAGGAACCATTGACTGCCTGCAGTGTACTCTCCGCAGCTGTCACTTTTTTGTCTCTTTGGTTTTAGCTGACATGGTTTGAGGTCCACTGTGAACCAATCTGGACTTTTTTTTTACCGTCATATCCATCAAAACGACCAGTAGCCATCAACCTACTGCAGCGATCGATTCGTTTGCTTATTCTCACGCATAAGCCAATACTCAGCTCACTAGGTGAGGCTTGGGAGAAGCACCTAATTTTAGCTTTTTTTTTTTTTTTTCCTCCCCTTCTTTCTTTCTTTTCTTCTTTTTCCCTTTTTATTTTTTTTCCTTTTTCTCTTTTTTTTTTTTTTTTTT
>VZSR01000514.1:11965412-11980412 GCA_013398615.1 Brachypodius melanocephalos
CTTTCGCCTCCAGCTACAGCTGTGATTTTCTGAGCAGTCTTGGCTAACGTTATTAAAGTTGCATCACGACAGATACAGAGGGGAGCGGGAAACAGCTTCCACCCACACCAACAGCAAAACCCGGCAACAACCGTGGGCTTTTGCTGTTGTTGTCAGTGTTGCTTTTCAGGTGTAGCGAGACGCTTGCTAAGCTCGGAGTTTCCAACTCACTGCTTATTTTGCAAAGTAAACAAGCAAATGTTATGTGCATAACCTTAGCTGTCTCTGCAAAGGTCAGCGCCTGCCTGCCGATTTCCTCCGTCGCCTTTTGGTGGCACTCTGATGCCAGCGATTCCTCCCGCCGCCTTCGGGAAACAAGACGTCCTTTCTTAACAAAAGACTCAATCTACAAAAGGCTGCAAAACAACAACAACAAAAAAAATTTTTTTTTTTTATTAAATTTGAGCTGGAGTAGGAAAGTTTAGCTGGGTGAGGGAAATCGCCCGGTAGGCGCTAAATCCGGACCTCGGGTCGTTCAGGACCTTGTGGGATGCTGTAAAAACGGGGGGGGTCCCTCCAGTATCCTACAACATCCGTGGACATACAGAGGTGGGATCGGAGATCACATTCGGTGGGCTCAGTTTATGACCTGAAACGTTGCAAAGTGTCTTTTCCATTTTAACCAAGTGCCCGTCTGTTGCTGAAATGAGCAGGGATCGAACTTCAGGACACGTTTTTTGTGGGATAAATAGCAGCAAGGAGATACATGGATAATACAGTCGTAGTAATGTTCTTTTTTGAATGTCAAAAATACCTGCTCGCTTTAAAAGCCTCCAGTTCAGTCAAGTTAAATTTATTATATACAATTTTTTTTTTATAGCTGAACTCCATGATTTTGACTTGAGGTGACAGCTGAAAAGCACCAGAAACCCTTGGAATTTCAGATCTATATATTACTATAAAGGAAGAAAATAAAGTTCCGCTAGGAGAAGGCAGGGAATTACATTTACCAAATATACATGGTTTAAAAAACACTACCCCTGAAACATTTACCTTAAAAAAAGTCAAGAGAGCAGAAGTTTTCTTTTGTATCTATAGAGCAAACATCCCTGGGATTTGTAATAAAAACCCAGTTATGAGATCCGGGGTCCCTCCTGTTAACAAGGATCTCTTAGCAGATATTGAAATATTGCCACGTTGGAGAGAAGTTATTTAAGGACCCTCCAGGAGCTGAGGCGAAGGCAGATTCTGCTGAGAGTATTTTCCTCTCTGCAAAGATTTGAAGGGAGCGTGTCCTGAACATATTCCACTTTAGAGAGATGCAACAAATAACGAGCTGCAGTCAAAGCCGGCCCCACTTCATGATGAATTTCAAGGAGTGTGACCAATAATCTTTCTACTTATCTTAAAAAATCCTATGGAAGTAGTAAACCAGTTCCAACAGAACTGAGAGCAAAGTGCGGGGGGGAAAATAAACCAGAAACATCACAAACCAAGCCATCTGTCTGTGAGCAGCCCAAGAATCCTGAGTCCACCCAAGTAGTTACTGCATGTTTTTCTGTACTGCTAATGGATTGCATATTGTTGAAAATATGAATCACAGAATAAATCAGAGCAGGGTGGAAATTATGGGTCGGATTCTGTTCTGGGCCACAGCGAAATTATCAGGTGGATTCTGTTTGCTGCTATTGGGGTGCACATCAGATTAATACTTCGATGTAAATGACTGCAGACTGGCAATCTGAGCTCTCTAAATTTACCAACAGCCAGAGGAGCGAGGCTGGGAGCTGGTGGGGGTCAGACCAGTTTAAGCTGTGGATTTTCACAAACCTTTACTCACTACCCTTAATTCTGCAAGACACACACACGTCTTAAATACACCTTTAAAAATGTCTTGTGCTGGGGACATGCCAAACATCTCTTGCTCCCTTTAGGGGAGACATGAAGAGTTACAAACCATCAGCCCTGTGCCAGAGCTGCTGCCTAGAAAAAAAACCTGAAGTGACTCAGAGTTTTGGCTGAGCAGGGAGAGCAGGATAAGAGGGCCTTACGTTATAGCAATTAGCCAGGAATAAGGAATTTCACTCTGATTACCCTGCCAGCAAAATCTGTATGTATCTAATATCAGATAACATCATCCTGCCTGTGAAAGGAAGGCCACTAATTCCGCAGTATTCTTATTTTCAAATGAATTCCAACACCGAGAGCAGGGAGCAGCTTTGTTAAAAGGGACGGGCATTAATATGCCTAATGGGGGCTTTTCTCCTGTTCCTACCAAACGGGCTCTAACACAATTCCATATTTCCACCAGGAAGCAGTCCTGCATGTTCCCCAATTAGCTGCGGTAGACATTTAATAAAAAGAAGGACGGTAAAAAGAAAAAAAAAAAAACCCACAAAAATTAAAAAGCTGTGCCAGCACAAAACTTTGCTCTCCACTCGCATACAAAACGCGGCGGGGTTAACCCCAAAAAAGCCACGTGGATTCCTGCTGGGTGAGGTTTAATTGGAGCCCCCAGCTGCCCCCCTGGAATGCCCAGCACAGGCACAGTCCTGGCAGGACCGAGCCGCAGGCGCTGCCGAGCGGGTGCTGCCGCTGCTGCTGCTGCTGCTGCTGTTGTTATTTTCCAAGAGGAAATATTTCGGGTCTGCCCTAACATTAGTGCAACATATCACTGCGGCTGCATTCCCTGCTGACTGCAGGCTGTTTGATGAGTAATTAGGAGACCTTCTCCTTAGTTTGTTTGACATATTTTTACAAAACGTGCGGATCTGTTAAAAATTTGCTTGTTCATTTAAAAGGCAGAGTTCCTAAATGAAGCAGAGTGTTTGCTAAATAGATATAATTTTAGGATGTGGTTTCTTTTCTTTTCTTTTCTTTTTTTTTTTCTGTTGCAACTTCAAACACAATAGGCTCTTTTTGCCTTAGAAAGAATTTTTTTTTGTTTCTGTGGAGAAGTAATTATTGTTTGTGCATCTGTGCAGCTTCACTCGGAGCTCATACAGTGAATATCCCTGTAATACTTAGAGATAAACATATCTAGACATACAGATCTCCATGTGTGTACTTAAGTTTGTTTATATTTTACACCCACATGTCAAAACTGGCATCATTAAGTACTTACTGGAAAGCAATAAACACAGCTCTCTTTCCTCTGCCCAGATCAAAGGTGAACACTTTTCCCTTCATTTACCATTCAAACATCTTTAGCAAATAAACCTCAGAGAAAATATTAAATATTCTCAGATATTCCAGCACTCATCCACTAAATACAATTTAAAGATCATCTGCTGCCTCAGATTGCATGATTTCAGTTGGTGATTTAACTTTCCTAACTATGGCTGGGTTGTGTAATTAAAAAGTTTAATTTTTCATGATTTGAAAGCATTTGGAGTTTTTTTAAACGTAAATATGATTTTCTTCATTTTAACTGTGCAAAGAAGTGACACGTCTCAGCACCCTTAATTTCAGGCAATGTTGCTTCTTGCAGTGTTCAAAATTAAAAATGAAAAATTAGACATTCAAAAATAGAAATATAACTGCTCTCGATTTATTTAATGTCAAAAAAAACCCCACTGGTATTTAAAGCCAAGCAATCCTACTGACCCAAAAGTTAAAAATGTCCCCAAAAAAGCAATGCTGGAATAAAGCTATGCTGGCTGAGATTAAAATCCTTTAGTGCTGCAAAATGTGAGCGCAGGGATGATTTAAAAGCCCCGTACTTTCCTAGTCAGCTCCACTTATTGCTTCAGGCTGAGCATTTTGTTTTTCTTTTTTTTTTTTTTTTTTCCTTCCCCCTCCTTTCTTTTATTTTTTTTTTTTTCCTTTTCCAGTGAACACTCCATTGCTTATTTAGGGGAAGCATCTCATTCATCTGTGCCTGCTTCTCGCCGAGACTTTTTCCTGCTGGAGAATTACTGCCTGGCACATCAATAGGCTGCAAATTATATAAGGGCTGTGTTTAACTTGCAGCCGGATTGCCATTGTCGGGAGGGTCCGTGTCTTTTAGCTAAACTGCCTTTTTCTGCAGGAATTTCAGATGTCTGTAATTGCCGCTGCTTTCAGCACAGCTTAAGGTATCAATATCAACTCGATTTGAATATCATAAGTGGGAAGTTGCTCTAAGCAAAACAAAAACATGTCAGTTGCCCAGGTGACATTTTGTAGCAAACAAGGAAATCACAACTCCAGGAAGTGTTGTATTTTATGCCAACAACAATATGACAGTTTTCTCTGTAAAGAAAACATGACACTTTTCCAAATATCAGAGGATGCCTCCGCTGCTCAAGGGATTCCTGTACTGTCACTGAAATGGAAGGTCACAGGCTGGTTTCATGATTTCTATAGTTTCAAAATGTTGTGGTGGAGCGTTTGCACGCTAAATGCTGTAGGCTAAGGGAAATCTTTCCCTTCATCTCTGAAAGAAGTGACAGCAAGAAAAAGGTCCTACTTTGACAGCAGTAACCTCTAGGTCTAGAGGTTCTGCCCCAAGCAACTCTGAAGTAAAATTACCTATGTTAATGTGTTGTCCTCGCTGTCATGCAGCCACACGTGTGCAAACCGTGGCCCGAGGGGTGAGTGTGCAACCAGGGGCTGCGCGGGACCTCTGGAAAATCCTTCTGTCCTGTCCCTTCCTGGCCTTGGATGGAATAAAGACTGGAAAGTTTCTGCAAATGATTTCTTTTAAGAGGTGGGCTTTCCACTTTGACTTCTTGCTATGTGGGTGCCTGCTTCTTGGAGTTTAAATAAACTGGCTTTTGCTTTAAGCTGGGGAAAAAAAAGTTTTAACTTCAAGGCTATGGATAGGATCAAAACACATTTGTTTCCAGCCTTCCTCTTTTTTATTTATTCTTCCCTTTCCCCCTTAAAAAACACACACCTTAGTCTATAGATTATATACTTCCTGCTGCCCTTTTTATAAGCAATAAGAATTTAATAACTGAGGGCAACTCTAAAGTAATATTTATATGGGTCAAGTGGCTTAAAAGTATGCAATAAATGTAAAGTTATGAACCACATTGCCCCTTTTTAAATAATGCAGCTAGCACCAAGATATTATGTTTCATATTCTGGAAAAAGGTGTTTTAGCCTAGGCTTTAGGAGTACACCAGACATGAAAAGTTATACTGATCCCATAATAAAGTCACTGCCTGCTTAATATGGTGTGTTATGTAGAGCTCCAGATCTTAATAGCAGACCACAGCAAGAACGTCCCAGATGATATCAACAAAACCTTCGCTTTCTCATTAGCAATCAGCAAATTCTCCTGGTGGCTGCTGGTTTCAAATAAGGGCAAGTGCCTCAATTCCGAGTGGGAAGCCCAATAGGATAATAGAAATAATGCAGCCTAATCAGCAGTGAGCACACGAGATCCCCCTGCCAGGGCAGGCACTGCTGGGCTGGGTGACTCCCCTTCTGCAGCTTCTAGCAGCTCTCCCCGTCCTAAGGAGCAGGATCCATGGGATGGAGGGAAAGGCAGCTGGAAAAGCCTCCTCGTGCATCCCCACCATCCCATCTCTGCCGCTGTTCACAGATAAGAGGGGCTTGAGGACGTTTGTATAAAAATTAAACATTAAAAACGCCCTTGCAGTGGTTGCTGTGAACACCTAAAGAAAAGCTGCACTGGTTTCTGTGTATATAAAACACATCTAAGTCTGCATGGGGAGAGGGGGGACACAAATTGTTTTAATTTGGCCTCATGACACCATTGACTTCTTGGATAAATCAGATCAAATATTTGTCATCATGGCCCAAATGACCATTCCTTTGTCAGCCAGCATACCTGCACCAGAGCTGCTACCTGCACTGGTATTTTTATTCCTTATTATTGCCGTTGGATTTAAACAGGCTTTGTGTTTGGCCACACTTGCAGCAGGGCATTATTAAGCATGGGGACAACCATTGCTGTTGGCCATTCTAGTGAAAGTGTGAAGGACATCTCCTGCTCCTGCAGCCTGAATAAGCCATGGCTATGCTTGGGGAAATAAAGAACCGTTTTAGTTTTTGCACTCATTTTCTAATTGTAAGGGCTTTTTTTCCCCTCACGTTTTCCCTTGTGGTATTCACGTGCTCTTAGAATATCCTATTTCTATCGAAGAGCGATTTTTTTGCGCTCTTGTTCAGTCCCGGTTAAAAATTAAGCCTGCAAATGTGGTTGGTGCCGTGCGAGGAAATGCAAGTCTAAGCTGCAGCAGTGTAAACAAAAATGTGTTTTAAGAGGTGCTTAACTGTGTTTTGAACCCTGATTAAGCCTAAGGTTACTCAGTGTTTATATGTGCGTTCGCAGTGCACTGGGAAAATTCAGTGTTTAATGGTTCCTGTGCTGATCTTTTGTTAGAGCCCTGGGCTGTGGTGCCCGAGAGCAGCGATTACTGGTCAGATTAAAAACCACAAACTCTTTCTAATTCCGAGTTTTGTCCAACTTTATTCCCGCTGATGTGAAGCAGGGCTCTGTATATCTCTTAGGGTTTGGGATTTTAAAAACTGACACCACAGGTCAGTCCCCTGAGCTTTTATTCAGCTGATTTAGTGGGGCAGGGCAGTGTTTTGGACACATCAAATGGAATAGTTTCCAACTATGGAAACTCTCTTTTTATTTTTTTTTTTTGTTTGTTTAATAACTATGAGATGGTAAATGGACAAGGAGGGTACCTCTAAAGAGCAAAAGGCTCCAAAAAATGGGTGATAACGTAGGGAGATGAGGCAACAGCACAAAGCTACATTTCCAACTTCTCTGCACTATTTTGAATTCTGTGAATGACCTTGCTGAGTACTCCATTCTCCTAAAATAACGAGCAGGTCAATACCAGTCCTGCTTGTGTGATAAAACACAGTAATTGCTGACCAGGACATGTCCACAAAGGAGCTGGGAGAGCTGATCTGGGGGAGCGAGGACGCTTTCACCAGCAGGGTCAGGAGATCCTGACAGTTCAGGACAGTCCATGGCAGGGAAAGACAAGACATGTCGAGGCAGACTGAAAAAACAAACTGATGGATGAGGGTGACGTGACCAAAGGGAAAACTGTGTCAGCAAATAAATGCATATTCACTAAAAGAAAACCTCTTGTTTATCAGAAGTGAGAGGTGAAATTGAGACTACTGATGGTAAATTGCACGATTATGGTGCTCAAGTGAGAGGGAGAAAGGGGCTCTGGGAGAAAAGCAGGCCCTGCACATCTAAGCACCAGCTCTACCTGCACCTCCACGGAGGTTAGAAATTTAGGGGAAGGTTTCTGATATCAAAGCAGCGAGGCTGTGGAGCATGTGGGTACTCCACATGTGGGTAACGATGTGCAAAACCACTAACGGCTCCTAAAGCAGAGCCTGATGACAGAGGATTAGAGGACACATTGTCCGCACTGGGGAGGGCTTGGGTGGGAAGACCCAAAGAGCCTCATCCAGTCCAGTTTAATGGAAACACCCTGGAAACTGGAAATACTGAGGCACACCTAGCTCAGACTGAGGCACACCTAGCTCAGACCGTCTAAACTTCCATTTCTGGTTGTTTTTATTACATGGCTTTAATCCGTGCAGATCCCAGGCATGGGGAATGCTTGGCCTCAGCCACTCTGCAGCGTGGGAGGGCACCTTACAAGATGTGCTGTGGTGGAGTGGGGTTGAGCTTCTATTTTACCCAAAAAAGAGTTTTTGGAGTGATTTCAACAGTGCTGGTGTGCTACAGAAGAGTTCAGAGATTGAGGAGCACCAGGTGGGGCAAGAGGAGGATGTGCACTGCTCAGGTAGAACAGACACACAGGGCCACTGCCCTGAGGTGATGCCACCTCTCTGTGTCTTACTCTGGAGGAACAAGAGACAGATTAAAACCAGAAAAGGAGCATAAAAAGAGAGAAAAGGAGCATAAAAAGAGAGAAAACAAAGTAGAGAAAGGGGAATATTAAGATATTAGGCAGTAATTCTTCCCCGTGATCCTGGCTGAGGAATTGCAGCTGCCCCTGGACCCCTGGAAGTGTCCAAGACCAGGCTTGGAGCAGCCTGGGACAGTGGAAGGTGTCCCTGCCGTGGCAGGGGGTGGGATGGGGTGAGCTTTAAGTTCCCTTCCAACCCGAACCAGAGTAAATCTTGCCTAAGCTCTCAAGACTGGTATCAAAGTTGATTTCCCCCAGCCTGGGGTTGCACTGGAACGGCACTGGCACGAATTGTGCCCAGGGAGTGTCATTTGCACGGTGGCTTTCATTGCATCCCACATGTGGGAATGGCAGCCCTGGAGTCCTGGAATCCTTGTGTGTGTGTGCAGCTCCTCTGCTCGCCTGACAAGGGATCATTAGTAACTCGCTGATGTCTCTCTCTGTTTGTTCTACTTCACGAGACACTTCCCCAACTAATTTAGAGCAAAGCTTGGTGTTTACTTGGCTTCACAAAATGACACTCTTTCCCCCCCAAGATTGCTGCAAAGTCTTGGCAAAGAATATTTACATAAACAGGTTTCAACTTCATCAAGAGCAGGTCGGGAAAGGAGGACAAATCCAAGTGGAAGGGAGATAGAGCAGAGCATGAGGCAGAGCAGTTGATCTGTCATTTAAGGCTGGAAAAGGAGCACTTCTAATGCTTGCAGGACTGCTGCAGCCCTGCTGATAGAGTCACAGAGTTACCTGAGAGCCTTAAAACTCCTGGAAATAGGGAGGAAGAGCTGTGGGGAGTGGTGGAGGGGTCCAGCCTCACTGCAGGGCTGGCAGGGACAGCAAGGGCAGCACGAGGCAGCGAATCACCCACTCATCACTGCAGCTTTGTGCTGCCACCGTGCACTGGAAGGCTTTGAAGCCTAGAAACGATGAAATTTTAATTGTTAGTAACCTCTCAGGGTCCTGGGGATAAAGCCTCTAGGACTGGAAGGAAGGCAGAGGGTGGCAGCACTGCTGATCTCCCCGCATGAGCGTGGCCATCGTCCCCACAACTTCACTCCCCAACTTTTTCCATCTTGAGGGAAAGGTGGCTCATCAGTACCCATTCCAGGAACCCAGGGGTGGACAGAAAGAAAAGGAATTAGTTTACGGGAAGCTGATGGGTCCGGTATGTAAATAGAAGCCACTCGCATCCTCATTATGGGGGCTCTTTTGAATAAATGTTAGCCTTTAAGTGCCAGCTGTCACTCTATGCATGGCCTCCCTTCTTACAACTAACCTCTCTGTCACCTCCCCTTGTCTCCCTAACTTGTCCTATTATGCAGTACCAAGCTGAGTCATTGTTTCAAGCAGGAGGTGACATGTTAATAGCTTAATAATAGTATAATCTCGCAAATAATAATATGCTGTCACACTGTCTGAAGCACAATGTTTACAGGAGAAGTGGTAATGTATGATGACAGTAATTTGAATAAAAATGAATTTACTGCTCTTGTCTCATTTGCAGTAAATTTTCGCATCTTTCATGCACAACTGGTGCTCCATGACCTCTTTCATTATTGTGTTCTCAGTGGCTGCTGCCTGCTTTAAAGTGAAAGGCAGGCAAATGAAACAGAAACCTGCAGCTTAATAAGGGCTCTCCAGAAAAGAGTTCGCGCCGCGGCTTCTGGAAATCTCACTTTGTTTGTTGACGGAGCCGGGGCGGTGCCGGCCAGGCTGTTCGATTAATGCAAGCTGGAGGTGCCCATTGAAAAGCAGTCACACCATTCTGGATCGGCAATTTGCAAAATAATCGTCACGAAACTGTGGCAGAGCGGAGGGGGGAAAAGTGTTCGGAATGCAGAGAGGAGCGTCGGGGTTGGAACTCGAGTTCGCGCAGCTTAAGGAAAAGCTGATTGTGAAATGCTCTGGGTGCTTGATGTGGGGAAAAGCAATCCTTGAGTTAATTATAAATGCGTGGTGGTGTGATAGTGGCCTGGTAAAATTTAAAAATTATCCCTGAATACATAAAATGTTTTGTTCTGGATGATTTCTGCCTCGCCCTGTGTTGCATCGTAAAATTCTGCCGTTTCCACGTCTGGTACAGACCAGGGCTCCTGGTATTATCCTGACAAATAAATAGGGAATGTACTCTGTATCAAAACTCTGTATCAAAACTGCCTTTGGAAAATCTGAATTCCTAGGACAGTTCTGCTTCTCTGAAAAGAAAAAAAAGAAGTTATTACGTGATGTGGTTCATTTGATGAAAAAGAAGAAAGTTTACAACTCACAACTGATATGCCTGGACTAAATTTAGTTTGATGGAATGAGGACAACTAATTGAAACTTGCTGGGACTCAAAACACTGTGCAGGACAGATTCTCCCCAAAACTGCTGGGTTTTATCTGAGTTTAAGTGAATGTATAGAATTTAAAAATATGGTTTGCATGACCTAATTTGACATAATTAAGACCCCAGATTACCTCTCTGTCCTTATATATACAAATGCAGTTATGTGGTTTTTTCATTGCTTGTGCTTGTACCTAACAAATACAGTCTTTTCCTCTAAATTGAAAGTTCAGCAGTGTTAGGGTTTTTTTGGAAATTAGCACTGCTGCTGCTCTTCTGATCCTCCTGCAGAAACTGGGAGCTGAGCTGGAGACCAGCCTCACTGACAGGCCGTGGCAGGTGGGGAAATCCAGCAGGAAAAGGACACACTTGGTAATGGATTATCAAAAAGCAGAGTTTGTTGTATTTTTGACTCTGAGTTTTTGAGAGGGGAAAAATTTGGTTTTCAGTATCCCAGCTTTGCACACTCTGGTGCTAAAGGCTGATCTCTTTCTTTCAGCTGTTTCTGAAAATAAAATATTGATTTAAGTAATTCAAAATTGCCTCCAAATCTAACCCTATGGCAGGGGATTGGAACTGGATGGTTTTCAAGGTTCCTTCCAACCCAAGCATCCAGTGATTCCATGATTTTATGAAGAGAGTGCAGCTGATGGGTTTCATAACCACCTTGCAAGACTGAGATTGGTTTTGAACTGAATTTTCCTTTTTTTTTTTTTTCACATGAAAAGTACAAGAGGCTTCAGTTGGACTGCTTAGAGTTGCAAGGGCTGCAACTCCTCCAGGTAACTGCATTAAAATAAATTGTTTTGCTGAAAAGATTTTTTTTGTTGGAGAATATTTTCCGCTTAAAAATAATTTATGCTTTCCCAGTGTACTTTTAACCATTTTTTTCATTTTGGAAATCCCAGTCTTGTGCACCAAAAACCAAGACACTCGTGACATTACAGAGCTAAATAATGATTAATGGAGATTATGTGCAAAAGGGTAGAAAAGAACAGAGCAACAAAGTCTCTCTTTGGCTGATGGAGTTTATTTCATGTGTATAAAAGGTCTCTTTCCCCTGAATCTCTGATGTTCAAGGGGATGTCGACACTTCTATGTCCTGCTTGAAACTCAAAGGTCCCTTTTGTTGCCACCTTTTAATTATTTAAATGTAGGCGAATCTGATTAAAGCTCTTAATTAGATGTATTTAAGATTGGCAAATATGTCACTGTCCTGAACAGCCAATGTCACCCACTGGTACGTGTCAGTTATTTGCTAAATTGCAAGAAAGTTTCTTGGGTACAAAAAAAAAAAAACCACAAAACCCCACAAAAATATTACGTTTGTGGAAATAAATAGTGAGTGGACCTGATTTTCGTGGCATGAAAGTCAAGTAGAGTTTTTAATTGACTCCAACAGGCTCTGGATCAGGTCTGTGGGGTGTTTGGTGCTCAGTTACAAGTTAGTGCTCTCTCTAATCACCTTGTTCTCTAAAGGAAATAGATACTAAACAGGAACCATCTGGTAATACATTCTGTACCTCTTAATTACAATGTTTTGAGTGGCACCTAAATAAATTTCATTTACAAGCACATGACTGCTTGTCAAAAGCTCTGTTGATAATTTTATTATTGTAGTTTACCTTCTCGCTTAATGACCCCGGCCCAGTAAAGTCAGGAATATTCAGCTCCATTGCAAAAAAAAAAAAAAAATTGATTGTCTTAAAAATAGAAAGACACAAACTCCATCTCTCGTGGTGTGTTTCTGATTATTTTCAAATGTCTGGAATATACATGACATGGATGTGGATCCACAATAAAAATTACCAAAATTCTGATTTCTTGGTAGGAAGGAGAAGCTGAGGCAGCTCTGCGGAGAGCCTGGGATGGTTGTAAAGTGCTCGTGTTATTTTATGATCTCTGTGTTCCTGTGTAGATGTACTGTAGCATTTAGACAATTTTCTCTTTGTTAGCTGCAGGAAAAGATCAATATTAAAAAGAAGTTGAGTGACTCTGTGGATTACTCTCCTGCGTTTTCACCCTGGGAGGTGGGGATTTAAACCCTGTCCCTCGTTTGGAGGCTGAACCACAAACCCAGTTCCAAGACCACTTTGGAGCCACCCCTAAATTTGGAGGTTTCCAGTTTGGGGTTGCTGCCTATCCCTGGCTAGAGCTGAAAATGGCTCTTCTGATGTCTTAGTAATCTCTGGTGGAAATTAGTCTGTATTGCAAAATCAACATATAATGTGGTAGGATGACTACCAGCCCCCTTTGGTGAAAAACCTGGGACAGCACTGGGATGGAGCAACGCCCATGGAAGGTGCCACCTCAGAGCTTGCCCTGCCCTGGCACCCTGCATTTCACAGAAGGGTTTTTTGGGGTGCAGGGAAAGATTTTCTCATGCCATGACATCTAACAGTGGCACATCCTCTCACCAGGGATGAGCAGCTTCCTGCACAGCAGATCCTCATCTGTCTACATTCAATAATCGTTGGAGACAAAACAAATTACAAATAATGTGCAGCTTTTGCTAAGTTTCACTGGGAAACTGCTAATTCAGCTTTGTAATTCAAAAGTCTTTTAAAAATAAGTTGGAGGAGACAAAAATCCTAAGAGGAAAGGCACAAGGGAGGTTTCTGGGAAAACAGGAGGAATGTGGCACCTGGAGGGGTTTTGTCCAGTTCTTTGGGATGAGCTGCCCAGGGGAAAACATAGAGGCATAAAAAGTAAAATAACCTTATTTCTAAATTCATGGCAAATTAAAAAAGGATTCCTACTGCTCTCAGCAGGGTCCTTTATTCCTTTTTAGTTGCAGCTGATGGTTTTTCTCTTCTTAAAATAATTTTGTCTCCAGGTCTCAATCTTGATGTGGGAACTTTAGGAAACAGATAAGCTTTCAAATATTTTTTTAATCAATGCTTTGGCGAGCTGGAGTTGAAATAACATTTAAATTCTGAGAGATGCTGGTGAAATAGAGGATGATCATCGCCAGGTGGGTTTGTAAGTCGGGTTTGAGGCAACTGAGCTGCCTGAGGAGGAGAGGGAATTCACCATACACAGCAAACTGTTATCCCCTACAATATAATATCTGGATTTGAAGCTGATATTTAAAGAGGGCACTTGCTTTACTTATGAGATTAAAGGCAAATGCTCTCTTTTAAAAATGAAGTCATGCTGTGTTTTGCACCTTTTGACACTTATTAACTCAGGTCATTAAAAAGAGGCTAATTAAAAAAGAATGTAAAACAAAAGAGTCATTTGTCTATCGCCGGGCTCGGTTCTTCATGTGCGCTGGCTGGAGGCACTCTCCGTTTAAACCTTGGGTACAGAAAGCACTGGGAGCCACTGGGGCATGCTTGGAGCTTGTCATGGCTCTTGGCGAGCCTGTGGTCCGGCTCATTATGCACCTCATAAAGAAGAGAAGTCATTGTCATCAAAATTAGCTGAAGCTGGAATTTACATTCATGGAAATTTTGGTTTCGCCACCGTCCTCCGGGGCCGGACGATAAAAGGAAAGCTTTTCCCAGCCGCAGTTAAAGGATGTGAAGTTCAATAAATGCTTAGCGCTTCGTTAAGGCGTTTCCAAACTGAGCTTTGTGCACGTGAGGTTTTACAGCTGGTGAGGATTCGGGGCAAACAGCCTGTGAAGTTCACTGGTTCTGGTGTGGGAGATGTGCTCAGAACCTTCCAACCCGGCTTGAAAAGACACCGGCCTCTTGGAACCCCAAGAGGTTCCTGTTCTTCCAAAGGGACACTGCTAGAAGGCACCTTCTCTCCTGTCGGGTTCAAAAGTTGATGTTTTTTGGAATAAACTCTTCTGGTGAGGGAGTCCTTCCAAGGAATCCCAAGGGGCTGTGGGCGGATTTGTGCAATATCTTTACTAAAAGCGTGTGTTGTGCTGGTCCTGAGGCTCATCCAAGCTGAAGCTGACTGGAGATATTTTGAGAGCAGGAGTTTTTCTGTCCCTGGAGGTCTCCCACCTCTCCCCATGCAGATTCAGGTGATGGCTTGGCACTAGTTTAGCCACCATGCTGCAGGTCCAAAGCTGTAAAGATATTTATGGAAATATCTCCTGCAGGGTTTCAATCCCTTCCCATAGCTATGGGCCTTGCTCACCTCAGAGCATGGGGTCAATCAGCAAACATTTCTAGAGAGGGCTCTCCTAACAAAAGTGCGTTCCTCCGAAGATCCAAGATTTGTGGGTTGGAATCGATTCTGACCGCTGTTTTTTAAAGCCTCCCCAATCTCTCCCCACACAGATGACCGTAAATTCAGTCCAGAGCCTTGATTCACAAGGTATTTAAACAGATGCTCTTATTTAAACATAAATCCTATCATAAACTTCAAATTTATGCTTACATGATATCCTGACTTAGGGTCTTAGAGCTGGAAAACACAAAGGGATTAATGAACTTAAGGAAAAGGTTAGGAATGTCATTCAAATGCTGATTGAGGCAATGGCCTTTCCGAGGCAAGGTCTCTCCAGCGCTGGAGTCTAGCCCGACCCTGGGAGAGGGAAGAACGCAGAGGGTGTTGGATCCTGCCCCAATCCCAGGCAGGTCCTGTGGTGTGGTGGTGCCAGGGGACCACTTCCAGCCTTGCTCCCTGTGCTGATCCATCCCCTCACCAAGCCAAGCTCAGCCCCTCACTCCTCCTCCCAGCCAAGGAGGGTTTGGGGGGGCAGCCAAAGCACATAGGGGAGCTTAATTCCCCCTCCCACCAAATTAATATATAGATCTATACGCTGAACAAACCCACGTGCCAAGCTCAGAGCCTCAAAAGTATCAGGACCAAAGGGTTAATAAACGTCTGCAGCAAAGCGTCTGGCGCTGGTGGGGGCTCCGATCATCAT
>VZSR01000514.1:11982912-12060412 GCA_013398615.1 Brachypodius melanocephalos
GGATCTCAGTTTCAGAGAGAAGAGGTGCTCAGTAGAGGAAGAAATGGGCTGAGATAAGCCAACACAGGTAAACGGTTTGGTATTTATGGATTCTGCCCACTGTGATCCCATTCTGACCAGCTCAGTCCTCATTCTCCCACCCACGCCGTTCTCTCCCACCCCAGTGAGGATGGCTGGGTGAGGACGAGGGGGAGATGAGGAACTCATTGATTAGGGTGACCTCTCCTCACCTCCTCTTCCCTTGTCAAACACTTAGAAGAGTGTGGGGGAAGCTAATAAGGCAGGGCTTGGCCCTCCTCCACTTGGCGCTGGCTTGCAGCCGTGTTTGAGCTGCTCTGATATTGACTGCTTCTTTACAGCTCTGAATATTCAGCTGCCATAGAAATGCTCTTTAGCTGACCCTAAATTTGTACCATAATGGCCCTTGGTGGCGAGACAGTTAATGCCAGAGGTGTGGTCCCCGGGGCTTACTTTTATTTATGTTTCAGGTCGGCTTCTTTTCTTAAAAGTGCGCACTTGTAAAATCCATTTTCTTTTCCGACCCCTCCTGATTGCGCTATAATTTTTATTCTTGCTTCATCAGCAGCCCTGAGATTTACAATTAAGCGCAAAAAACAGTGTTAAGGTTGCGACACGCACGAAAGCAAAGAGATTCAAAGTTAAGGGTGAAACTCTATCCTTAATTCACTCAGTGGGTTTTTTTTTTTCCCTTCTTTTTAGGCGGAAAGCAGGAGAAAAAGTGCTGTGACATGAAAGCCTGAGCATGGGCTGGCGGCCGGAGCCAGATCCAGGGCAATGAGCCACTGAGCGCTGCCGCTTCCACCGGGGCTGCCAAATTCCAGCGCACTCAGAGGATGACCCGCAGCAACCCCAATTCAGGCTTGGGTGTCTCTTCTGCAGAAGCTGCCAATTAGAAGGAGCGATGCCAAATTATTTGGCAGATCTGTGCCACGGACAGACAGCCAGCCCTAGACTCGCGCCGGTTTCCTTGAACTGATTACCATGACAATAACGCGGACTTGAATAAAGGATGCTTTTTTTTTTTTTTTTTTTTTCTTTCCAACAGAGAGGGGCGTGAGAAGAAGGGGATGGGGAGCTGGAGACCAACTGATCCCGTTTCACTGGCAAAATGTTTGATTTGGCCCATGACGCCGGCCTGGTGGCTGGAACGGCATCTGCCACTGCCTTTGCATCTGCCGAGCTGCGTGGAGCTCAGGGATTGAGCAGTGTCCCTTGTCAGAGGATAAAAGTGCACAGCCAGAGCTGCTCAGCCCATCCTTCTTTTCCTCTCTAAAGAGTGAGCATGGAAAAGCAACACCAGAAGATATGTTGGTGGAGAGCTCCTCTAGTAGACGCATTAGGGAGGGTCCTGGGTGAGCCTCGAGTGTGAAATGACCCAAATTTCTTCACTGAAAGGGTGATCAAGCACTAGAACAGGCTGCCAGGGCAGTGGTGGGGTCACCATCCCTGGGAATGTTCAAAAGGCAGGTGAATGTGGCACTTGGGGACAGGGTTTAGTGACTAATTGTTGAACACGATTATCTTAGAGGACTTTTCCAACCCAGGTGATTCTGTGGTTCTGTGAGATGGCCAAGCAGGATACGGATGTGTTGGAAGGAGATGGTGAAGGGAGAGTGGCCTTCAAGGATGCCGAACACCCTCCCTTTCTGCCTGTCCTTCCCTGCATCCAACCATCCATGGAGGGAACTGGGGATGACCTCTCTGCCCACACTTGGACCACAGAGATTGTGGCTGCCCCTGGATCCCTGGAAGTGTCCAAGGATAGGTTGGACAGGGCTTGGAACAACCTGGGATGGTGGAAGGTGTTCCTGCCCATGGCAGGGTGGAACTGGATGATTTCAAGGTCCCTTCCAACCCAGATTAGTTTAGGATTCTATGAAATCCCATCTCTATCCAGGTAAAGGGATGGGTTACCCCAGGTGGGGCACAGCAGAAATCTCCTCCCACGTGTATCCCTGCCCTGCTCCTGTACAAGGATATTTAATTCCATCCCGAAACAAAGGCAGTTGTCGCTCACTGCCTCTGGAGCACGGCTGGGAAAAGTAGACTGTCAAGGGGAGTTTACTTCCTTTGTTAATAAAAGAGAAGAAAAAGAGTTTATGGATCTTTTCCTGAATATGAATATTAAATAGACTAGTTGTGGGAACCCTGATTTTAATTTCCTATGTCTTTATTTGGAATTCTACTCCCTCTTGGAAAGGTGTCTACTTAAATATAGGGGGAAAGGGAATTTAATGAATTACAAAAAGGGTTATTTTACATGGAAAATGTGTATTCCTGGCTATTTCCATTTAAAGAACATGACATTAGTGTGGAAATTGCCCCTTATGAACAGGTCATTAATGTCAACTCTACTAAAACTGACATCACCTGCTACTATTTTAATTGTGTGTTTTACTAATGCTAACCATTTTCCTGACAATAGAACCCCCCTAAGCTTAATGAATCTTTGCAGAATACATAAACCAAGGTCAATATGTAAGAAATGCCTCAAATGTTAAGAAACTCTCCCTGAGAAGCTGAAAGAAAAGTTTATTATTCTTTTACAATCATAAGAATAAGAGCAAAAATAGAAATCCTCCACAATATGTTTTCCAGATCATTGTATATAAAAAGCTTTGATGCTTCTGGGAAATCTTTTCGATTAGCTACTATTTTATATGAAGAAAAGGACTTATTTTATCCAGTTACATTTCCAAGATTTATTCCTTATTTTCCAATACGAGTGGTATATTAAATAAAAACCAAAAAATCCCAAGTACTTCCTTAGTGTCATATGTAACAATCACATTTTTTTTCCCATGGTTTGGGGGGTGAGAGGCTGGGAGTGGGGTGGGGGGGGTTGGAAAGAGAGAAAATGAAATCCAGATTTGTAATTCCTAACAGGAGAAATTCGATCCTTTCCAATGTTTAAGTAATATTTCCTGTAAAACATACGAGGCCATCTGCAGAGCTGTTTCCAGACACATTTTGAAGTGGCAAGGGCAACTGAAAGAGACCCGAATGGAGGCTGGCATTTCACCTCTGGGAGATGGAGCATTAAAGGTTTTGAAAAGCTGGTTCTACAATTTTACAAAGTATTCAACCACTGCATAGTTCATAATTTGTTTAATTTACCTACCTTTTATAGGTATGGGGAGGGGGAAATCCGCTCTGTAAGAGACAGTATAAAAACCAAGACAGCTGTAAAAAGCTAATGTACAGCTATCAGGAATGCTTCATGTTTTCAGCTGATTGAAAATGTATTTTATCCTTTACAGGCCAAAACTGTTCCCCTAGAAAAACTGTGTGGAGTGAAACGTATTTGGGGAGACAACAGAAACACCGAACCCTTTTTGTTATTTAAGTCTATTACGGAATTTTGTTTTATTGTTGGTCTCCAGGGTCACCTTATGAATTCGTGTTACTAAAATGTTACGGCCTCACTATAATATTCACTTTGTGGAAGGGTCTGCATTTACCAAATCTCATCCGAGATCGAATATAAATGAGAAACTTGCATCTCTCTTCGAGGAATATATTTTAGACCGTTTTCTCCCCCTTTTGGAATTACAGACAGATTCTAAAATTGAATTCTTTTCCTTGTGCCAGGATTGGGTAAAATGACTGAACACTTAGGCTTACCTTTGATACATGTCTCAAATTTAAAATTTGCATCACTCAAGTAGTTAACTTTAGGGCCAGATTCTGCCCTCAGCTGTGCATATTTGGGAACCCCATTAACTCCCCTGGAAAATAATGTTATACTGTTTGGATGCACTGGAATGAGATACATTACAATGTTACCTTCTGTCATTCCCCTGTAAAACTCAGTCTTTGCTGCAATTTTTATTTTGCTGGCTGGTGGTGCAGCCCTTTTATTCTGTCAGTGCCAACTGGCCTGCTGGATATTTGTACCTGTCCTCTCACGTCTCTGGTTGTGCTGTTAAGATTAAATACGATGAGTAGAATAAAAACCGGTAGTGCCCATGAAATTTAAAAATTGTCATCTGGTTGGTTTTTTAAACCATGTTTACAAAGAAATTAAATTTCTGTAACTCAAAGGGTTTTGGTCAGAACTAGGTGCACATGGAGAGAGGCAGTCCCTACCCCACACACTCCCTCCTTGGAGCCCCAGGACTCCAGCAGCTTTTGTCAAAATTACCTTGAGTAAAATATTCTCCAAGGGTGGAGAATTTGTGACATGAGTTTCTCCAGTGTCCATTTATTAATAAAATGAAGGTTATTTCAGTTTCTATGCAGTGTTTCTGTCTCTGTTTCTCACTTGTGAGATGGAAGGGCACTCTTTTATCAATTTTCTTGGCTTCACACAAGTTCTTCTTTTTGCAGACACCAGAGACAGGAGGATCCCACCATCAGGCCGGTGCTCCCACTCACTCAGGGATCTAAATCCTGTGGGATGATTTGGGCTTTGGAGAGAGGCTGACTTTCACACAAAGCACTGGGGTGAGTTGTTAGAGCCTCTCCTTGGCACCCCCAGGGGTGCCAAGGGCCACCCTGAAAATGAGCACTTCCACCCCTTCCCTCAGCTTGTCTCAATCCCTCCTCTTCCAGCAGAATTTATGGTGCTGAACTTCAAAATTAACACAGAGTGAGTGGGAGGACATAAAGGAAATAATTTTCCATCTTCAAGGGGGGTTTTTTTGTGGTCTCTTGCCCATCCCAGCAGCTGCTTTTGGCCGGCAGTGCCGCGGCCTCGCGCTCTCTGATGGCACACGAAGCCAGAGAAGCGCCTTCAGAAATGTCACTTCCATTTCCTCCCGAAAGCAAAACACTTCCTACAAGGGAAGCGCACATTACAGCTGAATTATAAATGAGGGCTGGTGTTTTTGCGAGGTACAAATCGCAGGCATTCTCCATATTGTTAGAATACCAATTTTATTTTCCTGGTGTGCAGTACCCGGTGCAGCGCGGGGTCCCCGGAGATGCTCGGTCCTCCCGAGATTACTTCAGCATTGCATTACTGCTATCACATATCCATTACATATACTCTTTCAGACAAGTGGAAATGTTTTCACAAAAACAATCTGGAATCTTGGCTTAAAACCCAAGCTTGCTGTCAAGGCAAACAGAGTAGCCTCAAAGAGGACTTATTTCTATTTTGTTCAGACAAGTATGTTGTTTCTGGATTATAATAAGGGGAAATATAGCAGCTATCAGTCTTCAGTTTATTTGACAAGCTTCCTCTGACAGAGCTGGAGGAATAAGCCCTGGCCCTGCAAACTCGTTCTCCTTCAGGTATTCCCTTTGGCTCCAGCACTTTTATTAGTGTGATTAAGGGCCACACACGTGTTTACAGGACAGGAGTCGCAGGATGGGATGATGATATATTTCCTTGGCTGTTACTTATTTTGCAAAGTTTTAAAAGCCTTTGCTGTTCTCAGAGCTTGTCTCTCTCTCTCAGCCAGTGCTCTAAGAGCTTGTCCCATCACCTATCAAACAAGGTCAACGAGCAGGTTATAATCAGATGCCAAATAAACAAATGCAAACTTGAAATCAAGTGATTTACTGTCTGTTTTCATTAAGTTCTTCCCAAGGAAGCAAACACTTTATGCAGCACAAGGGACCTGTGGATAGGGTCAGCGGCCGTGCTGAGGCAAGACATGGTGTGATGGTTTTCACCCAAATGGACTTTAATGACACTGAGTGTGAAGGGAAAGCTGCCTCGTGTGGGGAAAAGTGCCTGGAAACAGAGCAGCATCTCTTCACCTTACAGAAAATTCTCCTTGGGAAGATGTGTGCAGTTTTAACATTCATGTGTTTGCATTACTCGGACTTTCCTCCTCTTTAGACCAGAATTTTCCCTGTGCTGTCAGCTAAAAAAAAACAAAACAAAAAACTCAGGACATGGGAGTTTGTAGCTTCGTTATAAAGCTCAGCCCATCTTAAAATTAGAATTTCAATTTGTTTAAGAATTCCAGCATGAAGTTGGGAGTGCCCTCAGGGAGCAGGACACCTTTGTGTGGAGAGGTCTGGCCTCAGTGGGAAAAAAAAGAGCAATGTAAAAGCAGGGAGACATTCAATACATCTGTGCTATGTGTTTTCCTAAGGAGTGATGGGACTGCATCACCCTCACAGAATAGTCAGGGTTGGAAGGGACCTTGAAGAGCACCCAGTGCCACCCCTGCCATGGCAGGGACACCTTCCCCTGTCCCAGGCTGCTCCCAGCCCCAATGTCCAACCTGGCCTTGGACATTTCAGGGATCCAGGGGCAGCCACAGCTGCTCTGTGCCAGGGCATCCCCACCCTCCCAGGGTGGAATTTCTTCCTAATTAATACACAAAACCCCCGTGTAACAACATCTCAGCACTCTACTGGCCTGTTACACACAGGGAAAGGAGTCCAGGTTTTGTCTCCATAAATCACAGCCCTGGAGCACTGCTTGGGAAAGGCATGTCACTTGGACGACACAAAATGTTGAGCAACTTGAATTGTTTTTCCATGAAGCTTAATCCCTTGATAGCAGTTTCCTTGCTTATATCTCCTTAATACAGCATAATTTCAATGTTTTCTAGGCAGAGTTATAAAGCTCTTTTTTCCAGCATAACATTGGCTACAATGTGGATGCACTGGCCAGAAGTTGTGGTTTGCTTCTTTGCCATTTTGTGATTCAAGTTCAAAACAACAAATTTTAACATAACCTATTCTGAAATTTTGCAAATATCATTTGCCAAAGCAAAAGCTTTGCCCTCAGTTTTTCTGTATTTGTTTTATAAATTTTCCCTTTCCCACATTTCAGAAAATTTCCCAAATGAGACTGAGCCAAAATTTTTTTTTCCTCTCTCTCTCTCTTTTTTTTTTTCCTAAAGGTTGCATAAATATTTCACATGTATCTCCCTTTAATTAGATCATAACATTGTAAAGTGGCACAGAATCTTCTCTTTCCCCAAATTAGACATGAGAACCACAAACAAATTAATTTGTGTCTCAGGGTTTTGACTGGGCCTCTTGGCCTGCTCCAGCACTAATACAGGCACTCGTGACCCTCTGGATTTCAAACGCCTGAGGGTAAAAAGCAATTATAAAAACATGACTCTCCCAGATCAGCTTTCGAATCTGCCTTGTCTCTGTTTTATTGATGGGAGATTGAAGGAAGATTCAAATCAGCTATCCTTCAATTCTTTACCGGCAGCAAAATACAGAAATCATTAGCTTTTTCTGTGTAAATGACTTTGTCCTGCTTTATCATTCAAAACTGGCCAGGCATTTGACTTGGAAAGACCATGTTGAATATTTATTTCAAGTTTTGTTACTTGTAAATAGTATGGTGCTTTCCACCTTATTTTCTTTTCTCTTCTTCAGACTAATTTTTGTAACAATTAGAGCGGGAACTAATTAATATGCAGGGTTTTTTAATAGCTAAAGAACACACACTGATGTAAATTAGGATGATCTTGCTCTCACAGGTCTATTGTTATGGTAAGGAAGCCCTGCTGCACAACCATTTCCCCCCCAAAAATCGGGGGAAATAATTAAATATCTAGTTTATTTTATTTCTCTGTGTGATTGCTGCTGTGCACTTAGTGAGAAGTAAGGGTGGGGTGAGAACAAAATCTTTAAACCCCCGTGTAATTACATCTCCTCATGGTGGTAAGTGTAATTAGATCCCAAAAATAGGAGAAGAGGAGGGTTTGATTTAGAGAGGAAGAAAGAGGAGGGAGGCAGTGGGAAATGCTCTCGGAGCAGCCAGGCTTGGAGAGGAAACTGGGCTGAGGTGGCATTATATTTTTTAATGAGTCTAAATTGTAGAATTATTAAGGTCAGAAAAGAGCTCCAAGATGATTGAACCCAACCTTTGACCTAAGGTTGGATCCCTTTGGTTCCACTGGGTGGATCAGTGTGGGAACACTCCCAGGGTGTGAGGCGTGAGGTGGGGAGGATCTCCACGTGTGGGGATCCATCAAGGATGGCCCTTTGCTGTTTTAAACATAACAATCCTGAAAAGCATCAGATGAGATTTGTGCAGCTCCAGAAGGGAAGGTGTGCTGAGAGGATGTCATTTCCTTGGCAGAGGCTGAAGCCTTGGGCTAAAGAAAATCCTTTTTCACCCAATGTGGGTAATGACACCTGAGTGTGGGAGAGGCTCGTCCCTATGCCAGTCTTGTCTTATTTTCCTCTCTGTTCAGAGTAACACGAGGGCTGGACTTTGATTTCAGTCCAAGTGACAGCACAGTCCACGTTGTGGGTGGGTCACATTTCCAAGGCATCAGATAAATCCAAGGGACTCCAGGTGTAAAGGTGGAGTCCACAGTTTGTGTCCAAGTGAGCTCAGCCTCCGGCCAATCTGTCGCCTCTCTAAATCCTCCTGGGCTGGTCCTGCAGATAAAAATCCTGCATCTCTCAGATGGGGGCTTTTAAAAAATGATACAAGGCAGACATTCAATTTTAAGAAGCTGGAGCTTTATTTTTGGAATCCTAGAATGTGTATGGAATTTAAAAAGCCTAAAGCCATAATGTTTTACTGCTCCTTTGATAAAATTTATATTTAATCATATCTTAAAAACTGTTCTCATTCTGCCACTTGATGTTACCAACCAAGCGGAACCCATCAATGCAACACTATCTATCAGCTCTTCTTTTATTTCACTCTCCTACGACTCTTGTTTTTTAATGGCACATCCTTTAATGAATTACACTGGAGTTTCTGGGAAGTCCAAATGAAAATCATGCTCCTGCTGAAGGTGGATCAGTTACCCCCAGGTTTTTCTTTTGTTAGAACCAAAATGCTGAATCTGACACGTTTATGTTGCAAAACCTCCAGAAGAGACCAATCTTTTATTCCTTTGTCTGGAAGCTGCATAATCCAGAAGTTGGTAATAGGGACTAGATCTTGGAAAGGTTTGGGTTGGAAGGGACCTTAAATCCCATCCAGTGCCACCCCTGTCATGGCAGGGACACCTTCCACTGTCCCAGGCTGCTCCAAGCCTCAATGTCCAACCTGGCCTTGGGCACTGCCAGGGATCCAGGGGCACCCACAGCTGCTCTGAGCACCCTGTGCCAGGGCATCCCCATCCTCCCAGGGAACAATTCCTGCCCAAAATCCCATCTAAATCTCCCCACTTTCAGCTTAAAACCATTCCTTGTGTCCTGTCCCTCCATCCCTTGTCCCCAGTCCCTCTCCAGCTCTCCTGGAGCCCCTTCAGGCCCTGCCAGGGGCTCTGAGCTCTCCCTGGAGCCTTCTCCTCTCCAGGTGAGCACCCCCAGCTCTCCCAGCCTGGCTCCAGAGCAGAGGGACTCCAACCCTTGGAGCATCTCCATGGGCTCCTCTGAATCTTCTTTTAAAGCTTTTATTTAGAAGATAGGGTTCAGGAAACCCTTCCAGAAAATGTGGGTATGTTGTGTGTGATGATTGACAGCCCAGGCCAATGAGGATGAGCCACTCATTGGGAGCTTGGCTGAATTTCCAGTGCTGCCCATTTACTGCTGGTGGGTTTAAGATTACAGAAGGTTTTATGCAGAGAGATGCAGGTCTCTTTATCAAAACTGTGTCTCTAAAACAGTAGTTAGACTAATTAAAACCTCTCCTAAGCTCTCTCTGCAGGTACACCTGTTAACTCTGCTGTTGTCCTGTTGTTGGATGCGTGTCTGGGGATGGACCCTGGACTCTGTCAAGGTGTCATTCAGGTTGCTGTGGCAAGAATGAGTTAAATCACTGCTCTCCATTTTTTTTTTCCAGAACTGAAACTTGTCCAGCAAAGTTGGTGGTCTCCATAAGAAATTCAAACTCTCTGCTGACCAAGTGAAAACACACATGTGCATGTATCAGACGCATACATAATCTTGGCTGAAAATCAGCATCAGTGACAATTTCACTCAGTGAAATCTTAATTTTGATCCCTGCTCTTAAAAAATCATGTTTGTCTCAGGAATTTTACTTTTCTACAGAAAGTTAATTTTACTTTTCTACAGAAAGTTGTGGCGGGGGTGGGTTGCAAATTCTTTCCCTTTTCCTCAGAAATATCCAGCACGAACCACGCTGCTAAAAATCCGCCGGACCGCTGGCGATCGCGTTGCGACGTAATTCCTTTAACTAAAAAAGATTTGTTCTTACTTTTGATAAACATATAAGTAAAAGCCTGGTCTTTTCATTCCTATCTCTTTTCCTGGAAGACCAGGGGATCTCCCAGTGCTGTCTGTTCTTTTCCTCTGTGTTTTGCAGGCTGGGGAATCGTTTGCCAGGCTCAGCTCCGCGGCCTCTGAAGAGGCGACATTAAAGTCAGCACTTGACTGCGCTGAATTTTACAGGATTTTTTTTTCCTCCCAACTCTGATATTGATATCTTTTAAGTGAATGGAGTAAATGAGGAATCTTTCTCTAAATTATTGACTGGGTGTCTAGCGAAGAGATGAATGAAAAATATCTTTATCTCTGATAAAGGTTTAGGTGAATTGAGTTAATCCTGGGGCTTCTGCTGTGACCCTTTCCAGCATTGTTTAGGGTGAGCTAAGTGTGTGAGGAGGATTTGTGGGGGGGAGAGGAAATATAGCCTAAATTTTAGTGCTGGGGACATGAGAAGAGATTTTCCACGTTCCTAAATAATTTTTCTACGAAGTCAGCACAGAGAAAGAGGAGGAGGGAGTTGAATTAAAAACCAAACAACTTGGCACTGCTTTGCTTTCCTCTTTCTGCTCCCTCAGCATTTTGCAGTAATAATTAAGGCATTTCAAAATCAAAAATTTGGGGGTGAGAAGTTGGAGGAGACCCCCCAGCAAGAGAGAATTCCATCAGCAGGATCTGAGAGCCCACAGAAGGTCCCAAAATGTCCCTCAGAGATGGGGACATCCCTGCTCTGCACGGACCCAGCAGGAGCTGCTGGGAGAGGCTCAAAGCAGCTCAGCTCACTCCCAGGTTTAATTTTTGGACAGTCTGAACTTATTCTCAGGGAAAAAACCGCAGATAAGGGAAAATATAAATAGTTGTGTATTTTCTGGAAAATTTGGGAAGGCAGGAAGACACCGTGACAGGTTTTGTTCTTTCAGTAACGTCTCCGTCCTTCATTTCGGTAAAAGAAGACTTTAAAAATCTGCTTTTCTGTGTATGTAAAATTCCTGCGACACAAATTTGATCACATTTGCAAGGATTAAAGGATTTGATGTGCAGAGTGCATTCTCTCCCTAAGCATGACAAATGGAAGCAATTTACAGATGGCTTCTGAATATTTTCCTGAAATTATTTTCCTGTTCTGTTTTGGTTTGGCTTTTTGTTTTGTTTTGGGGTGAGTTTTTTTTTTCTTTTTTTTCTTTTTCTTCTTGCGTGCCACTAGAGATCAGCATATTTTCAGACATTTAAGCAATCATAATGTCAACATAGGGGCTTAAAAAGGATCCTGCATAACTATCGAGTAGCCAAATTACTCATGACTGGCAAAACAAAACGAATAAAGTCAGGCCTGAAGGCATTGAGAAAGCAACTTTTTGCATCCAGCTTTCATATTCCCTTATTCCCTTGTTTTTTTCTGAGGCTTTGGGCATCTCTGCATATCCATTATGTTAGTTTTATTTTCCCCCAAACCCTCCTTTGTATGGCACAAAAACGAATGTGTATTACAGGAGCTCTCCCTCTTAAACCTATTATTGGCTTAACGCATTAATAATTTTGAATACACATCTTTTACTCCAGAAACGGCGGCAGGATCTCCTCAAACTTCCAGGTGTTTATATTAAATTCAAATAAATATGGGTTTTCTCATGTCCTCAGTTTCTGGTTGTGTGAAACCAGACTTTCTCACTTCTAAAAATTGACTAAAGCTTTGTGTTTCATACCTGAGGACCCGGGAGAGTTGGGGGGTGAGTTCCCTACCTTTGAAGAAGTTCTGTCTCCTCTAACACAAATTTTCTGACTCCATTGGTCACTCTTCAAGGTCATCAATGCTGGGAAATTGTCACCCAAAGAGGAGCTGATCATTTTTCCCGTTTGTCTCCCTGCTTTCAGCCCCACCTGGGCTCCGGCAGCAATTCCGGCACATCTGGGTTTCACACATTTCAGCCACGCCGTGTCCCCGTCCCAGGCTTTTACACAGGGATGAATAAAATGTGATAAATGAGCGTTTGCACAGTGCAATAATTGTGTTTTCCTTCGGAGGCTGCGTGCTGGGTTTGGGCAGGACGTTCCCGACAAGCCGGGTTTGTCAGCACGTCCTAAACCGGGCTTTGTGATTAAAAACAACAGCACCAGCGGCAGGGCTGGGAGCTGCTGCTGCTGCTGTTAAAGAGGTTTGAGATGAAATGAACACATCAGATATTTCAAAGTTAGTTACAGTTTCTTCAATTAACTTTTTTTTTCTTTCTTAAAAGCATCCAGATCTCAAGACCAAAGCTTGGATGTCTTTTTAATCATGGTCAGATTTTCTTCTAATGTCCACAGTCCTAATTTGCTGAGAACTTTAAGTAGCAGGAGCTCCGTCCATTTGATTTAGGATTTCTATCAAGGAGAATAAGATCCAAACCATAATTCCACAGGTCCCCTGCAAATAAGTCTTTGGAGTCACAGTGATCAATGATAAAAATAAAATTGAAGGAAAATTATCAACAAATACAAATCTTAATATTCAGATATGCAGAAGAATCTTTGTGCCTTCTAATTTTATAACTAATTGAAGAAGTTAATTTCAGATCAAGGATGCACAATGATGGATAAAAGAGTTCCCTGTAATAACAGGAACTCATGTAAATGTAATCACTGGAAGTTGTTTCAACTCCTTATAAAAGGAAATGGAAATAAAATATTGATTGTTTAATGATAACCAAAAAAAAAGAATAAAACAGAAAGAGGAGGGAGAAAAAATCTAAGGGGTTTTGCAAAGATACTTTTGCTCGACTTTTTTTTTCTCAGTGTAATTAGAGAAACTTCTTGTGGCATGGGGAAAACGATGTGCCCAAGAGAACAGAACTTGGTGGTACCAAATTCCAAATTCCATCTCAGGAGATGGGATCCAGCAGGATTGAATGAGACAGTGGGCAAACATGAAGGGGGGAAATGTTGATGGAAAGCTTTGGAAAGCATCTTTTTAGCAGCAAGACAGTCGCTTATCCCTCTGGCTTGTCTTTAGCTGAATTTTCTGTGACAGAAGGGAAAAAACCAACACCCTTCATTAGCCTTGTAAATCCTGGCCTAGAAAGCCCCGGGGAGCTTGCTCCCAAGAAAAAAAATCCTTTGTACAATAACTGCACATTTTCAATCAGTCCTCTTGATCCCTGCTTTTGCTTATTCCCAAGAATCTGCCAAGTCTGTTGAACTTCCTCGGAGTGACCCTCCCATTTAATTCATGGGCCATTTTGTATTTACAGAGAGGTCAATAAAAGCTTTCCAGAGCTCCAAACCTCCCTGTAATGGTTGTCCTGAGCAATCCAGCCTGAAGAGCCCCAACAGGAAATTGGTAAAGCAGCAGCCAATTTCCTTTTGCTTTTTTACTGCCTTTTGGTCTTCCTGCTCTGCTCATATCCCCACTGCTGAATTATTCTAGAGCTGGTGGGATATTTCCAGCGCCACATATGGAGGAGAGCTCATATCATTCCCAGAATTTTATGTCAGGTTAATCAAACATTGGGTTTGTTTAATTAATAGTAGATGTAAGGTTAAAGCAAAAGAGCAACGATGAAATTTGGTTTCTGCTCTGGTTTTGTTAGTCTGACTTTGGACCAACTGTTACAGAGATCTTTTGTTCCTCTTGCTTAAAATTTGGGCAATGTCTATGGATTTTCCAGGCGGAGGTTGAGGAACTTTGAAGCCTTTGGGCACGGGGAGCAACACAATGGGGTGACACCCTGAACTTCTGCCATCTGCTCCCATTTCTAAAGATGGAAAAGGATATCTGTTATTGGAAGAGTGATGCCTGGCATTATGAAGTATTTTAGATAATAAACTCGCTTCACAAAGGCTGCAGCCACGCTGACAGTAACTCACTGGAGCAGCTCTGCAGAGTGAGTTGCTGACACTGAGTACCAGATGTCCCCAATAAAGGCGTTTCCAGGTTGTTCCCTTCAGATGGTGGCCAGCCTGGTCCTGCTTCCTGCGGCCCCGTTGCTGCCTGGATCAGCAATCCCAGCTCAGTCTCACCCCAAAGAGATGCAGCTCCTGTGAGGCTGAGCCTGTCAGGGAAACGGGGACACCCGGGACCTGCCCTTCAAAAGCCACTCCCAGCCCGAGCTCCATCGATGGCATGGACACCCTGAGGGACTTCCCAGCCTCCTCTCCCACCCTCCCAGGAGAGCACCAAGAGCTAATTTGGATGCCTGGGCTGCCTGGCAGTGCCTGGGGAGTGTTTAGCATCTTGGAAAGCCCTGGCTGTCCGTGACAGCAAAGGTCCTGAGTGCCCAAAATAATCGATGCTGATGTTGGAGGCACCTAATCCTGCACCTCCCTGAGCCTCCCTCCGCACTCACAGCCTCAAACCTTTGACAATTCCATGCAATCTTCTCCCAAAATAGGCAGAACAGAGGAAGGTGTTTAAGGAACAGCTGGATGTGGCACTCAGTGCTCTGGTGTAGCTGACAACGTGGTGATCAGTCATGGGTGGGACTTGGTGCTCTCAGAGGTCTTTTCCAATTGATTCTGGGATTCTGGGAAGACAAGCAGGGGGTGGTCTTGTGTGCTCTCTGCTGCACAAAGTTTTGGCCTCTGCTCTTGTAACTTTTCTGTATTTTCTTCAACAGCTGCTCAAAGCAAAATAAATGAAGAAATCCCTGAGCTTGGTCAGGGACCCCTTTGCCTCAAGGAAGTCCCCTAAATCTCTATACCCCTGTATTTCTCATCATAAGGATGTCCTTTATTCCCCCTGAAAAGAAGAATGTTGCCAGCACAAGAAATACACTTTTATCCCAAACAGATGAAAAAAGTTCATTGGAAAGTTAGAGAGAAATTGAACTCTCCTTCCCTGGTTGGTGCAAACCCTTTTAAACTCCAACTTTTGTGTACCATGGATGGATGTTTTGGCTCTGTTTGGGAAGTATAAACCTCTCATTCTTGTTTTCATCTGCCTGTGCTGGGAACAGCTACAGGATGGGAGCCTTGACAAGAGGTAGGAACTTTGTGTGGGTGCAAATCAATGTTTGAAATTACCAAAACAATTAATTTAAGAGTGGAAGACCCCAAGATGTCTTCATGATTAAGAAACTGAATGGAAGTTTTGAAGGCTAAGACTTAGGCTTGCTTGTTCCACACATCCCAATTCTTGCACCTGTGTCCACGTTTTGTCCTTATGGTCATTATTCTAAATGATAATCATTATTCTACATGATAATCATTATTCTAAATGATGTCTTTGCTGTTGCTCAAGGCATGGACATTATCGTAGATCCTAGTGTAAAGGAAGTGCCATGACAACAACTTTTCCTTAGCCACAGGACATTGTTTTCCCACTATTTCATGGGAATCAAAAATATTCTAAATGGAGATTATTAAAGAAAAAGAATATGGCGGAGCAATACCATTTATATTAATTTTGCTTCATGCACAAATAAAATTCACGGTCATATCTGAAGTTTCCCTGCAGCACTCAAGGCCTTTGGTCCTTTGGTTTTGACTTTTGAAGCCTGAGAAGAAAACGTAAATTGGAATAATCACGGCTGTGATTCCTGGAATTTATTCACTTATGGAAAGAAAGGAAGCACAACCAAGCCTCTCACGTGGAGGAGAATGCAGCCACAAAGTCTGAAAGGATTGGGTTACCTGTCTTGTCTCGTGTTGTCTTTTGTGCTAGTTATGTATTTCTTCAAAGGTACAAAAATAACAGCTCTCACGTCTGAAATATTTTCCTTAGTTTTGCCTCTTGGTCATAAAAAGTAATCTGATCTCTTTTTTTTGGTTTTTTTTTTGTTTTTTTTTCTTGCAAGGTTTCTTGTAGGTTTTCTCTCTTCTTTGTATCTTCAGCCTTGAGTTTAATTTTTGTCAGTTAACCTCCTGCCTCAAACACGGATTTTATCTTCAGGCTACCACTTTGATTCTTCTCGTCAATCCCAAACTTAGCAAAACTATGGATGTGCATATTATTTTTTTCATAATTATCAAGTTTATTCTCTCTTTTTTCCCCCCTCTCTCTCTCTTTACCCCTTCAGGATCTTTCTGGCGAGGATTTCACTCTCCTGGGTTTCAAAGCTGTGAGAATTACAATTCACTCCGAGTTCAAGCCGTTGTTTAAGACAATGTCTTCAGGGTTATGGGGTATGTTAAACGGCACAAGAAAAAACTCCTGTTCTGGGTCTGCTCTTTGGCTGTTTTGTGTCAGGTGGGTTGTGGAATATCTGCTCCTGTCCCACTTTGACACCCAGATGGATTTCACAGAAGCCGCTTCTGCAGCCAGGGGGATTTGGGTGGGATTTCCCTTTGGTTTTGGCCATGGTGAAGCATCAGGGCCTCCCATGTGTTCTAAAACTCCAGGATTATCACCACTCCTTTTTAAATTCCTTTTTAAGGAAAGGGTTGGAGCACGGCTCAGTCCATTCTAATCCTGGACCTGAATGAGGCTGATCCCTGTGAAAAGGAATGTGGGGGACACCCCACAGCTCTGGCTCTTGGCAGTGCATGTGTGGATTTTAATGGTCTCAATTGAATTTTTTAAATATATATTTTTAAATATATATTCAAATATATATTTAATATATATAATATATAATTAAATATAATTATATATATATTATAGATATATTTTTAAAAAATATATATTTTTGCTTTCTTTTTACCCCCTTGTAGCTGAAAGAGTTTGTAGCAACACTTGTTGATACCTGGGAAGAAAAACAGTCTCTCCCAAGCTGCTTGCTCAGCTCATGGATTGCCAGGGGACCATGCCAAGGGATTCCCAGATTTTAGGCACCCCACCACAGCTCTGACACCACACACATCTCCTTACACAGCATGGGACACTTTGTGCAGGAGGGGTTGAGCTGAGCCTGGCAGTGATGTCCCCTCAGTTGTGACAGCCCAGCTCCCAGGATTCCTGCTCAGGGAGCCCCTGGTGCTGCCTCACTCCTGGCACAGGAATTTGGATGTAGTGAGCAGCATATCCTGGCTTTCCAGCCTGGAAGAGCCTTTCCCACTTCATTTTTAGGAAAGATTCCGACAGGGTATTTTCTCCCTTCACAAAAAAAAGTCAACATTTATGAAATGGGAGCAAACTGTTTAAAATTTTTTATAGACTGAAAAGTTTAGTCTTTGGCCAGCTCCAGTCAGAATTTCCCCGGTTCCCCACAAGAAAATGGATTGGAGTGGAAAAGCGTGGCTGTCCTCAGTGCTGCATGGAGAAGCCATCAGCCTGTCCCCTGCAGTCCAGGTTTGTCACTTCAGTGTGCATGGGAACCCAGGGTGGATCTTTATAGGTCTGTATTTCCATGAGCTCTGGTGTTGTCTCCCTCATTTTCTGGTTTATTTCGTTACCTGGGTGCAGCTCTGAGGCATTTGGAGAAACTATTGCTGGTGTAGGCTCCAATTGCAGCTCTGATGAAGGAGATGAGATAAACCTCTCTGCTCATCTGAGCATCTCCAGCACAATAAGAGTTGATAAAGAAATGCAAAGAGCATTGCCAAGCACATTTATAGCTATTTTCAGTGGTGGTGAGTACTCCAAATGAACCCCTGAACAGCTGAGCCTTCCCACAGTTGATGCTGTTGGGACATCAGCAGGCTGCAGTTCCCTTCTATCCCTGAATCCCTAAGAAAAAGGAACACCCAGATTTAGGCTGGAATTTATTTTAATCAAATGCTTGTGTCTTATAGCAGGGATTTAAAATAATCACCATCCAGTGCTAAGGGATACGACATGGCACACTGGAAAACATTCCCAAGTCCTTTGGAATGTGATCACCGAGGAGTTCATTTTCTGCAAGGTCTTAAAAATACAGCCATGTAGTAAAAAAACCTTTATTTCATTGTCTGGCTATTCCTCCAAGTCCCTTCCTTCCTGGAATGTTTATTAAATGTAGTTTCATGCCGTCTGTAAATATATATATATATATATGAATATATACATGCAGGAGGCTGGGTGGGCTGCCAACTGTAGCCCAGATTTCAGGGAATTGGTGTTGATGCTGGAATTTTGCTGTGTGCTAAGATGTGACAGAACAAGTTTGCTCTTCCTGTGGGTGGTTTCCCTCCCTGCTGCTGTCGCTGAATCAGAGCTGTGCCTTGTGCTGATCAAAATACACCCAACCCGTCTCCTTTTCCTTTTTTCCCATTATTTTTTGGTGGGTTTTTTCCTTTCACCAGGAGCACACAATATTGACTTGAGGATTCCAACACAGCTGCCTGGCAGTGTTAATCAATGCTCTCTGCTTGCTCACACTGTACTGCCAGCGTTAGATCACGGTGACAAGAGCAGAACAAGCTCGCTGCAGCCTTGGAGTAAATGATCACTCTGCCCGTCACTGGGAGCTGCCTTTGGAGCAGATACTGCTTCCTGCATGGTGGAAATAAAACAAGAACTGCTTCTCTTCTCTTCTCTTCTCTTCTCTTCTCTTCTCTTCTCTTCTCTTCTCTTCTCTTCTCTTCTCTTCTCTTCTCTTCTCTTCTCTTCTCTTCTCTTCTCTTCTCTTCTCTTCATCTTCATCTTCATCTTCATCTTCAATCTTCTCTTCATCTTCTCTTCCTTTCTTTTCCCCTTTCCCCTTTCCCCTTTCTCTCTTTTCCCTTTCCCTCTTTCCCCTTTCCCTCTTTTCCCTTTCCCTCTTTTCCCTTTCTCTCTTTCCCCTTTCCTCCTTTCCCTCTTTCCCCTTTCTTCCTTTCCCTCTTTCCCCTTTCCCTCTTTTCCCTTTCCCCTTTCTCTCTTTTCCCTTTCTCTCTTTCCCCTTTCCCTGTTTCCCCCTTTCCCCATTTTCCCCTTTCCCCTTTCCTCCTTTCCCTTCCCCCTTTCTCTCTTTTCCCTTTCCCCTTTCCCTTTTTTCTCCCTTTCCCTTTCCCCCCATTTTCCCTTTTTTTCCCCTTTCCCTTTTCCCTTGCCCTCAGATCAACTCTCCATCGTTTCACCCTTCTCACTGGTGGTTCTGTTAGATCCTCACTTGTTACATCTCAAAATTGAATAAACCCCTCCTTTGTGCTGACAACTTCATTGTACTCAGCGTTCAAAATATCAAAGGCTGAATGCTAAATGTTCCTAATGCAAAGTGTCAAGAGTGCAGTCTGGGATAATAGAATACATGTCTTGCAAACTTGCACTTTAATATGGCAAACTACTTGGTCAGCAAGCAAATTAATTCATTTATGATTTGATATTATTGCCAGCAGTGGGTCAGCTTGTGCAGGCAGCTCTGTTGAATTTTGCTGCTGCTGCTGCTGCTGCTCAGTGTCTGCTCTATTTGTTGATGTCTCCCAGAAAATGAGTGTTTGAGATCAGCTTAGGGGTGTAATTTCAGTGATTTCCCTTCTATATATCGCTTCATCTTGTTTTTTGACAATATTTTTTCCAAATGCATCTCCACTGTTCAAAGGGAGCAAAGCCCATTTGCTGTAATTATCTGGTTCTCCTTTGGAAATTCCAGTTGTTGTGCTGCATGAATTGATTGTGCAGATGTTGAAAACACGAACAGATGAACCCAGTGAAATGTTGTCAGTGGTGTGTTGTCTCCCACAGTTCCACAAAGAGACTTGAACATATTTTCTGGCAGAGCTGCTCATTTTCCCAGGGAGGATATTTGCAATCCTACCTCTGTAGTTTGTGAATATCGAAATGAATGGTAAATATTAACCTCTGAGAGCTGGAATAATGTGAAAAATTACGAAAGTAAATGTTAGCAGAAATATCTGTTACACAGGCAAAGAGAGAGACAGCACTGAAAGGATTTATGTTATTTTTTGAGTCTTGGCTCGTACGGGAAAGTTGTGAATCTTTCGATTGAAAGGAAAGGAAGGCCCAATTTTTCAAAAGCAGCCTTGAAGGTTTGTTTTTCAGAGTTCAGTGACCTGATCGAAAGAACAGCTCTCTGTAAAAATAATTATGGAAGGAGGAAAAAAAAAAAAAAGAAAGAAAATATTTGACATACTGTAAAACTTACAACGGCAAACAGATTTTTATTGTCTTGTACAGAAAAAAAAAAAAAAAACCCAACAAAACAACCCAACTCCAAAACCAAATGGTGAACAATTTTTATTGTTCTCTTTCTTACAGGAAAAAAGTACTGGTGACCCTTTTGACTGTGTCCTCCTTGATTGATACTCCCCATAAGAAGCACACATCTGTAACTTATTTTTTCATCTCTCAATGATGTCTCAGGGATGGGTATATAGAGGTCCTGCGTGATGCCAGAACGGGGTCAAAAAATCCTTTGCTAAAACAAATACCTGTAAGTGAAATAATTTGGAATTATTTACGGAACAGTTTTCAAAGCAGAGATGCAACACTGATTTTTCGGAGATGAACTTCGGCTTTTGGGTACGGTGTGCACCTGACTAGGATATTTCCCAGGGAAACATTTGTTCCACCACTGCTCTGCTTTTAGGTGATTTTCAACAGAAAATTGATGGTGAAACTGAAGTGGCAAAAGATATTCTGACCCCTTCCATTAGGTGGGATTCTTCCTGTTTTTGCTAAAGCTTTACCAAACCAGCCCTGCTCCTTTACTGCACTCATGGGCACAAAATCCCTCATCCTTCAGCACATTTCAAACCTCGAGCTAGCTTGGCTGAGCTGCTGCAGCAGAAGAAGTTGGAGATGAACTCGTAGCCCATGACGGAACGTCACCTCCACGGCTGCCTGCTCCTCCTTTATGGGCAGCCTGGTGCTCTTCCTGCCACGGCCATCTCCTGTCATCCGTTTCCTTTGTCCCATCCCAGAAGTAGCATCAGCAGAAATGCACTGGAAGATCACACTGGGCTGGAAGCCAATGCAGATTTATGTCTTTGGGGTTTTTTTCTTCCTTTGTGAGCTGCCTTTGATTTAAAGAGCAGCTTTTTATCACGGCTGAGGTGTTAATCCAGGGACCAGGGCTTGGCAGAGGGCTCCTGCTGACTGGCCCCTGGCAGGACATTTGGCCCAAACTCTGCTCATGTGCCGGGTTCCTGCCTGCTTAAAATCCATTTGATGCTCTCCTCTCCTTGGAAACTGTCACTGAGGGAGGTTTGGGGTTGGTTTATTTTCTTGAGGATGGTGATTCCCAACTCCTTGTGCGTGTGAACCTTTTCTGACAGGAGGTGATGCAGGATGGCAGCTCAGAATCCCAGGAACAGCGGGATAGGGGTGTCCCCACGTTCAGGGGTGATCAGGACAACGCCTGTAACAACCACTAGTCAGCCTAGGGGTCAAATGATTCATACTGGTTTTGTGACTGCTAATCACACCACCAGCTAATTTGCATTTGGAGAATAATTTCACATTCCACTGGGTTTGGGGCTAAAGTTGCTGCACCTGAGCTGGGCTCAAATCTAACTTTTTCCTGAAGCATTTCACCAAGGCAAATTTGTTCAGCTACCACCAGAGCGAAAGCGCTGAGCAGCAGCCAACCTGAAATGTTTGTTACCAATGCCTCCACATCTGCAAGTGCTCATCTGTCTGCTGTCCCCAGCCCTTGCTGTTGTGTTGTTATTCTGTCATTAACATTAATCGTGTCTTTAGATGCGTGCTCCGTGTTCAATATTAATCACTACGGTTTGTACACTGACTTTTTTTTCCCTTTTTGCTCCTGGCTGAGGGGTGCTCAGGGGCCCCGAGCTCGTCCTTCCCTGGCAGCCAGCGAGGCAGAAGGAGGGAAGTGCATTAGGAGCCCCCTGAGGGGGAGGCACAGCACTTAAAGGACAGAGATGCTCTTTGGGGGTGGTGACGGGGCAGCGTGGCTGTCTGGGGGGGTTTGGGCTGCATTAGGGGCAGTGGTTGTGCTTCCCGTGCTGCCCAGCATGTCCTTCCTCCCTCTGGAACATCCCAGGGCAGGTTCTCCATCAATCAGGAAGCAAAACTTCCCAGGAAAGTGGAGAGAAGGGTGGGACCATGCTGGGAGGTCCTGCTGATCCATCAGGAGTGGGAAACCTTGTCTGAGCTGCCACCGGTCTGGAGAGGCTCTGCATGGAGCCAGGAGATGGCAAATTCCTGTGTTTTTATAGGCAGTTGGGAAATCTGTCCTGTTAGGAAAAACCCAAAAGTTCTCAGGGGCTTCTCACCTCCTCCAGCTCCTCATCAAACCAACCTCCACGCAGAGGGAAAGTCACAGAGTGACTAACGCATTTAGTCGTCACTTGACTGAATGACAACTCATTTAGTTGTCAGCACAGACTAACACGAGATGTCAGAGTTGCTCTTCAGACAGCAGAGACACTGGATTATTGTCTTTTAGATGCTTACACCGTGATTAAATCCATAATAAAGCGTTATTCCTGATTATGGCTCGGGCTGTTGTTCCATCTGGGATTTTTTTCTCAGGTGTTTGCTGGGTTCTCCTTCCCTTGGGATGCAAAGGACACGTGTGGGGTCTCTGCCCCCTCTGCCAGGAAGTTTCAACCCCCTCTCCCATCCTACAGCCACCAAAGAAGGTGCTGGAAGAGCCACACTTGACAGTGACTTCCACAAACCACAGGAAAAAGCCCAGAGCTGAGATGTCTATTAAATACAGTTCAAACAACACTGCACCACATCCGTTATGAATATTTTAAAATAGGTTCTTAAAATTAGGAATTGCCTAGCGAAGGCAGTCATTAGTGCAGGTTTCATTAGGGCAGCAAGTTATCAGGTTACCAACTAATTTAAATTATATCTATTGAAATATCCTTTTTACATAAAACAGGGGGCATCGGGCTTGTAAAATAGACTGAGGCTTAAATGTAAGCTAATAAATATCTAATAAGTTCCAGCACGTGTTTAAACTGATCTAACAGACAATATTCTGAACAAATATTGTACCGTGTAACTGGAGCGGCCTCGGACAGCCCTGGAAGCAGGTGTGGATCATTTTATTTGATTTTTCCAGGTCTTCCCATGCCATGACCCCTCCTGGGTCCTGCTGCTCCTCTCAGAGCACATTTACACCCCCAGCCTCTACCTGAGCCCAGCACCTGACTCTGTTTCCCCAACTAATTCATTAACGAGTCCTTGGGTGCCTCGTATCCATTATCCTCATTTAATAGTTTAGCCTAAGGATGTCTCTCAATATAAATAATCTTCCATAATGCTTAGATAGCACGGCTGTGCTTCTTTTTATAGCAAATGGAGATGAACTCAAAGCATCTGACCAGGTTTTGAGTTGTGGAGCACACGGCAGAGCAGGTACAGAACCCGCCCAGGTTTTTTTATTTTTTAGGTGGGGGATATTTCATCCCACCGGTGCTGCATCTCCCACGCAGACAGAAATTCATCCAACATGTGTTCAAGTCGTTTTCTCCCTCTGACTTTTAGCTGGCCACGTAGACTTTTAAACCACCCTTCCTGCCTTAAATGTAGTTTTAAATTGCACCTAATATTTGGTAGGTAATTCTTTAAAGCTGTTAGCACCTATTCACAGTGTAAGTAGGGGGATTTTTCTTTTTCATGTGTGCCTTCTGGGATGTTAAAGGATCCAAGACTGGGGATGCAATCTCAATCCAGAACTGATCTCTGCAGTTTCCTGCAAGGGTGAAATGGGAAAAGTAAAATATTACCTTATTAAAAATTGCTCAAAACACATCTTCCTTGTTAAATATGCAGAGCTATTCAAAAATATTACCTTTCTGGGAACAGTAACAATACTCTGATTGCCTGAGTTACTATTTCCAGGACTTGGTTTACTGCTAAGGAAAAATTAGGACTCCAGGTGAACAAATGAATTCCTGCATTTTCTGGGGATCAAAAAACGAACATCCCGTTCTCTGGAGGCGTGAGAGGCTTGTGTCAGTTCGTGTGAAGGTAGGAGCCACTCAGATTTGACCACGTAATTAAAAGAAGCAGGGGATAAAGTTAGTAAACACACTGTCTTAGCAGTCAGAAAAGCCCAGGGCTAGGAGAAAATTAAAGCACTATAAAATTGAAGGGTTTGTACTCTCATTAAGATATTCCTGTAAGGAATATCTTAATATCACCAGCATCAAGGAGGAGAGGCTGAAAGCAGCGTTCCTCACACCGATATAACTTTGGCACTTGTGCTTATAGTATTTACAGTGCTACAGACTTCTCCTTCACAAATTAAATTAATTTGGAACCACTTATAGGCAAAGTCTGTCCACGTCTGAATCTCTTCCAGGCTGCTTTTGCAAACTCCATTTTCTATATATAAATCATCCTACAACTCTCTCAGTGAAATTAATTCCACACACTGTGTCTGCTAATGAGAGTCCACCCAATATTTTGCTCTTGCAGACACTCATCAGCTCGCTTTAATTTACAGGAAGCAATCAGCATCTGCCCAGCAGAGAGTGCACGAAAGATGTCTTTAGCATTTATTGCATCTAAATGTTTGCAATGCCTCCTCACCTCTGAAGCAGTCCCACGCAGCAGGTATTTTAGGATTAAGGTTCCTGGAGAACTGTTGCCTTCTTCAGGAGTACCCTAGCCCCCAAACCAAACATGTGCTAAATGATTGAAGAATATCCTGTAAATCATTTACCTCTTCCTGCTGCTAGTTTTCAGTGGATAGTGTTTACTCCGTTCCCAACGTGACGGCAAAGTTAAATTTTCATTTTGCTGGAAGAGAGCGAAATACGGCGAAGCCTTTCTGCTCGTTATTTCCTAATGTGGAAGGAGCTGCCTCTCAATCCCATGGATCACAGCTGTCCTGTCAGGGCTCATATACACTGAGTGAAGTATTTGCATCCCCGAGCCTGCTGATAGACTGAGCATGTTTGTCTACAAAGTGCTTTTAAATGAACTAATACATGATTCATGTGGGCTCCATTGAGCAGAACACCAATCTGTCTGGACACACTTTGCTGTAGGCTTGACAATGGGAGCATTTCTCTAGGTGAGGCAGGTACAACCATCCCCTGGAATGCAGGGAGCCAGCAGTGCCCGTGTCCTGGCACCTCCCAGCCCTGCATGGGGTCACTCCAAGCCCTGGGCTGGAGGTTGTGTTTGGGATATTCTTCCTTCCTGTCTCGCTCTGGGTGCTCATGACACGAGCACTGCATGAGCTGCGTCTGCTCAGTGATGCTTGAGCAGGAGAGGAGAGTGCACCACCTTTATTATTTATACAGGGATACAATAAGATTCCTTGCAGTGGAGAAGGAAAAAAAAAGTGGATCCCAAGTATACTGTTTCCTATTGAACTAAATAGATTTTTAATCGAGTCTCTGTTCCTTTGGGTAATTGACTTAACAGTGCGGGCAAATTAATTTCAGATAAACTATAGCTGGGATTTTCCAAGGAGCACAAGGGTGCTGGGGAGTCAGCTCCAGTGCAGAGAGAGCAGGGCAAATATCTTAATTCCTCTGGCTTCCCAGGCACACTGCAACCCAAATGTTTAGACCTGGAGCTGAATCCAGCAGCTTTTACGAGAGCAAAACTCCCGCTGAAGTCACTCAGAAAACTGACTCGGGGAGGACAGCAGAAAAGGGCTCCAAAAATTCCCAAGTGCTCCTGGAAGTGTTATACACACATAACCTCCTCCCTGCATCTAATAACCGCATCTAAATGTCGCTCTTTGCAAGGCTTTCTGTGGTGTTTGGCACTTCCAGCACCTCGTTTGGGATCTTATCTGCTCAGAAAAAGCCTTTGGAACGATTTTTATTTTCCTGTGGTCCAACCAAGAAGCCCACTCCAGTGGTGACAGACTGAGGAGCAAAATTGGCATCGCTCTGCAGCTTCAAAACATCCCCTTTCCTCTCCAGTAAAGCTCCTTCTAGAAAGTCTGTTAAAAAAAAAGAAAAAAAAAAGAAAAAAATCCGAACCAAAACACCGGCGATTTGGAGCATTCTGAGTTCTATTAAAGTCATAAACAGCCACGGAATAATACGTGTTCCGTGATTTGTAGCTGAAGGGTTCTCGGAGCGTTGTTCTTGGTCGGTTTTCCCAAATCCAGAGCCCTGGAGAGACAAGGAAAGCTGCATTCCCTTGTCCAGGCTGGCAGCAAAGCAAAGGCCAGAGGAGGAGCCCGAGGGCTGTATTTTCAGCCCTGATGGCTTTTGTCTTGTTGAGACAGGCAACTTTAGACATTTTACCTCCCTCCAACGCCAAACCTGTGAAATCCTAAATCTTTTGCAGAGAACTCCGTGCCTACAGCAACACGCAGAACAAAACTCCTTCCAGTATTTTGTAAGGAAATGAAAAATACACAATTTAAGAATTAGTGGCTCCATTCCACAGCTGAAAAATTATATTCTGCAGACTGGAAACAATAAAAATACAGCTGTTATTAGTAAAGAAAATTTACTGTATGGAAAGGTTGTATTTTACATATTTTGGTGCCTTAGTCATCTAACTTCAGTAATTAAAGAGAAAATCAACTGAACTATAATTAAAATGAAATTATTCCTCTGTTGCCAGTTGCAACTGTCATGAAATCAAGGAATGTGACAAATCATATACTCTGTACTATTTACATGTTCTGAAAGAAAGGATAAATATGTGTCTATAAAACTTTTCTCCTAGATAAATATCAATAAAAATATTGTTAGTATTTTTCCTCTCTGCAGCTATTTGCAGAGATGATGATTTGAGATGATTTGTCGTATTTTCTGTTATTCTGTCGTATCTTGTTAACCTGGCTGCTTTTATTAACATATCCTGTGTTACCATCCAAAGTTTTATCCTTTATTATCAAAATTACCGTCCAAAACTCTGGTTGGATGAGGTTTGGCTGCTGGTTGGAAAAGGCTGAGATGATGCTGAGCTCTGATGGCACCATGGTCAGGGAAGCTTGGATTTGTGAAAATAAAGGGGACAAAGTGGACATAAAGAAAATTAATTTAAATAAAACAATACACCATTCTAATCTGAAGAGCAGGAAACTCTGTTTTGCAGGTTTTTTGTGCTCCAAATAAAACCCTTTAATTAGGATCTTATTAGCAATAACAAATAATAGATTCATTAGGAGGAATTTTCAAAGTTCATGTAAAAACCTGATACTTTTTGCAGGTTTCTCCAGCAATAAGGATGAAAGTCAGAGCAGATGAGGGAAACTCTTTTTCCTCTTTGCTGCTCCTCTTTTCCTTGTTTGGTTATTTGCCTGCCTGGATCACCTGGGATGAAGGAGCCAATCTTCTCAGCCGAGCTTTATGCCAACTCAAATATTTTTCCTTTTTTCCCTTAGAAGTGTATTAATATGATATTTAATAGTTTCTAGAAATTGTCATGTGGAGGGAGGGAGGGAGGGAGGGGTCACCCACAAAGGCTCTGGACTACTGCAGGGAATTCAGGATATTATGATGAATTTTTAAAATAAATATTAAACACATGATTTAGCTGGTTTTCCTTCCTTTTCTTTGCAAGTAATATGAAATTAAACACTATTTTAAAAGAACTTGCCTTTTTCCCCTGTTGCTTAGCTCACTGCCCTCAAAACTTTGAACTCGACTCAGCTGTTAATTATTCCACAGTGACAGATTCCTGTTGGCTCTTCCTACTGGTTTGCTCCATTAATTTCTTTCCCAAAACATGGCACCTGCTGAACAACCCCACTCTCTGTTCCTGTCCTCTCCAAAAATGCTTTTCTGGAGGTTGGACCCGCTCCTTCTCCTGCCAAAAGGGGATGCTGGATAAATGTCCAGGATACCGGAGGCTGGTGGGAACTGAGCCGGGTCACTGGGAGTAAACTGGGGCTCTGCAAGGTTCCTAACTGGGAATGGAGCTGCTTCCTGCTCCCACTTAACCCCGCTGTTATTCTAGAACAAGCCTGTTGAAATGAGGGGAGTTATCCTGGCTTAACACCAATGTAACTGAGAGCAGGATCTGGCCTTGTGCTCTTGGCATGACTACTTTTTTGGCAGATTTGGCCACTAATGCTCTCAATGGGTTTTGAGCTTACATTTAATGGCATTACATTTATTTTAATATTTTTTTTAAATAGCTAGTGTAAATTGATTCTACTAAAAAAAAAAAAAAAAATCACTTTACCTACTCATGTTCATTTGTATTTCAAATGGCCCATTACATTTTCACTAACAATCATTAGAGCTCTGTGAGCTTATTGAAGCTTGGGCTTGGACTGAAACTGTAAAAACTGCCAGGTCTGGAGTTTTTAATGCTGCAAATAGCACTAGAAAAGGTCTTTTTTTTTCTTGTTATAATACATGACTAAGTAACCTGAAATATGGTTGAGCTCTGGTGAAGAAATACACTGCATTATTTTTTAGGTCCTCCATGGAAAATATGAGCACAGCCTGGATGAACTCTGATACTCTGATCAATATATTAATATTAAATCTCCCAGATTTAGGCAGAGCCACTGGCTGTAATTTTAGCTCTGAGTCAGAGAAACCTGACAAGAAGTTGGTTCCAGACTTTGAGGAGCAGCGGGCACAGAAAGCAATCCGAGCTTGATAAAGGAACAGAATCCTTACAAAAATTACAGAATCCTTACAGAATCCTTACAAGGATTTCCACTCACGCCTGGCATCATTCCTAAATGCAAGGCTCCAAAGGAGAAACACGCACCCCTGATGTCCCTGTCAGCTGTTCCTGCAGCGGGTTGGGAGCTCCAGGTGGGAACTGGGGGGTTTTTGGAGAGAAGGCTGGGAAGGAGATGGAGTACCAGGTGCTGGACCTGCTGAGCGCGGGGTCCCGACAGCGCTGGCCGCGGATGTCATCTGGGGCCTCTCTCCAGGGCTGGGGATGATGCATTGCTCCTTCAATCCTCGGGACACGGGGCTGATTTCCCGGGAAGAGTGCCGACCAGCTGCAGCTCCCCATTGCCCATCTGTCTTAGCAGAGGTTGGGTCATCCCCTGCTCTGCTGGCAGGTCCTTGCACACCGCTAATTGTACCTCTTCTAATTGTTGCCATTAATTCCGAGGAGTGAAGAACAGGTATTCGTGCAGATATTTAGCCTTGTACCTCGCTCACATCAAGCCACGTGGCGCTGGAGTGGAGCCACACTGGGAAATGCGTGCAGCAGTCTGCACTGGTAACCTGAAAACACTCGAAATATTGGTTTGAGATAGCTGAATATGAGGTCATACACCAGGGCACAGCTCTACAAGGCTGAATAGCTCAGGCCAGGTGCAATTGTTGGCCTCTGAACAAGCTCCCTATCAGAAATGTAGTGAACAAACACTTGAAGATACAAAGAGTTTTTTGACTTGTGCTGTTGACTGACTTAATTCTGCCAACCCCTACCAGTGCCCCTTTCCAGGACCTCATCCAGCCTGTTTGCTTCTTTTTCTTTCCTTGCCTACATGTATATCTAAAGGATCTCTAATTATCCTTCTGCTCTGCTTTTTACCTTCCCTTCATATGGCACGACGCAAAGAGAGTGCAGCAATATAAGTAATTTTTGCCTGGTTTCTTTTTTTCCCCCAAAGAATTTCCTCAATATTCTTTGCATTTAACTCCTTCACGTACCCATTTCTGGGCCAGCTCAAGTTGTTTGGAGTTGTATCCACTTCTGCTTGCATTTTTTCCTTGCCAGCCTCCTCCCATGCTGAGCCATTGGTGGGTCCCATTGTTTTACACAACTTCTTCCAGGTCATTGATACTTGGAGTGAAGAGTGCTGTCCTGACATTGATCTTGCTGTGCTCCAGTAGGCACTAAGAACAAACAATATTAGGTTATAGCATTGATTTCATGGATTACAATTTTTTCCCAATCATGTTCTTGTTAAGCCCCTAGTAAAATACATCATGTCATGTGTTCGTCCCCTCAGTTTCGTGGTGAAACAAATCCAGCGCTGACTGTTGCCTTCAGACTGGGAAACCTCGTTCTCCCCAATACTTGGGAGTTGTCAGCCTTTAATTTAACCTCAGCCCATGGCATCCAATATTTCAAATTTTTGTAATTTGTGAGAAACTGGACAAGCTGGCCACTGAAAATGGGTATCACGATCTAATAAAAACCTAATAAAACTTTCAAAGTCACTCTCAGGTGCTCTCAGGGGAGGATTATGCAATCCTTGCCATGCAGGAGGAGCATCTCCATCCAGCTGATGTGCAGGCAGAGCCAGGCAGGTCTGAACGGTTTTTCGTGTCCTCACTTCATTTTTTGGATGAATTCCGGGCTCTTCTGTCAGGCCCAGAAGTCACTACTGATACGTTTCAAAGTAACAGCGCTGTGGTTTGATGCGAAAGGAGATAATGTGGCCATGAGGCTTAGCATGTATAAACACACACATAATTTCATTAAGTGCTCTTCCTAATTATTTTATATATTAATGCACTGCCGCCACTGCCTGCCAGATAATCTTTTGTGTGGAGCGCAGAGCTAAAAAGACATCAAAGCAAATTTGGCTCCTTCCTTCAATGAACAGTTTGGGAGGGACCATTTTCTCAAGGCAGTAGGATCCCTACATACAAATATAATAAGATAAAAATGGCACCCAAATGTTGATACAAATGATATTTGGAAAACAACTGCTTTGAAAAAACATACATTTCAGAATATAATGGTTAAATTAGGCTGGAGACTCATGTGTCTACTTGAAAAACTGCTCAGCCTGGTTTTGGTGCCACCTGACAGAGAAGAGAGACCCAGTGCTACAAAAGTAGTGACAACATTTTTTTCTGCTAAAAATTAATCTTGGCATTCCCAAGAGTGAGGCTTTCTCACTGGAATTTTTCACTGCTCTCAGGTATAACACAGATTCCAACATTTCTGGCTCTCCATAGATTCCACCATCTCCAAATCACAAGGTCTTGACCCCACCCATGCAGACCAATGTACCAGGATGACCAGAGGCTGTGTGGGCACAAAGATCTGCTTGTATCACCATGGCTGGGTGTAATAATGCTTAACCTTACGTGAATTTGGAGTTCCTGTACTGGAATCAGCAGAAGTGGAGTGTGGAGAGACAAAATATGGGCACCTGACTCTGTTCATCCGAGTTTATCACGTCGTGTGAAAAGCTGAGGCACAGAGCCCTGAAAACAGGACTGATTCTGAAAAGAAAACTGCAGGTGCTTGCACAGAGAAATACCTTTGTTATTCTTCCTCAACCTTCCTAATCCTCAGCAAAATATTTTAAAAAACATTTCAGTGACATGATGGATGTGAACCATTTAAAAGTTTTATCGAGCTTTACTGTAGTGCAAATCTTAAAAATACTATAGAAATTATATTAAGACTTTCAGTAAGGTTCCACACAGAATTATGAATAAATGTAAAATTGATTTCAGATTGGAAATAGATGCCAGGAAGATTTTGCATATCGGGTAGAGCGATGAAATTACATTTATTGCTGTTTTGTTTTTTTCTTTTTTTTTTTAAAAAGCACTTTAGCTCAGGTAATAATTGTACAGTCTATTATAATGATCCCAGGAGGTGCCTAAAAGTACTGCAATTCTAAGTTTTACACTTTTATTTTTCATTTGAAGAAAAACTTGTCACAATAAAAGTGATACATTAACAGAACATCACTTCCTTTTTTTTTTTTTTATTATGCGTATTTAGATTATTTCTGTGAAATTGCTTATCAAATCCCACAGGCCTTTAAAGATAACTGAACAGTTACCCATTTGTGTTAACTCTGGGATATTGTGCAAGAATTTGTGATGGGACACTGAAAAGACAAAGCGCTCTCTGAGATTCATAATTTTGGATTTTGGCATTGAAGGGCTGTGTTTTCAAAGCTCTGTAAGGAACAAATGATCAGGGCCTTGTGGGGTATTCGAGACAACCAGATTGTCACATCAGGAATCAGATTCCCTGAGGGTCAAAAATTCCCATTAGTTTGTCTGTTCCTTCTTATAGGTGTTTGAGTACTGATAAAAATCTGAGTTTGAGGTTTTTAAGTACTGTTGAGTTTCAGCAGACGGATCCATCAGAACTGTATCTCCAGTTTTAGGGATGTGAAGGTTTGATTTCACTCACTACTTAGATTTAACTTCCTTAAAATCATAGAATCATTCAAGATGGAAAACCCCTCTAAGACCATTGAGTCCAACCATTCCCCAGCACTGCCAAGGCCACCATTGACCCATGACCTCAAGTGCCACCTCCACATGACTTTTAAATCCTTCCAGGGATGGGGACTCACCATTGCCCTGGGCAGCCTGTTTAACTGCCTTTATAACACTGACACATTGCAAAAGAAATCTTTATACACAATATAATTTAGGATATTTCTGCTACCTTTTCTTTTCTCCAGTGAAACAGCCAGGTTTTCCAGGTCTTCCAAGCATTTTTTTCTGGATAGGTTCATGTTTCTACCACCACTGGCCCATCACTCAGTTTATGATTTCCTGCTCATGGAGGTCCTGCCAAGGGAAACAGCAGTGAGAAGTGTCATGTGCTGGACGTCCAAACAAACTTGAGTGTCCCGTGATTGAGGGCATGGAAAACCACGTGCATGGATGGAAACCATGGAAAACCAGGCCCGCCATGTGCCTTCGCTACTCTGAAGTGAATCAGAGAACCAATTTGGTTGGAAAAGACCGCCAAGATCATCAAGTCTGATCTTTGTTGACCCCCGTCTCATCAGCAGCTCAGAATGTTGAGTCCTCTGTGTCCTCAGAGTGTTGAGTGCCTTGTCCAGACCTTCCTTGGGCACCTCCAGGGATGGGGACTCCAAACCTCCCTGGGCAGCCTTTCCAAGAACAAATTCCTCCTAAAGGAACCCAGGCTGACAGTGAGAATCAGGCTGAGGCTGGTGTTGCCATCCTTCAGTTGATCTTCCAGTGGGTTGTTCTCCCTCTCTCGGGCTGCTCCCAGGAAGAGCTCAAGGCGAGGTGGCCACAAGCGCCGGGACGAAGCAGCAGCTCGTGGCAGTCACAGCACATTGGGCAATGTTCAAGGCTGTCAGCTGAGCGAGCAGGACGTGAGTACAAGCAGACATTAAAGATTCAGAGCAAGGAACACCGCGTTCGTCTGCTCCCGCAGCCGTAGCACCAACCTTGAACACGCGTTGCCCCCAGACTCTCTCGCGGCGCTGGACTGCGGCAGCGAGCGCTGCCAGCTGAACTCATGCAGTAAAGAAAGAGTGATTATACATCCTGTATGTAATCACAGAACATATGTTGGGATGGCACATGAAATCTGGGCACACTTTGCCCGTGTAGTAAAGACCAGGGAAATTATGAACAGGCTACAGAAGGAAAACAACTTGCCAGATTTTCCCAAACCAAGCAGGAGGTTCCAGCGAGCTGGAACTCCGCTCAGTATATTCTTGAGGGGGTTTTGGAACAGAAACCTGGATGTGTCTATAGCATGTTGGCAATGCTCGTGATATAAAGAGCAGATGTCCTCACCTCCACCCACATGATTATGGCTGCCAGTTTTTCTAATATCTTCTGCCTGACGAACTGTCCAGTTGCAGGAATTTAGGCAGGAAAATACAAATGGCGTTTCTGAATTAGGGGTGTTTCACTCGATGTGAACCTCTCAGAGCTGGTCAAGGGAAAAAGACATGGCAGACTAGGCCAAAACATGGTTTGTCTTGGGGGTGGGAATTTAGATATATAGATATTTTTTAAATGGAATTTTCTGAAAGCTTCCAACTGCTGAAATTTAAATAGATCAAAGAATGAGAAGAGAAACACCTGGTCAGAGATAAGAGAAAAAGAAGTTTGAAAAGTATTAGGAGTAAAGGGAATTACAGTCCAAGTTGTTTTCCAGATAGCAGTAGTAGAACAACAGTAAACAGTGCAGTAAAGATGAGACTGTTGAATAAATATTCTTGTTTTATAATGTAGAAAAAAGTCAATTAGCACAGGATAGTGAACAAACTTGATATGTGAACAAACAGAATGTCCATAACAAATCAGGGCAATGGGAAACAATGCTAATATAACTAAAAGTATGGGAAAAAAGCTACTAATATTAATTCCAGATAAAGTGCTGGTTGGAAACCTGAGTATTCAATTAATGAAGTGCTGATGGGGGGAATCCCATGGCTGGTGATTGGAGTGGTTGGTAGTTGATCTGTATCTGGAATCAGCTCATGGTTATGAAATCAGTCACGTACCAAGCCCCAGATTTTCTGGAATCAACACTTCCCATCATTTGGGAGAGTTCTTGGAAACCCAGAACCTGGAAGAAAGCATAAAATTATGGATGACCAAAGTGCAATGGGCAAGGATGGCAGGCACTGGAGCAAGAACTAAAGGACACCTTATCCATCAGGGTGGAAGAGGGGCTGCCCCATGGGGATGGAGCAGCTGGGAAAGGGAGCAGTGGGATACAGACAGGGTGATTCCGTGAGTCTCGTTATTCCATTTGGTTCCTGGGCACACCTGGCTGTTCAGGGATGACAGAGGCTGCTGTCCTCAAAAGCTGTGCTTCAGGAGAAGAGGTTTCTGAGGGAAAACCAGGCTAATGATTAATGAACATGCAGCTTATAGGAAAGGATTCCAGGGTTGGGTTTATTTAGCTTATCAAAGAGAAGGTTAAGGATGACTTGACCATGGCCTATACACACCCACATGATGAAGTGAACTTTAATAATGGGTGCTTTCATCTATCAGACAAAGATATAACAAGGTCAGTGGCTGGAAATAAATTCAAAAGAGTAATTAAGGTACATGTTTTTTAATGCTGAGAGTGATGAACTGACACAAGACCATACTAGGAAGCACAGGGAGTTCTTTATTTTTGAAATTATTTTTGAGAGGTGTTGTTTTGCTTAATTTTTTTTTTTTTAAATTCAGGTTGCTGGGGGAAATTCAATGCTGAGCTGGAACTACCAGATCACAGTCAGCCCTTCTGGCTTTGCCATTTATAAATTTGATAGTGTGAAAAAAGGACACTCTGCCAGTACACCAGCGTTCACAGCTCCAACTGGAAAAGCAGGAGCAGCTATTGTTTGTTACCAGAGCATATTTATAAATATGAAATAAGGCTGAACCCTGGCAGACGTGCTGGCAGGAAGCTCAGTGTTTGTTCCCGGGATCTTCCTGGCAGATGTCGTGTCTGGAAGTTTGGGCAGCGAAAATGAATCCTCCCTGCTCTCCCTCTGCCTGCAAGGGCCATCCTGGGGCATGGGCCCTTCCTCCCACTTTGTAAAACCCCCAGAATCCTGGAGGGGGGAAAAGGGGTTTGCAACAGAAAACCTAAAATACCTTTCAGTGCGTGAAGCAGATGGGTGGGTGGGTTTTACATTGCTGATGGCACTGGAAATTGTTGGGGAAGAAGTGTAAAGCTCACAGCCATGGTGGATGTGACCCAGATGGAGACCTCCCTAGTGGGATGTCCCCAGGCATCCCCTGGGAAGGTTGGATGAGTCAGAAAAAACGATGGAATTGTTTGAGTTGGAAAATACTTCTAAAATCATCCAGTCCAAGCTTTAACCCATCATGGCCAGGAAATGGTGGAAGGAAGGAGGTGGCTGGAATATCTCCCTGTCCCAGGTGGGCACTGGAGGTGAAGACCAGAGCTCCTTTTGCCTTCTGAGTGAGCTCTCCACAGGCCACTCCAGAGCAGCCCAAATTGCAGCCCTGCATGGCCTCTTTTCAGTGCGTGGCATTAGTCTGGTAATTTCCCTTCACTTTATTGGCTTAGCTTAATTAAACTTCAGTTATCACTTTCCTTCCAATTAAAGATTTATTTTTACTACTGGAATAAATAAAATGATGGGGGCACTGGGAGCAAATGGAAATGGCAACAGGGAAGTTCCTTCTCAATTACATTCCTTTGGTTGAATTTTGTGTTGTGGAAAACAAATCAAGCTGGGGGTCGGTTCTGGTTTGCAGCCAGTGGATTTCCAATAAATTAGATCTGATTATATTGCACAAGAAAGAGATGTGGATGGAAAGCTGTAAAAAAGTGAGGCTTCTGTTAAATCAAATAAGTGAGATAATTTAGGAATGAGATTTCTAAAACAAGAAGTCTACAACTTCCACGTCAAGTTTTTCGAGGCGCTCCAGTTCTCTCCCAGTGTAAAGCCTTCCTAAATGGCACCAATAAAAATCTTCCAATTTCCATCTATATTTTGATTACCTTACAGTGAGTACAGAATATAATAAACTCCCAGTTCTGTAATGAATTCAAATAAACAAACAACTACCCTAATCCCCAAGCAGGCCTTCCCTAAACGAAATGGAGAATAATTTGGGGATATAAAGTCTCTTTGTGTTATTTGGAATTGCAGGTTGCATTAGCATCGTTTTGGTTTGCTGGTGCTCTATATGTGATATTGGTTCCTGGTGAATAGCTTAAAACAACAGGCAATTGGTAAATAAAGCAGCACAAGGGCTTTTTTCCTGTGCAGAGGCAGGAAGTCATTTGCATTTTTATCCTATTAATTTCTTCCCTTAAAACAGGTAACAAGAAAAAAAAAAAGGAAGAAAGAAAGAAAAAAAGGAAATAGTTTTCTAGTCAAAATGTTGGGGTTTTTTTTTTTGTTTTTTTTTGTTTGTTTGTTTGTTTCGTTTTTTTGGTTTTTTGCCCAGTGGGGTTGTGGTAATAAAGAGTAAAAAATGCAGGAGATAATTGTGAGCACGTTGCAGAAGTGCCCCTGTGGTGCTTGGCCGAGAGCGAGTCCCGCGGGAGAGGAGCTGGAATCCCTCTCCTCCACATCCATCCGAGTCCTGAGTAGCCTTTAGCGATTCCCCCGGATTTAAGAGGACAACTCAGCCCAGAATCATCTCTTTACCTTGCATTAGGCAGCCAAGGCCTGTAGGGGGAGGTTTCTTATTACTCTTTAAAGGAAGGGAAGCGGGAGAAGCCTTGGAATGTTTATAGATATTACTTCTTGCTGGAGGTTTCCCTCCTTTAAAGGTTTTAAATTAGATGAAAAGACCAGATGCTACTGCAATATTAAATCTAAATAGATTTTTTTTATATATCTAGCACTTTATAAAGATATAATATTAAGTTCTCATCTAAATTAGTAGATATAATTGTTTGGCAGGGAAGGACTGATTTCCAGTCTTTAAATATGTAAGTTGAAGGGAAGGAGACCTGGGAGCCCTTTTTGTCCCTGGGTTGGAAGGAGCAGCAGCTGGTCCTTGGGTGCTGGGTTCATGGAATGGCACAGGCTGGTGAAATTCCACACCTTGGAGGGAGAAGGGAGGGAGACGAAAGGCAGGATTTTCCTGGGGGAAAATGTTCTGGTGAGGTCCCAGGGGATGCTGGCACTGCATGGATGCCCAAGAGCTGAGTCTGACAGAGGCCAGCCAAGAGGATTTGGGGAAGAGAAAGTAGCTAAAATGCAATATTTTGCGGGTTAGTTGGATGGAGGGTGATGGAGGCAGATGATTTTGTGCTCCTTATGGAGGGAACAGTGAGCTGCTACCGGTTTTGGGGTCTTACAGGGTCCTACTCACCCATGCCCTCGTCCCCAAAGACACAGTTCCTGTCTGGATGAGCCAGAGCTGCCAGAGCCTGTGCTGGTGCTGCCGTGGCTCTTCCTTCTGTGCAAAGCTTTGCTTTCAGCTGTCACAGAAACACCCCATGTTCTCCATTTGCGCAGGATAACCTGACAAAGGAGGTGATTTTATATCGTGTGACAGTCAATCTTATCTTTAAAGTGACACACAGTTATAGCGATGATTTTTCGTTGCAAACCCAGGAAGAAAACACCATAGATCAGATCAGAAGCACACAGATTTCCTCCTTTCTCCCAGTAATTCATATTTTTTCCAAACATGGACCAAAACCTTGAGTTTTCAGTCACTCGTGACCAAGTTTAACTTCACCTGTATGACAATGGAATTAGAAACCCTGCTTTTCCCAGGAATCAGGAGTTAAATCCCAAACAGTGCTTTCCCAGAGCTCCAGCCCCTGGTGTTTGTGCAGTGAGGGGCAGAGGCTGGAAAGAAAACAGCATCTCTAAGAAATTTGCAATTTTTTTTTTTTTTTAAGCGGTGAGGAGCAGCTTAGTTACACTGTCTCTACTTCATGGAACGAGAAACCAAACACTGTAAGTGGAAAGGCAAACAATTGCTTTGCTCATGAGAACTTTCAAAATAACACCTTTCAAAGCCAGAAATGCTGCTTTTAACCCACCAACATCCACAGGCACCGCAAACGCCCTGTGCCAGCCCGAACTTCTGAACACAGGAAATCCCAAGTTTTTCCACTTGATGGGAAAAAAAAAAATCCAGAGCCTTTAAAATGTGACCCTGTGTAATATAACAGGCTGGTGAATTGTTTAGATTTAAATTATTTACATGTGGGTCTGTGCTGTAAAATTGCTTAGTGCCTGGTCCTGGATAAACCAGAGAGTTCTGGTGGCACCCCAGTGACACAGGGTGCTGGAAAGCACAAAGTCCCTTGAGGAAAACACTGGGATCCATTAGATTTTCAGCTGTCAGCATAGGGAAAATGTGTGGGTAAAGCTGGGGGTGCTCAGCCGGAGAGGAGAAGGCTCCAGGGAGAGCTCAGAGCCCCTGGCAGGACCTGAAGGGGCTCCAGGAGAGCTGGAGAGGGACTGGGGACAAGGGATGGAGGGACAGGACACAAGGAATGGTTTTAAGCTGAAAGTGGGGAGATTTAAATGGGAAATTTGGCAGGAATTGTTCCCTGTGAGGGTGGGCAGGCCCTGGCACAGGGTGCCCAGAGCAACTGTGGGTGCCCCTGGATCCCTGGCAGTGCCCAAGGCCAGGTTGGACAGGGCTTGGAGCAGCCTGGGACAGTGGAAGGTGTCCCTGCCATGGCAGGGGTGGAATGGGATGGGATTTAAGGTCCCTCCCAACCCAAACCATTCCATGGTTCTGTGACTGATCCTCCATACAGTTGAAATCACTTCCTGTGTTTAGAAAAAAAATCCTGGAGGTCTTTTGTCTCCTCCTGGGCACACCCAGCATTCCTCAGGGATCTTCCTGCAGGCTCTCATGGAGCTATTAAGGAGCTGAATCGACAACAAGTGCATTCACCAAGTGGTTTCATCAGGGCCATTCCGAGCTATTACCAACAATTCCTTAGGCAGGCTCCATCCAGTGGAGTTTGCTGTCAATTAAGGGGCTATTCCTCGGCATCCCAGCATGTCAAATAGCCACTGTCTGAGTTCAATAACCCTAATTAAGTATTTACTAGATTCCACTATTAAGCCACTATTAAGCATCTTAAAAACCTTTATTTATTATGTATTAATCAATAGTCCTTTCGGAGTATTGGATAAGTAAATGAAGTTATTACAGGTCCTTTTGGTTTAATACTTTTAGTACAGCTGAAAAATAAGGAAATTTACTCAAATAAATGAAGGTCATATGAAAAGTCCTGTAAATCCAAGAAACACAGGCTAAGAACTAAATCCATGTACCAACAGCCAACATTAATATTTCAGGTTCTTCCTGCATCCCCTTGTTCCCTTCCTCGTGGTAACAGAAACAAGGGGCACCTCTCACTGCTGAAAACTCCAAATGAAGCTGGGGGTTCCACTCCCTGCATCAGTTCCCGTCCTCTTCCCCAATTTCTCTTCCAGCTCCATCCAGATCCGGATGAATAATAATTCCATTTATGTGGACATCACTTTGTTTGCCAATAATTTGATAAAGATTTCCCCACCATGGCAATATGTGAATATGTTTACATAAGGAAACAGCAGCGAATCCAGCAGCCTAATCGGAATCCACAAAGGAACTCTGAAGTGCTTACAATCCTCTGCTCCCTTTAGGATTTCTCCCAATACCTTCACTTAATGATCATAACTCGAAAACGCTCGCATTGAACCAAATGTCTTAGACTAATTATGTGTTAGTATCTGATAACATTTTGCCACAAAAATGTTTGTTTGAATGTATCTTATCAAAGTAATGTTTGTGCCCAGGATTAGCCACTGCTTGGCTAAAGATTTATGTAATCAGCTTATTTTAAGATTAATTCATGAAAAAAACCCACAAATACCTATTACCACTTAATTTGTATAATAGATATTTACTATATTTTAACAGTGCAATTAAAAATTAATACGGACTGTAAAACCATAAGGTCATGTAAACACTCCACTATTTATCTGGTAGTTCACTTATCTTTTTATCCCAAGATGTGATTATGCAGCCCAGACCTTTCAGGTTTGCAGAGCAGAGAAAGGTCAGCAGCGAGATGAGATGAATATTCCCAACTCCGTCCCGAGCAGACGTGGACACGGCCACGAGCTGGCTCTGCTCATTCATCACTCCCTGGCTGGAGAGGTGGCAGAGCTTCCGGAGCATGGCAGTGGATTGATGGAGCCCAGGAGGTGAGGACGTCCCTGGGGTGGGCAGCTGCAGCTACTGACAGAGCAGGCGGATAAAACTTGCCCCAGCCCTTTCTTTGCTCTGTGAGCAGTCAGGGCTTTCCTTTTAATGCGTTTCTTTTAAGGGTTTGGCCTTGGCCATCAGGTTCAAATGTTTTCTGAACCTCAAAACCTTTTGAACCTCAGGGTTTCAAGGTCTCCGTGTGGGTTTTCCTTCTGTGCATTTGAGCTTCCTAAAAGTTTCTGTCCTGATGATATCATCCTTAATTAGCACTTCTTTGCCTCGCACATTTTCCCTCTGCCCACCCGCGTCCAGGTTTCCAGTCTGCCCATAAGCCTGGTCTATGGTGGTCTGTATAAAAACACATCTTCCTTCCAGTGTCCCTCTTCAAAGGATTCTTGAGGGTTTTTTGTCTTCTTTTCTGCTGTTACAGCTGGGATTGAAGCACGGGAGATGCAGTATTCTCGTGTTCGGACTCAGTTGTTTATCAATTCTTATCTAAAGTACAGTCTCACATGTTATGAGTTCCAGCCAACAAGGAAGAAAATAGCTGTCTCTAACTCTTTCCATGGTCTTTTAAGCACTAATTATCCAATAACAAGATGACACCTATATCATTTTTACTTTTAACCCAATAACTAACCACCCATGGCCCACAATGTGAACCTTTTGGCCCAATTAGAAAAAGCCACCCAAAACCATGAAGAAGGTGGAAGAAGACCTTAGCCAATGCCCCAAATCCCCCATACTGCTTTATATATATTACTATGTACCAAAATCTTAGAGTCTAAGTTTCCAGGGTTCCAACAGATTCTGCGAGGGGCAAGAAGATGGGAAGGGCTGAAAGCTCTTCTCTCTTCACTTCTGTCCCATTCCAACTCTCAAAAATCAATGGAAAATTACCACTGGGACCCCTCCCACCACCCAGTGTTTGATACCCAAACAGCTGCACCCTCGAGGTCAGCAGAAATAAACTCATATCTAGGAAAAACACATTCAACAGATTTTTAGTGGCTTTAAATTGGCAGTGGACTAAAAACCCCCAAAATAATAATTTTTCTTTCAATATTTCATAAGCCTGGTCTCAGCCTGAGCTTAAATCTAGAAGAGCACAGGCCCTTGGAGTTAAATACAATTTGTAAATGAGTTTCTTTGGTTTTGCTGATCTTCAAACAAATTTGTGTTTTGTGATCAATTATAATAATAAGAATAATAAAAATTCTTCTGTGGAAGGCTCCCAAATATCACATCCAAGCTGGTTTGAAATAGCAGCTTCTCACCTGAGTTTCTGAACTCAAGGAATTAAATCCAGGAGAAAAATCTAAGGAATTCTTTCCTGCTGGCTTTATTAGCATTTCAGAAGCAGGTCCTAGGTCCTCTATGGGCACAGTCCATAGCATCATTTAATAATTCAGGCTTGGCTGGCAAAGCACGGATGTGTCATAGCTAAAAGTCCAGTCAAAGACACATCCATATGTTCAAGGTATATCTCAGAGGGAGGATTCCCAGAGTGTTTCCTTTGGAGACCCACAGGTCAGCACAGAAATGCTGCTGGCTGCCTTGGAGCCCTCTATGTGCCACTAATAATGCTGGTGATTCCTGACAGGGAAAATTTTCTGGCTCTTTCTTATCAATTAGCAAAAATGGATCGATTTCTGATCAGTCATTGGCATATCAAGGCAATTAAACACAAAAGAGGCTGACATCTCTTTCCCAGCAGGTGGGTAACAAGCAAATGGTTATTTCACAGTAATTCGAATTTTTAAAAAATATTTGTTTCCAAATAACTGTTTCTCTTTACCTTGTTTATCTTTGCTGATCCAATTCTGACATCACTCTCAAGGTGTGGATTTGTTGAGATGCTCAATGCATTGTTTCCCAGCAGTAAAATGCTCCTGTTCTAGCAAATTTGACAAAAATAAACACCCCCATGAGTGTTTTCCACACCGGCAAAGAAAACCAGTTCCTTGACACTGAATATGGCAAAACAAAATCACAGTTATTGTGAAAACCTTTGACAGACTATCTGGCAACTTTGAACTGTCTCTACAAATCATTAGATTGCAAAACATTTCTGAGGGAAAAACAAATTAAAAGGTCAAGTCTTTAACACACAAACATGCAAAAACCTTCACAATATTAATTATTTTCAGTGTAATGTAATACTAACCATTGCATATAGTTCTGCAACAGGAGAGGAAGAATTTAATTGTGTCAGTGTGATTGTCCTGGGAATTGGGGAGCCTGCCGTGGGTAGGGAGCTGGATTTCAGCCTGCCAAGGCATTGAAAAGGCATTTTCATTCCTGTGCCATGTCCACCTCCTGCAAGAACCCGAACAAAGAGGTTTTATCTTCTCTTGTGCAAGGAAAAAATAATGAATTAAAAATAAAATTGTAAATGGTAAGTTCAGTAAGAAATGTAGGAATAATTTTGGTTGGCAAAACTTTAATATTTCCTACGCAATGACTGCTTGGGGATCACAGACTAATTCAGCATTGCTGCTGCTGTCACCTCTGTGCTCCTCAAAGATGAACTTCAGGACCATTTCGGACACAGGAGGCAAAATTTCGAGATTCATTCCTGCATCTCTTATGAGATATTTTCATATTCATCTGGGTTTTATTTTTCTCCTCCTTGTCTTGCAGTGAAAAAAAGTGATCCGAAAGTGTGGCAACTTTCTGTTCATTCAGGGATTTTGTTTGCTTTAGCTTTCTTGTTTAGTTGAACTCCAGACACCAAAAAAGAAATACTGCTTTGTCACGGATGTTTTCCTCTAGATTTGTGTTGTTATAACATAAACTTATAAAACCATGTAGCAGTTTCAGGTTAATTTGTAGTTATATTTGCTGGCTTATTTCATTGCATTATTAAAACATTTAGTACCGTATGTGTCATTAATATTCCAAAAAGTAATTAGCATATTTAATCAAAAACAATTAGGAGCAAGCATTGCTTCCCTTTTTAAGTGATAAAATATTTATGGCTGGAATAAACAAATGGAAAAACCAAAAAGCACTTTGAGGTGTTGATTTCATGCACAGAAAACAAAACAAAAAAACCCCACCCAAAAGCAAAAAGGAGAAGATGCCTTCCAGCCTCTAGCCAGCCCCTGGTGAGTTTCTGGCTTTTCTTCCTCTCCAGGCTGACAATGATCATGTTATTGTTTTAAACCAACCAAGTTTTGCTCCAGTTTTCCCATATTTTAGTTAAATAAGGGGGAAAAAATGTGGGAATCCCACCTCAGAGCCAGCTTTCTTCAGATCTTTCCTGTGAAACACAACAAATGGTGGACATTGGCTTGGTTGGTCTTCATAGCAGGGACAGAGACGTGTAATCTAAAAATGTGGTGGATCCAGGTCAAGAAATTCCTCATTTTATGTGGAAGGGAGGGCAAGGAACATGAGGAAATGCAAAAGAGATCCCTGTCTTTCTGCTTATAGAGAGCTCTCTTGAAAGAAGCCATGTAACAGTATAATAATTTTCAAGAGTTGTAAATATTTGACCAGAACTTCAAAATAAGATTAATTAGTTGGTTTTAAGACCTCGAGGCCATTTCCTCTCACTTTTCCCCTGGCAAACTGCACCCTTCAATCAGCTCTGTTGACACACCACAGGGAACATCCCACCTACGGACTTTTCCAGCCGCAGCACGTCCCAAATGCACGATGCTGTTTCCGTGACCGTTGGTGATCATTGCACAAATATTTCTGCATTAGTTTTAAAATTCATGAGCAGGACAAGCCCTTCTCCAAGTGCTCAGTAAGTGGTTTTGTTCTGAGGCATTAAGATTTGGATTATGGAATGGTTTGGGTTGGAAGGGACCTAGAAGAGCACACAGTTCCACCCCCTGCCATGGACAGGGACAACTTTCATTATCCCAGGGTGCTCCAAGCCCTGTCCAACCTGCTCTTGGACACTTCCAGGGATGAGGCAGCTCCAGCTTCTCTGGATTATCTGTGCCAGACCCTCCCCACCCTCACAGAGAAGGATTTTTTTCCTAGTATCTCCTTTAAACCCACTCTTCTTTCAACAGGAACTTTATGTGAAGTTTGCCGGTCGTTCTATTCTTTTATATCAAAGAAGATAAAGATCAACAGCAAGACACAAATCCTCATTTTGTGCTTTGCAGAGAAATAGGTTGTTTGTAATGGTTTGAAAACAACCCAGAAGCCCAGCCTGGCCAGGGTGGATGGGGATGGAATGAGCTGGAAAGCGGCTCCTGCACAGGTTTATAAATAGGCTGCGCTTCTCATCCTGAAACATTGCTCCACTTTGCCTGTTGTGCTGTAAATTAGCCAGTTCCTCTTTAAACAGAGTCAAAAGAAACAAAATACATATGTAACACTGCTGCCTGGAACACGTGAGGGGAGGGAAAAAAAAAAAAACCCACAACACAACAACTTATGAAATGCGGAAAACATTTGTTCAAGTCTCCAAGGAAAATGAAGTCAAACCAAACAAGCATATAATATAGATGTACGCCTCATGGGCAAAGTTACCTCTAAGCCCATATGTTTTAACAAATTAAGAGGTAAATAATTTGCTGAAGGTACAGTTCAACCACGTCGGAACACCTCTGGAAATGAGATATCTCTGCCTTTCAAGTGGTGCTTCTCATCAAAATGTTTATTTCTCCACTTTTTAGAATAGCACACCTTGTTTTGTCTCAAGACTGTAAGTAACTATTAACCCTTCAGGGCCTCTGCAGATGATGTGGTCATTTGAAGTCGAGGCTGCTTTGCTGCTCTCGTGTCTGCGAGCAGCTGAGAGAGATTGATAAAATTCAGGTTTTCAATAGGGGAGAGCCACGAGGGACTTCCCTGGGAATGAAAAGAGACACAGAAAGGTTACTGCATGTATCCTAGAGTCTGGTACATAATTCCACTGTTAAAACTTTAATTTATGAAAAAAATGCTGGTGTGGTCCCCAAATGGTTAAATTCCACTCGAACTTTTCATTTTAGTTAGTCATGAATATATCTAACATACAGAGGCCATCAGCATCTCGCCACTAGAGACTATAAAGTCTACTTACATAGGGTTCCTGGGATTTTTCATGTTCTTATGGAAAATATCCCTGAAATCCCCGAGCTGAAAATTTTGATCTCATTTGTGGATGTGAGTGATGCTGAGAAAGGGTTGAAGAGTGAAGAGAACACTTTTCTCGCATAATTTCATTTGTCAGGAGAATCTTGCCGCTGACATTGGAAGAGTGATTTAATTGATTTTAATCATACACCTGAGATTGAGAAATTGAGCCCTCTGTCCTGAAAAATAATTCTAGGCTTCCATGAGAATGTCTAATTTGCAGCTAATAGTTTTTTTTTCTTGAAGTTTTGTTATGAAGTTTAGAAAATACAGATCAAAGGCTGGCACGTAGAACTGCTTAGCGCAGCCGGAGACGCCGAATCGGGGCCGCGGAGTTTTGGTCTTTCAGGGGTATTAATGGGCACATCTGCCTGGTTTTGGACAGGCAGGAGAACAAAAGCTCTGACTAAAGAGCACAATTTGCCTTCAGAGAAGAGAGACTTTTATATGCTGAGTACAACCTGGAAGGCTCGGAGTGGCACTTCACTCCTGGTCGTGTTTAATCCTTGGTTTTCTCTTGTCATCAAGTACAGTGTTTATAAATTGTTCATATGTGCAAAGGAGAGGCTCGTTGTGTGCCCCAGCACGCAGCAATGATTTATTCTAAATAAATAATTCCTTTGCTTTTTGTTTCTCAGTCCAAATAAACAGCGCTATTCAATTACAAATAGTAATACTGAACACAACAATGAAGCCGAATAACTTTTGAGTTGTGAAGAGCCAGTGTGCCTTATGTTTTTTTTTCACAATGAAATCTCCATGATCTTTATTACCTCTATCAACTGTTATTCAGAAGGGGATTACAGGCAGCAAGAAGTTTCACTTTCCCCAATGCTTCGACACTGAGGAAATAATTATATTACAATACTTATATGCCTCCACACAAGAGAAGTTCTTTGGGATGTAAAACTCAATATTTTCTTTTCTGTAACAATTCTGAAGATTTCCATATTGGATATGTACTTAGAGAATTTTATATTCCAAAACTGCACTGACAATGCTGTTAAATAACCATTCATTTTTTTTAGTGTTTCCTCTTGTATGAAAACTAGAAAAAAATATCAATTGCATGGCCACCTCAAGGAGGTGGGAACCTGCAGAAGAAACTGGATTAAGAAGTTTGGATGCAGAGATGGGTTCAATTTAAAATGTTTCAGGGCTGAGCCAAGGCTAAACCACTTGTCAGTTTGGAACTAAGGACTCAGACATCTTTTGTTTTAATCAGGTGTTGTTTTCGTAAGATATCTGTAAGTTGAAATCTCCTTTTTCTGCTGAGGAATCAAAATTGTTGGGGCAAGCTTGGAACTTGTGATTGGAATGACTGGCTTCTATTTTCTGGATGTAGTGATATCTTGTGAAAACTCCAAAACATTGAGAATTTGCCATCTTTCTTTCTTTTTTGGCAGCAAAGTCTCTCCTGAAGGAGACACCATAAGGAGTTGATAAGATTGTGATTCGTGTTATTTCTGAGGTGGCAAAAATATTTGTAGGCAAGGCCCTGCACAAAGAGAAATACCAGATTCTGGTGAGGCAGGGACAGTTCATGTTTTGGCACAGCTGCCAAAGCACAGGGATCCCCTTTTTGCCCATATCAGGGAGGGTTTGGGGTGTCTCTGTCAGCTTGGATAAATTCACATTGGTCCTGCTGATGCACTTTTAGCAGAGGTTCTTCACTCCAGGGCGCTTCAGGCTCCCCTGTAGAAGAGTCCTTGCTTTTCCAAGTGCCTGGAAACGGGGATTAAGTCACCAAAAGAGCTGATGGAGAGGAAATTTCCACACTGGGGCAAAAGGGAACAAAATTGAACCTATCATGAGTGAAACTGGGCCTTGTGTGCTCTGGCTGGGAACAGATCCATGAAATTCAACACAAGTGGGGAAATGTGTCCTGGCTGAAAAACCGCTCTGGGTATGATTTACCAAGAGAAATTGCTCTGGAGGAGCTGTGAATCCAAGTGATCAGTCCAGCACACCAATTCCGTTCTTCTCTTCTGTTTCCAGTGGGATACAAATCATTATTTGGCTGTCCTGGCAAATTCAGTGGGGGAGAGGACAGAGTGATGAGGACCAGCCAAATGTCCAGCTCACGGGTTATTTTAAGCATGTGCAGCCTATGAACATTTGCAGCCAGGGGATATGTTTAGCCAGGAGGTCTCAAATGCTTGTTTAATAATTAGTTAATGTTTGTAAAGCAGTTTGATCGTGAGCAGAGCTGTGCAAGGGTTATTATTTTATAAAATGCCATGGTTTGTTGTACTCCTCAGGCTGTAGCAACCACAACAATCTCAATGCTGCCTGTTAATTTTCCTGAGTCTTTTATCATTGCCCTCCATTGGTGATTAAGTGTCGTTTGTCTTATAATTTTAATGTTATCTTTAACACACATAATAAAGTTTACATAATTATAGCCTATTAATATAATTTGCATGCACGTTACCGGCAAGGCACCGGAAATGTTTCATCACCCAGCGTGTAATTTGGCTTATTTAACCATTTCCTTTTAATTTCCACCAATAGATCAGCGTGCCTCCTAAATGGAGATAACGTCAATAAATTCTCTTTTCAAGATTCTTATCTGTATTAAGTCTCTAAAGGTCTCGGTAGCAGGACTATGAAGTGCTGAAGGGGGAACATTTCTGAATGTCTGCTACGGGAAGTTTTAAAAATTCACATTTTCTTCAGACAAGCGTGGGTCTTCCTAATGAAACTTGGGAACAAGGTGCTCTCACGGAAGCTTTGAAACTGTGTGTGCACTGTACTTCATAGCTGAGCTGTAACAAGACTTTAAATGAGTAAACAGTGTTTAGATTGAACATGAAAAGAGTCGGCATGAAAAGACAGGTTCAAAATATTACATGATGCTTTGCAAAAGTGTAAATGTGCCTGCCTTTATTTTTTTTTTCCCCTCTTGGTAAATGGCAAACGTTTACAACCCAACTAAAACAGTACCAAGAGAAATCCTGTGTTTGCTCTTTGGAAGATATTCAATAAATTATAGTGAGCTGCAAATGTCACTGGATTGGGAACTGTAAGAGCTTTACCTTTAAGTCTTTAAGTAAAGACTTGCAGCTGGTGCAGTGGCTTGGTAATCCCTAATGATAAGCTGCTTTTAATGTGGGGGTGAGGCAGTTTTCACACAGATATTACTGCATTAACCTTACTCTAGGTACAGTGCAGGTGTGCACGATATTGTGCTTTGCAGCCTTCCCTACTTTATTCTCCCCCAGTATCCGAAGCCTGCTTTAACAGATCCTCTTACACCATGGTGAAAAGATTGCAGTTCAAGCCTATTATCAACAAAAACCTGCCAAAAGGGCTACATTGTCAGACTTTATGATGGTACTAACTATTCTGTTGTTCTCTGGAGACCAAACTTAGACCATTAAATTCACTTCATTTGTGATTTCAGTGACCTGGGCTGCAGACATCGGGCTTTGATGTAAAATGCTAGTACAGGAATCAATGGTACCATCTAGCTCCCCTTAAAGTATATCATAAAAGCATAATGGTCCTCTTCTAAACAAAAGGTGACACTGCTCTTGTATAATACAATTATATGGGGATGATGTTTTCAGCAGAGTTTATTTGATATTATGATGTGCAAAGACTTTCCACATTGAAATAAACTGCGTAGCTGAGTTCACTCCATTATTTTCAATAGACTGACTCCATTGTCTGCACTGGAATATAGATAATTTTCATACAGTGGGGAGCTATTTTCATATCCTCTCCATGAAATAGATGAGATTATAAACAGGCTGGGATTACTCAAAAACCAACACAAGCCATGTCTACAGACCCATTTAAGACAAAGGCTGCCTCTGGAATGGTCTCCTTTGATCGGGAGGCTCCCAGGACTTGCTCCGTTTATTTGACAGATGACAGCTATTTATAGCAAATGTGTAGCATTTTTGAAAATTAAAATTTTACTGGTGGAATTTAAGGGTTATTTTCCACTCCAGGGACTAACATTTCTGTGAAAAATGGTCTTTTTTTTTTTTTTTTTAATACAGACACCATCTTCAGTGTTAAACCTATTTGTAAACAAACGCATTGGATAGCTCATTGTCAAACACTGAACAGGTTTATAATTAATGAAATTGCTCAATGGAACCTCAATATTATGCTGGAATAAGAAGTTTCTCCTTACATCAGTTAACATTTTTTTGCATTTTAAAATTCTAGAACTCCAAGACTTTTGCCTCCTTTTCCCCTTGTAGAGCTTTGTTTGTCGCCTCAAGCCCAGTAAGACATCAATAGCAGATTTGGCACAGGGCAGGAGCATTTGCTTGAGCAAGGGGAAAGGTGTCCCAAGGCTGTGGAGCTTTTGGGTGGGCTAAAGACAGAAGAGATGAGGATAAACCAAGAGCAACTCCACCCTAATTGTGTCACTTCATTATCCAGGCCCTTGCCTTCTGCTGGCACTGCCTCCTGCTGCGCTCAAGGACAGGGAACTGGGGAAGCAAATAGGTCATTCCACAGGGTGCTAATGCTGCAGCCAAAGCCAAACCCCAGCAGCCCAGAGTGTGACCATCAGCACAGGTTTCCTTATGAATGGTTTTAATTAGCTCTAATCAGGGAGACCAGGAACCCAAAAGGCTCCTCCCTCCTTCCCCCATTGGGTGTTTGCTGTTGCTTTTTTAATGTCTGCTCTTGATGAACTGAAGTCTTGCAGCTGGACAAATGTTCTTAATTAAGCTGAAGCAGAAGCAGGTATTCCAAGCATATCAGGAGTTCCCTCAAACATGACATTTGAAGGACACTCAGTTGCAAAAAGCAATTTCTCCTGTCGTCCAGTGTTTGATACTGTACACATTTGCCGTTTCTTAAAATTGTAATTCCGAGCCTGCTGTCCAAAATAATCTGAAAGTTATTAAAAAATGTAAATTAAGAGTGGTTCCCATGTCTCGTTTTTTTAATAGTCACCCAATGAGAGAGAGAAGTAGGAAAATTTGTAGCACAAAAATTTAGTGTTTTTAAAAGGAGAGTATAAATCAAACAAAAACTCCTAAACTTGGATTTCTTCGCATTTGACATTTCTTTTTAATTCATACAGAAGCTTAATGGACCCTTATAGCCAAAGTTTACCACTTGTCAGAGTTATATATACTGACTCAACTTGAGGTTTTTTTCCTTTGTTTCATGCACCAATTTATTTCATGAATGAGAATGAATTTCTCCAAATAGAAAATTTTAATAAGATCTATCTGTTAAATTAGCAGGGGGGTTTATCACTTGCATCACTAATTTGGGATTAAATAAACTGATCCAGTATCCTGCAGAACCTCAAAAACACAAACTTGAGCACTCTGTGTCCTTAAAGGTAAAGATTTCTTTTTCAATGTGGTTAACAGGAGATTTAGGGACTTGCTGGAGACCAGCTGGACACTACAAGAGCTCGTGGCTCCCTCCTCCGCCATCCCTGGACCAGAACACCAGAGAGTTCCAGGGTCCATCCCTGTCCTTTCCACAGACCCTGCCCATAGATTAAACTTGGGTACCTGTTGAGACAAAAAATCAGGTGCTCCAAGCTGAGCCTGGTGACAAAAATCGCTCTGAATTGCTCTCAGTTTAAACACCCGTGTTCATTCTTTAGGGAAAGTTTATGCTTTAGGCAGAGCTTTTCTACAAGCTTTTGCACCACACGTGTATACATTATAGCTCCAAATTGCCTCCAAGCTGACAGCCTTTCGGGTGCATTAACTACTTTACTACCAAAGGGGCAGCAGGATTAATACATATATTTTTACACCGCCGAAATGAAATATTTCAGCTTGGTCTTTTCTACAAATCTTTGTCTTGGTGTTCAAACCTGCAAACAAGCCCATCAGCAACAGCTCGAGTCCATCAAAAGCCCTCAGTGCCTTGATTGATAAATAGGGCGTGTTTACACTGTGGCTCCTGTGCCTTCTTTTCTGTCAGCGCTAATTTATCTGAAAGTCTTAACCTGCGCGTTCGAAATCCAGGAGCGTTTCATAACGAGGGCTGAGGAAACGAATCTCCTCCCGCAAATAATACCCAAAGAAGAGGGTACAATCTTCCAGCACACGAGTGGCTGTGACACACACACAGACAAACACATTAACCTCCCAGAAATCCGGAAAATCCAAGCGTTTTAAGTGTTGCCGCGCGCGATTCTTCCAGAAAAAGAGGCACGGAGCATTAAAGCTTGAATATTGAAAGGCTGCGCCGTAGACAGAGAAAGGTGCAGAGGGGGGAAGAAGAACATGCGGCTATCCTGGATGTATTTATATTATTGGGCTGAGATGATGATTGTTATTATTATTATTTTTACTGCAGGCTTCCCTCCTGCTTGCAGGTGAGGTGGGTTTTGCGCCCAGCCCTTCCCCAGGCACGCGCGGACCCCGGCGCTGCGCGGGGCTCTATTAAAGCCGCCGTTCAAGAGTTTGGTGATATTCAGACAATATTGAAACATTCCCAAATGAACTTTGCAGGGAGACATTTTCATTCGCTGCCTCCCTCCTCATGCATATTAACAAATGGTATGCAAGGCCTCATTTAATTCACTGATTTTACATTCGGATCACTTTCTCTTTTACAGCTATTTTTACCGGGCTTCATTAATCTTTGTTGAATACAATGGCATACATCTTTAATGCGGCCGCTGTCAAGTCATATTTCAGTAAGAGCTGCAAACTGAATGACAGCAAGCAATATTAATAAATTTAACATAGACTATATCAATTTTTAACAGAATGAATGTGGAAAGCTAAATGTATTATTTTTCGTTTAAATCATAGGGTTTATCACCGGTTAAGTAGCAGCGATTTCAGGAAACTTGTGACGTGCCGTACAAATAGATTTACATCTCATTAATAAGTAAATTAGGCAAATGCCTTTCAAGTTCAGACAAGTACATAAGTGTAATCTCCATATTAAAGGAGTAGTCTTTGATAAACCACTGAGGAATTGCAGCAGCCAACTATGTGACATGTTGCCAGTGCCTGAACTCTTCCACATTCCCACCTTTAATTACACTGGTTCATTACTAAAGAGATAAGTGTCTCTCCAGTTAAGATTCTATAAATGAGCAGCATGCGGGATCCTCCCAAATCATTTTTGCAGAAACCATGAAAAGGTGGTAACAGTTATGAAAAAACGAATTATCACCTGCTCTCTTTCTTCCTTCCATGTAATAACATTAAAATATTAAGATGAATTCCTTTTAAATCTCGGGAAGAAATTGTCCATTAAGAGATGCTACTTTGTTTAAGAAAGAAAGAAGCATAAAAAAAAAAAGAAAAAAGAAAATGGAGTGAAAAAAAAGAAAAGAGAAAACTCTTCTGAATATTTTTTTTTTAATTTCCCTTCATAAATCCCAACAGAGATAATTTGCTGTAAAATTTAAACCCAGTGAGAACTTGTCTGTCTGTGTTAAATAAAAAAGTTACGGTTGGTAGGAGACATGTTTTTGCAGTAGCTTTAGCGATTATAGGAAATTACATGCAAAGCCAGAGTTCTGATCCTAAGTTAATTTATAATTGGAAAAAACTTATTAATTAGCTATGTCATTCTAATTAAGAATTAGAGGAGTGTGCATTAGAAAGTCAGTCAATATCCAGCTGACAGAATTTTAAAAAAAAAACCACAGAAGTCTGCAAGCTCCATAGCTCTGTCCACCATCTCCCTTGCCATCTTTTTAAGGATTTTTCTGAATATCTAACAGAAATTAGCTCGGTAAATACAGATATCAAAAGAAATAAATTGGGAATTTTGTTGGCCTGGAAAGGAAACCCCCAAACTGAGCTGGCAGATGTCCTTTACAGGGCACCTTTTGGGCGATTCTGAAATGCAGCTTGGGTTCGGAGGGCTCCGTGTCCCTGCAGCCAGAGAAAGAAGCACCTGCATCCCTGCAGTGTTACCCACAGTCCCTGCATCCCTGCAGCTCTATCCATCAGTTCCTGCAGCCCTGCAGTGGTGCCCAGCAATTCCTGCATGCCTGTAACTCTATCCGGCAGCATCTGCATCCCTGCAGTGTTACCCACTGTTCCTGCATCCCTGCAGCTCTATCCAGCAGTGCCTGCATCCCTGCCATGGTACCCACCAGCACACCCATGCCAACACCCAGGCAATCACTCCTCCTACAAAAAACACCTCAAATATTCAGGGATAAAGACAAAGGAACCGACTCTGTGGCCCTGCCATGGTCGCATGGGGAAGAATTTCAAATTTTGCCAATATATTTATGTATAAACAGCATACAGGGATGTGCACATTTGCCTACACATATATACTTATTTCCCATCCCGTCAGCCTCAGTCCTCTTGGTACTTTCCCCCTTTAGGCCCTTTTTCTGAGATTATTATAATTCATTCTTTAAGAAACACCCCATGTGTAAATATTTTTTTGTTAATGTTTTTCTCTCTCCAGTGTGCTGGAATTTTAAAGAGCACTTTAATATGAAATTAGACAGAAAGTTTTGACCTTTTTGTGATTAAAATAATGTGCATGTTACTGATACAGGCTTCATAAAATCTACTTTTATATAGGCAAATATTGAAAGAGAGAAAAACAGACTTAACAAAATGTGAGACACAGCCTGGATGAAAATAAAACCAAATTTTTGCATTCAGACTTGCCAGGGCTGGAAATACAAAAGGAGAAGTAAAATAAAATTATTAAAATAATCTGGCCTGAGCCTTTCATTTGGGTATGGATTCTTCTCCATCTTTTGCTTTAAATTAAAGGAAAGAAAAAAATGGAGTGCTCAGTGATGGAATTCAGTTTACTTATTTAAGTACCAAAAGATGACCCACTCCTAATGATATAAAAAATCTTTTTCATTAGCAAGTTTCTCTTCTGTATTTGTTTTGCTAGCACAACACAATATTCACTTAATATGCTACCAGTATCTTATCAAGTTAATGATCTGTTGTATGAATAGAGTAAGCTTGTTACTCTTTTTAAATTAGATACAAAAGCACTACTGTATGGAAATTAGAATACTTTGGGTTTTTATGAAATTATAGGACTTTCATGCTTTAACAGTCTGTAGACAGCCTTAGTAGGACAGCAAGAGTTGGCTTTGTTAATGTGACATTACACAGAGATGCTGCTTAGCCTGATTAAAAGCATCTCAAAATCCAGTTTTGTGGAGCTTCTCTCCATTTTCAGGTCCTCAAGCTCAAAAATCTAAAAGTTGCTGTATGAAACATATCCAAGGAGCTTGATTTGGAAGAAAATGATGTGGTTCAGATGAGCTGCCTCTTGCAGCCATCAGGGAGTGTCTGAGTGACCGATGCCAACTGCTCGTGACGTCCTGCCCTGAGGTGAGAGTTTGCAAACATTCAGGGAAAAAAATGGGAAAAGGCAAGTATGGATAGAGTTTAAACATGGATTGAGTTGAATCCTACAGTCATGGAACATCCTGTATCAGGATTCTAGCTGGTCCCTGCTGCAGATCTTCCTAGAGCACCCTACCCATGCATGCCTCACATGCTGCCACCTAATTCATGGCTAAAGATGAGATATTTCTTATGGGATCAGCCATAGCAGATGGGTGCAGGGAATATGGGGCCACATAGCTCAGAAGAATTCTGCTTTGTGTCATTTGTTTGCTTTCTCCTACTCCAAAAGGAGCCCAGGATATTCAGCTTTGGGAACTGCTCAGAGCACGGCTGTGCCCACGGAGCATCAGCTTCATGAACTGCCAGGAGCCAACATCCCTTTGGCATCCTTGGGTCCTCAAATGTTCCCAGGAAGGTTTTGGAAGTACAGGTACTGACTTTCTTAGGAGCTGGTCTGGAGAAATGCACATCCTTGGAGCTCTGCTGGCAGATTTGCCAAAGTGAGTTAAAGCAGATTTTGTTCCACACCAGCCCAAAGCCGCAGAGATTCAGCACCCTGGTCTCTCTGCATTTCTCCAGATCACTTAATGACACAATCAGTACCTTTACATCCCAAATCCAGTCCAAACCAATATTGTCTTAGCTTATTCATGGTATTACCACTTTTTTCTTGTGGTGCCAGACTCACCTGATTTTCCTTTTGTTTCTTCTTCATTACTGTGATCCCACCTCCCTGGGCAGGCTTTGCCTTCCTGGAAAACCCCACTCCTCTGGGCAAGGCTTTAAGCCCTTTTGCTTACTCCAGCTGAGAATTTGGGGCTTCATTCCCTGAGGAGTTTTCATGCGTGCCAGGGGTACAGGCAGAAGGGGTGGTTGGGAAAAAGTCAAGGCCAGTATGTGCAAGGGCCTGAGTCCCATGGGAATGGTTTCCACCTCCTTTTGGATCACTCCAGGGGGCTGAAGTGTCACCCATGACAGATCTGCAGTGACAGTGGCATGGTTTGGGTCTCCCTACTGTTTTCCTGTATGAGTAAAGGGCAGCCGCTGCCTGGCATCACCCCCCAGGGACACAGAGAGATGATGCTGGTCCAGGCAGAGGGAAAGGCCTGTGAACGATCGTGTTTGCAATCGTCTCAGGGAAAAAGATCCCCCTCATCTCCTTTTTCATCATTTACAGATGCTTTATTCACAGTTCCAAAAGACTGGCTGGGGATTACTCCATCTTCTCCTCAGCCAGGCTGAAGTTTTGATGTGTAGCTGTTTGAGGGGTGAAAAAATGGTAAAAACACCTTTTATTTTGTTTGTTTGTTGGGTTTTTTGGGGGTTTTTTGGGTTTTTTTGAGTCATTACCCAAGAACTGGTGTAAATTTCTTTGCTTGTTGAAGTTTTCTTATTAAAATAATACTGCAAAGGGAGGTCTGGGGTGTGTTGCAATGAACACCCCACGTTACCTCCTGGGCTGCAGCCCCAGCCTGCTTTGATTGTTCCTGAATGATTGCTGGAAATGGGAATCACCACCCTAAATTAATTGCCCCTGTTCATTACACAGACGAATTAGACTGGCCCCAATCAATAGCATTAATGAAATGTCATTTATTTAAAACCCGACCCTCGAGGGAAGCACGTTGGGGATGCTGGGGCAGGGTCTTGCTGTTTGGGGCACACCAAGGCTCACAAGGCTCTGTGTGGGTGATGCTGGAGTTATGGCTCAGATGGTGGGGACAGGTGGAGCATCCCTGGATAAACAAAGCATTCCTGGCTGGACAGAGCAGCACTGGGCAGGCCAAGAGCTCCTGGGTGGACAGAGCAGCACCGGGTGGACAGAGCATCACCAGGTGGACAGAGCATCACTGCAAGATGATGCTGCAAAAGAGGAAACTTTGGCTGTGCTCCCTTTTTTCAAAATGCAACTATGTAAAGGTCACAGAGGAGGAGATGAAACTAGGAGTTGTAATAAGGAAGGAGAAATAAAAAATAATGACAGAAATAAATTGTCATAAGAGGGGATACAGTTATGATTTATTGTGATATTCTACAAATTTGGAGGTGATTAAAAGCCACCTAAAATTCACATTAACAAGTCACATAAAAATGGAATTAAACTAGTGGGCATAATGTGGCAGGGTATAAAGAAAAATCATGACAGAAATAAATTGACAGAAGAATGATACTATTCAAGTTTTACTCTGTCGCGTCACACTGACAGGAGACTAGTATTTTAATTTCAGAGTTGTGGTTGAGTTTTTGGAGTTCATTAAAGGCCCACATTAAGAATCTCATAAAAGTGAGAAGAAATTAGTGACCATAATGTGGCAGAGGAAATAAAGAAACAATAATGACAGAAATAAATTGACAGAAGAATGATACACTTAATGTTTCACTCTGACACCCTCTATTAATAGGCCGCTGCAAGCTGGAGCAAATGTCATTCATATTTTAGCCAAAGTATACCACTAATTAGGCTGGCTTTCTGCACTGGAATTAAATTTGAGATCCCTCACCTTTAGAGTGGGATCATTTGAATTCGAAAGAAAAGAGCTGGTGACAGAAAAAAAAACTTTCTGCTCGGGCTCTTCTAATGAGATAAAATTCCCCCTTCTCCCCATTTCCTAGCTATAATTGCTGATTATGTTGTTACACAGGAGCGGCTCTCCGCTCTCTCCTCCCCATCATTATGATTTAGTCTGGCATATCGGGGTGCTTCAAACACGGACTGAAGTGGTTTGAGTCTAATTTAGCACTCATTTAGGCCGCAGGTACTGACGAAGGTAAACACCGCATTGTTATAATTAATTACCCCTTAGGCCTAGCCAGGCCAGCTCTGTTTCAGCTGACCCTTATAATAATAAGGCTTAGGGGCATATTGTATTTCTTTTGACAGATTAATTAGAAATTCAGCCGTGGAGGTACAAAGCAACTCTGTCATGAATATTTAAATGGACTGACACAAAAAATCATGAAAGGGCTGCTGAACTACATGACAGACAGGGGATATTAGCCAAGTGATTCTAATCAATAATCTCTTGATCTCTTACATATTAATACACTGCCTGCTGTTATTAAGCTCCATAATAAGGAAGGGGAGAGAAAGTTAGTGTAGCTCTGCTGTAGGGCTCGCCGGGCCCCCAGTGTATACACTAACTGACGGAGAAAATGCACAGAGGAGCCGAGCCTCAGCCTCTTCAATCTCATCCAATCTTAAGGAATGGCAGCTCTGAGCATCGCTGGCCGGATAATTATTGGCCCTGACAAGGTGAAGGCGTTTGCAGGCAAATGAGATGGGAAGTAGGATAAGTCCCCAGACCACCCAGCACAGGGCACGCTCAAAACCAACCGCGCGCCGCCGCCCGGGCTTGTATTTGCTTTAGCAGGGGAAATATGGGAATCACAGCGCTTTTGAGGCGTGTTGAAGGGTCAGTGACAGTCGAACACCGGGAGCTTGCTGCTACTGTTGTTAATGTTAACTTTAACACCAAGTCAACTGGATTTACCCCCGGTCCCTTTGCTCATCTCCTATAACATCAAGGCCACCGAGTGAATTAAGCAGCAGTGGTAGAGCTGAATATCATCTAAATTCATTACAGCCGGTTCCTCCCGTAAATGGGGGAGGAAGGGCCGGCGTTGCTCGGGAAATGTGCCGCCTCCAAGGCACCAAAGACTTTCTTTGTGCTGCTCGGGCTTGGGGAGAGAGTGAGCGGCAGCACTGCGCTGGCGCTGGATGGAGGGTGTTGGTGTGATGAGCACTGCAGGGCTGAGGATGCTCTGTTATCCCCCAAAAATGAGCCCCACCACGTGCCAGTGGTGCGAGGGAAAGGGCTCAGCTGGAAAAGGGAGCTGGACTGGCTCCAGCGTCTGCCCAAACAACTCAAAAAAAGAGATTAAATGACAGGAGCGGGGAGTGATCATTAACATATTTAAATAGCATGCACACCGCGTTCAGATGGGATTAGAGAGACGATGCTGGATTTTTAGAAAATCATTCAACAGCCAAAATATTAGATGCACTTTAAAAAAAATTTTTTTCCTAATTAAAAGGGAGTCACAGGTTCAGTGCTCACCCTGGGTGCCCTGCAGCCCTGCCCATGCACACGCTGTGGACGCAGCATCCCAGCCAAGGCCAGGAGGAGGCAATTTGGACTTCAGAGCTTGATTTGCTTCATCACAGAAAATCCCACAAAGGTTGCAGGATGCAAAGTGTATTTGCCTAATTTCCCTGGCATGGCTGAGTGGAGGAGAGGGTCAGACACATTTCTGTGTGCAGAACAGGTTTGATACCACCTGACTCCCATGGCCTTGGTGTCCAGCTTCTGAAAAATCCAGACTGGAACTGATAGTGAAATGAGAAGCCCCTTAGCTCCCAATAATTCATCTTGTATGTCTACCCTTATTTTGTTCTGATTAGGTGTCTCAGAGCTATCTACAAAAAGCAAACAAACAAACAAACAAACAAACAAAAAAACCTCAAAAAACCTCTCAAAAAACCCCACTCAAACAAATTGAAGTGATGAAACAGTGGGAGCAGCTTGATAGCAATCCCAAAACACCAAGGACCTCGCTGCCAGCAGAAGAGGACTTTGGTAGGTTGTTACACCACTCTTGATCAGGTGGGAACCCTCCTGGAATTGGGATCTGCCTTGGGAGCATGCCCTGGATCTCTGCTGTTTCTGTCTCCTGCAGGTGCTGCAAAAAGGGACTTAAAACATTTGCCTGGGGACAGGGTTCAGAGCAGTAGGGAATCATGCCCAGCTCTTTGGCAAGCTGTGACAAGATGTTATTTCACGTTGTGATTGCATGTTGAACAGTTTCCTAAACTCTGTTTCAAAAATCATACATTTATGGGCACAGTGCCATCGTATCGTGAGTAAAGAAGCCTTGTCCCATTTACAGGCTTCATCTGGTGAAGCTTCACTGCTCTGAGTGAACTGAGTAAATGCTTCAGGTTTTGCAGGAACACAGAGCTAAAAATACCTGAGTCTGAAAAGTGCTTTTACACTTAAAAAAAAAAAAAAAAAGCTACCCTGAATTTATCAACACTTATATTTGCAGGTCACACTTTACTTGCACTTATAAGTTTAAGCCTAACCCTTCTCATTACTTCAATGCTGCTTTCAAACCTCTAATGCATATTTAAGTGGTAGCATTAAAAAACAGTGTGTCAACTGCCATTGATGTGCGATGTAGGGCACTGACCCTTTGAAGGCATTATCGTGTCATTGCACCCATTAAGTGCAGCCATCTCTGTTGCTCTTAATTGGGTTGTGCAGCGTGGAGCGGTTGCAAGCGGTTACAGTTTATACCATGAATTATAATAACAATAATAGCGGGTAGAGATCTGTGTGGGCACCAAACTCGTGCTCAAAGGTGGCTGAGGGCGTCACCTCCACTCGGCTTGTCACCCCTCCCTTTTAAAAGTAACAGAGGTTTAATTTACGAGCTCAAAATCAGCGTGTGGGCACTACTCAGTCTATGGCTGCTAATTAAACAGAGCCTTGTCTTCCAAAGCGTTGTTAGTGGGCTGGTTCTGCTCATGGAATAATGTGCTGTTCCTCATCAATCCTTTTTTTTTTTTTTTTTTCCCCTTAAGTATCTGGCCCCAAAAAAGAAACCTGATACATCCTATCTGCTCTTGGTCAGAAACTGCAACTTCTCTTTCCTTCATTTAACTTTTTTTTTTTTTTCTTTTAAAAAATTGGATGTCAGGATTCATTTGGACTAAGGCCAGGCTATTTTATGGCAAGTTTCAGCAGCTGAAAATATTTGCATCTGATTTATAAAGTTTTGCAAACGGCTGTAAACCTGAGACAGAGCCTAACGATGGTGGCACTGCCTGCCATGCTGTTACAATTAGAGCTTGGCCCAAGCCGAGCCCCTGGCATGGAATGACCTGAACTTTGGAGCCTGGGATGTGTTTCCCAGGGCCAAATCAAACCTCCAGGCCCTACAGCTCCTAAAACGTGGAGATTTCTGGATCTGCCTCAAAATTTCCCAGCCAGGCCCCATCTCCAATAATTAGTAGCGTTGTCTTTAAATATCAATGGAAGTCATGATGGTTCATCATTTGCAGCTGGACATGCATGAGTGCCCTTCTTGCTGGTCTGGTGCTCCCACGGAACAGATAATTAAGGACAAAGAAAACAGACTGGGAGCAAGAGCCAAATGAAATGTCCAAATGCAAACGGTGCAGTAATTGCAATGGTAACAGTGGTGATGACAGCGACAATCATTTTGAGCCTAGCAGCTTTGTTTATAAAAATGTTAGCAAAAGGTGCAGAGCTGGAAACAAATAACTTTACCTCAGCCCTTTTATTGCAAAAACATAACAAAGTGCAAGCCAAGGAGTAAATTCATTGCGAGTCATACTAAAGGTTTTGGACCAAAGTGAAGCTGTTACAAACTACATCTGTAAAAATTGTGTAATTATTATGGGTGGGTAAAATCTGGCAAGAATTATTTTCTTAAGTAAAGCGTAAAAGAGAACAGATGTGCTGTAACTGACACATTTATTTTTTGCCAGTTTCACTAATTCTGGACAAAAAGTTGCTCTCATTTATCATATTATTCAATGGATTTCAAATTAGCAAGGCAATGGTGACTTTTTACACTGTCCCAATTTTAGTGTCTGAGAAAAGAAGGGGGGTGGGGAAGGCTGTCTCACTGAAAGAAAATTAATTTGTTTTATTGGGCACTGAAAAGCCAAGCCTTTTGTCAAACAGAGAAGCAAACATATATTTGGAGGGAGAGCTAGGTCACTAGTTAAATGTCAAGGTCTGCTAAAATCAAAAGGTAGGAGGGGTGGGTGACAATGAAATCTAAGTAGAAAACCATAAATGTAAAGAAACACCACGGTTTCTGGGCTGGAGTGGAATGAGAAAAATGGCCAAAGACAAAGATAGGCAGCCTGGGTCTGGAAGTAATTACGGCCAAGTGAAGACAACTGAATTCCATATTACTTTGGTGGATGTCTGTAAAGGCAGTTTGGGGAGGTATTTTGGTAAGGTTTACTTTTTGGAGCTTAGCAACATAAATTTGTTGTCACTGAACTATTAAATAAAATAGACACATGTTGGCAAAGAGTGCACAGCCGAGGGATGGAACTGATTAAGGGACAGCCTATGAAATAATAGCTTAAATGGGCCCACTGCAGGATTTTAATATCCCATGACAACACTCAATTGTCAAATTCTGCTGGAGTGTCCAGGATGCTACTAAAATTAAGCCAGAAATTCCTAGATTTATTCTGGTTTTTTTACAGCTAAGAACAGGAAATGCCAGTAAGCTGTGAGAATCGGAGCAAGAAACAAGAAACTGGGAAGAAAAGAGGATGGCCTAAAATTTTATGAGATTTCTGCCATTAAATCTATAACAAATGTCTTTCACCTACACACGATAAAGAGGCAATGTGGGATTTTAATTGGACTTTTGGCTTTTCTTCATTTGATTTAAACCTAGGTAGAATTTCAAACAATAACACTGGAACACCTGGTTAACACGTTAGATGATATGTATAGTTGTAAATTGTGGTTTTAATAGGTGCTCACTGGGGGATTGCAAAGGGTCCCATTGTTCAGCTTGGCAGATATTAAAAAAAAGTTCATGAACTACTGGGATTTAAAACCCGCTCACATGATTTTAATATTGCTCCAGTAATGTAATTTGATAATTTGACCAAACTTGCGGCCAATTTGTGGACAGAGAATCTGATGGTCACGTTACGTGATTAAAGCAGCCTGATACAGGGCTAAGCACAAGGCCTGGGTTAATTTATTGCAACAGCCCAAGCTGGAGAACAGCACCAGTGACTGAAATCTGATAATCGTCATATTACATGGGCATAATCAAAGAAATACCCAGAGGAAACCTGCTGCCAAGAAAAAACAGCCCAGGAACACTCAGCACATTTCTCCCCTGCAGGAACCACCTCAGTAAACCTTTTTGGCAAGGAAGCTTCCTGTTTCCTTCCTGGTTCAAGAATAAGGACTCATCAGGTTTAAAAGACACCAGTCACTTGAAATAACTTTTTTTTTTTTAAGTTTTTAAGAGTCTTTGGTCTATTTATGCCATCTGAGTTTCCATTCTGACTTTTTCATAGTCAACAGAGGAAAGAGGACTGCTAAAGAGTAAGGATTAATGGAGCTGGTTTGGATCAGGAGAGGACATTTTAAGGAAATCCCACCTCGTTCCCCCTCCCTGCCTCACTTTGCAGAGAGGTTCTCCAGCGTGTCAGCTTGGGATGATTTAACCTGCACAGGCCCAGCTGCCTGATTGGTCCTCTACCCTCCCCAAACCAAGGGATCATCCTACACAGGATGTCACCAAAGGGTTGAGAGGACCAGCAGACCGTAAAACCCAGCAGGGATGGTGGGGTTGAGCAATGTGGTTGTTGGTGGTGCTGAGCCTCCCGCCAGGGCCACGTGTGGGGTTGTGTCCCACCCTGGGATGGTTCTGCTGGACATCCTCCCTGTGGCTGAGGCTGCTGCTGAAGCTCTCTCACCACAGCTGGTTCCCCATCCTGCTCCTCTCTGCCTGCTGCCCTGAAGGGCCTCCTGCTCCAGAGCAGCCTCTGGACTTGCCTGTGCTCCCAGGTGAAATGCCAAAGTAAAAGACTTGAGTTACAGAACCACAGAATCGCAGCTGGAAGTTGGAAGGGACCCATAAGGGTCATTGATTCCAGCCCCTGAGTGAATGATCCATGCAGGGATCAAACCCACAGCCTTGGTGCTATCAACACCAGCTCTGATCATCTGAGCACATCTGTCAATATTTCCTCCTTACTTCTAGAGCTGATGCTGAAGAGGTCTTGAGGAAGGTTAAAAATATTAAGAAACGGGGTTTTTTTTGATTGTTTTTGTTTGTTTTTCAGCCAGAGTACTTTTTCCTTCCAGGTACAGCAGCAAAGTTCTCTGCTATTCACCTGCTGGAATGTCGCTTCTTGTTCCTTCATCTCCCTCCCCCTGCCCTGTTCCCTTTGTTCCACCTCTGCTTTCACCTGACTGGATATTTGCTCCTACACATCTCTGTTGAGTTTCTAGAGCAAGTTCAAATAGTATAAAACTTTTCCCACGTCTCCATTTCTCTTTACACTCCTGTAATTGTACACCTTGCTTTCCTTCTCCACGTCCCACTTAGAAATCTTTCATAGATAACAAGACCTCCCCCAGGCCCTGATTCAGCAGAGCACTTAAGCATGTGCTTAACTTTAAATACCTTTGTAAAAGCTTTTGCTGAATCAGGATCTTAGCATTTCTCCTCATCTAACTGCTGTTCTCCCATGGTTATTTCAGTATTTGCTTACAGGAAAATCAGAGCAGAGTCCGTGGATGATGTCAGCAGATTTTCACCCCATCCAGCTGAAGTATTTAGATGCACTCAGCACAAGAGTGTGGATAAGGACAGGCAGCAGGTAATCTGATGCCCATCAGGCTCTGTTCCATGGGTTTTGCCTGTAAAAAGTTTTGAATACTCCCACTACAGAGTCAGTTCCACCAATGGCTTGTAGCAGTGAGGATAACAAACTTCCCAGGCATCTGAAGATGTGTAGGATTTCATCCCGGTTTCCAGTAAGAAATTTATATCCGAATACCAGCCATATTCAATCACTTGATTTTCACAAATTTACTTCAAATGGCTGAGCTACAGCTCTCTGTTTTATTCCCCTAACAGTTGCTAAGTACAGTTGTTTTTAAAAATGACTTTATTGTCTTTAATAAACTCTTGATGCATTAATGTTTAATTCTGTTTGCCAGGAGGCAGCGGGGTGATGAGTCTGTAATTTATTTTAAAAGATATCCTGGACCAGTGCAAATATGACTGTAATTATTCACTGCAGCTGCAGTCAGCTGTCATCCACACTACCCCTGCCAACCACTTCCTTTGGAATATATTTTATATACTCTGCTTACACACAGCAACTTTTCCTTTCAAACTGCATCTGCATCTAAAGCTTTGGAGCTGCAAGTTGAGTTGCAGACCTGGTCTGGCACTCTGGTCTAGTGGGGTTGGGGCTCAGATGATCTTTAAGGTCCCTTCCAACCCAAATCATTCTGTGCTTCTATCAAAACAGGACCATTATATTTGGTATTATATTGTAATATTCCTGCTTTACCAGAGTTTCCTACTCTCCCTTTCTCTGCTCAAGGACTCAAGGGCTCAGAAGCAACCAAGACCAGAGAATTTTTGGACAAAGTCTTTGATGTCTGGGAGCAAAGCTGTCAGAAGCAGGAGCTCATAGGGTTCTTCATGATCACACCTCAGCAACCTGGGAAGTACAGGGCAAACACAAAGAACTCAAATGATATTCAACCACTTTAATTTTTTTTCTCTCCAATAAACAATCAAGTTAAATCAGGGGCACCTCTAACATTTTTTCTCCCCCTCTCGTAGCTTGACGAATTGTAAATGATTTCTTGAAGTTTTTCTCTTTTCCTGTCTCAAATGGGAGAGGAAGTTGATGTTTTCTAAAGGGTCATGTCATAAAAATACAAAAACAAAAAAACCAAACCAAAACAAACAAAAAACCCCAAACAAACAAATAAACAAACAAACAAAGAGCAGGCACCTTCTTTAGGATCTAGTACCTGTCTGGGTTGAATACATGTTTAGGGGTAAATTGCAAATACATATAAAATTTTTTTGCAAGTGTCACATTTGCTTTGATGTGTAATATGAATTGGATAATGTAATATGAACTGGATAATAGAAAGGCTGTATTTGGGGTTCATTAAACCCCATGTTATCAAAATATGGTGCAATTTTATCTCAAGAATGTTACATCTCCTTCCTTCTCTCCAGTCTAAAGGTTTTTATGGACTAGAATTGATTTTCTTCATTTTTGAAAATTTTCTTTACAAGTTCAAAATTTAAATAGAAATAGACTATAATTAATAGAAGAAGCTGATCCCTCCCAAATACTAAGGAAATTTGGAATTAGATTGGAATGTGCTATTTAACACCATAGGATATTGTCCAGCACTGAGCTTTGAACAGAAGTATTTAGAAAAATAAACAAATTCCTCCTTGTATGCTGAAGGCTCAACATTGACCTAATGACTCCATGGGAAGCTGAGGTCATCCCAAGAAATTCGCAGGAATTAGTGTTCATATGGATCTGAGGAAATCTGTGTGCTGGACAGCAGACTGGAGGAGTTGTAAAACTGTCCTTGGCAGTTTGAAGAAGGCACTGAGAGAAGGATTTCTCAAGGATCTTGAAAAATAAATTCTAAATAATTTTTTTTTAATAGAAAGACATGGATTAGAAGAAAGGACTCACTTTTGATCAGGTCTATAAAGAGGAAAAATTGAGTGGTTCTCTCACCTCTTCCACCAGCCACAACTTCCAATGGATTTGTCACCTTCACAAATTTTACAGGTGGGGTTTAAAACAAAATTAGAATATTCCTGCCTGTCTGGTTGATTTTATGCAAGATTTATCATGCCTTGGAGGGGCAGCTGCCAAGCCCATGGTTGGGAGCAATTTCCTCCAAAAAATGGGTGTCAAATAAGGGAGGACCTGATATTTTACAAGTGCTTTTGGTAGCATGTGTGATTATGAAGGGAAAAAAATCCACTTAAAATCCAGGTGGTTCAAAGTAACAGGACAAATGTCACCCTGCCACGTTTTGTTTATAAAATATCCAAAAGCCTCCTAAAAAAAAGGAGGGCTAGAAACAAGAGCGGAAGGATCAGAACTATTTTAATGGAATAAACACTTCCTGCTTATATAAAAGAATCATCCAAGAGGTCCAAGCCAAACAGATCTCAGGAAGATCCAACATAACATTGGGGGCATCTTATTGAACCTTGAAGTCCTTGTTGGCCTCTGGAGAAGGGCACACAAATGCCCACTTCTCCAGGTTCCCCATTGCACACACCGAGCACACAGCGCTGGAACACAGCAGGGTCTCTGAAGGCCCAGCCTGAAATCCTTGGCAAACCCCATGTGTTTTTCATTCATTTCCATAGGAAACATCGTGGGACTCAGGAGATTCCATTCATTTCTTTTTTTTTTTTTTTTCCAGCAGTTGCACTGAACGCGTCTGATTAAACCCCGCGTGCTGCAAAGGAAGTTCCCTCCTCGCAGCAAACCGTGCAATTTAATACTGCTCAGAGATGGGGTTTAATTGGGATATTCCTTGTCGTGGGTGATATTGGGTTTATTTTTTATGATTTGTGAGGAAGGACACGCTGGGAAGTCGTGTAAACATTGTGTGTTTGGCTGCTGAACAGCAGTAAACAGCAGCGGAACGGCGCTATCAGATGTTCAGTTTAAACACACACCCAGCTACCTCTCCTCCTCTAAATCAACAGTTTCCCTCCAGAGTGATGTCAATAGACTTCTGCACATGGTACTTTCTTTTTTTTTTTTAATAATATCTTCATTTTAATGTGGATATTGCCTTTTCACCTGGGAGCAGGGCTCTATTGAAATTCTAATGGGAGAGCGTATTCTTTAACATGAGAATACCGAGGGCCTGCGTAGACGCGGCGCAGAATGAGAGATGGGGCATTAACTGGTTTTTCTCCCTCCAGAAGAGGGGCCTATGTGGGTCAGACTCGCAGGGTTTTTCCCCTTCCTATTTGCCTTTAGTTTCATAGCAACAATAATTTTAAACTTTATGTGCAGCAGAAGATAAAGGAATCCAAATGCACCTGAATTACTGTACTGTACAAGGGAATTTAATTAAGAATATACACATTAGAATTTCAGTGGGAGCGCCTATTTAATGTTACTTTATTAAGCCTTCTATCAAACCCTTTTTTATGTATATCAGTTGATATACAATTAATCTGCTCTCTTGTGAGGAAAAAAAATAGCACCTGAGGTGGATGAAAAGTGTCAGATTATAATAATTATAAGCAGCTGTTCACTTGGAATCACCTCTGGCCTACATGGGGGATGCTGTGAGCTACCACTTCTCACAACAGACCACCTCATTAGACTTGACCTTCCCAGCTGGGTATTTCATTTGTGTTTTTTTAATGGGTTTGTATACTGCAAATCACAACCCCTCGCCAAGGCTGGCTCTTTGTTGCTGTAACAAAAGGGAGCAATGCAACTTCCAAAAAATTGCCGCTCCTGAACGTGGGTGCAGTGCCACGGGTGCAGTGGGTGACTCCCCAGTAAGGGAGTGGGGATGCAGGGTACATCAACACCTTGCTTGGGGTAAATGCCTTTTCCCCAGTTTCCAGGCAGTTCTGTTCTTCTCAGTCTTCCAAGGCTGAAAATAGAAATAATTTTGTGGCTCTTCAGCATTCCAAACTCCAGTGCCAACCAGCACTGAGGCACTCGAACCGGAGAACGGCACCCGTGGTGGGAAACACCCTGCTCCAGGCAGCTGGAGGAAAACCTGCATTCCAGTTTGGCCTGGGGACCAAAGGAAAAGCAGCAGCTTGGCCTGTGGAGGCCAGCTCCAAACTGGAGGCCAGCTCCAGAGAAGATTTATCTATGCATATTTTCACATGGAAATGTGAAACACGGAGACAGAGCGTCCTCACCGACGCGTTCCGTGCGCCACATATATACGTGCACATGTACATATAAAATTAAGAGATTAAAAAAGCTTCTGAACAATATATCTGGTTTCTTTTCCCCTTCCATTTATGTTTGTAATAAACTCACTCTCATACAATTAGCCTCAATTGTTTTTATATCTTCTGAGGCAATAATATAGGCAGCCTGGGGAATACAGTAGTAATCCGTATACCTGTGTTCATTTACCCAAATCACTATGGTTACAGCCAGGGCAAATTGTTTACTGTGAGAATCTTTGGAGCCCCTTTCCAGATACTAATGACCTTTCTGTTCATCCAATAACATCAACAAACCAGGGAGGCTGCCCACACCATTAAAGCCAATTGCCTCTCAAGTTACTGAGGGAGTTGTGCTTTTCCTCATTTATTTTCTCTCATCTGATGTAACTCACATGCCACTTTCTTGTCTTTAAAGAAGGGGAAAAACTGTGGATTATTGATTTGCTTCTGAACAGAAGACCAACCTAAAAGCCCCAATGAATTGTCACTCATTATTGAAATTACTGAACACTAATTAAACTGGCAGCTCAAATCCCAGCAGGCCACACTCATCTGAAGCTGAAATTCAGACACTTGGACAGTGGAAGAGAGAAAGCGTTAGCAACCACCAGGATTGTAATAAGCTTTGCATTAATTTTTGTTTCTTAAAGGCACATGCAAGGTTTGTCACAGAGCAGGCAGCGTGCTACCTGGACTGAGGTCAGATTCACGAGGCGTTTTTCCTGGTTTCCTTCCAGCAGGCATCGTTTCAAATGGGAATCCTACAGTTCCCAAACAGTGCTCCTCATCCCACAAACCACGGGACAGCACTGGAGGGCTGCGACAAGATGCAAAGCCTGACTTTGGTGATGCTGACAGAGAGCTGAGCATTTAAATCGAGTGGCTGGGAGGAAACTGAGTCAGACAATGCAGAGCCACACGCCCTCGATGCTGCCTGAGCAATAATAAATGCTAAAGATCATCTCCAATTCATAGAGCCCAATTTATAAAGAAACATCTTTGGCCCATTTTCACAGGATGTTCAAACTCCATATAAATTATGCATGCCCATGGTTAATCAACCTCAATTTTTTTTCCTCGCCTGAGAAGTAACCCTTCATTTGTTCAACTTCAAAGAGGGCAGAATGAGCGCAGAGAGGGCTGGGCTAAGTATTCAATTTGCACTCTGTATTTGTGAACAAGACTTTAATTCTGGTAGTGAGGGAAGTGGAGGACAGAACTGGCCTCTGTCATCCTACAGATCCCTCTTGGCTTTATGGCCCATGCTACATAGTCCTCAAAAGGCAGGGGAAAAAACAAACCACAAGCCTCTATGAAAAAAAAACAGTTGGATCTTGGATAGTTGTAATCTGTTTATTGGAATTAAGGCTGTCAGAGGGAATATACCCAGATCCAGCACTGCACAGAGAGTGCCCTTTATAAATATGGCTTCCTATCTGTGTTCATCTCATGCCAGAGTTGATTTGGAATAAATGGCAAAACAATTTTCCCTCTTCTCTCTCTCTCCACATTTCCACTAAATTTCCCAGCAGCTGGTCCTTGGAACACAACTGGCAGAAGTTTTCTGAGTGAAAGCTGGAGAGTGAAATCTTTTAGGCAAATAATCACTCTGGGTGAAACACTTTGCATGTTCCTGAGAGGAGCAGAGCCCTTTTGCATCTGACAGCCACAAAAATTGAACCTCGCTGCCGGTGCTGGAGGCTGGAACTGTTCAAAAAGTTTTGCAGGGAGCAGATCTGTGTGGTGCAGGCACCGTGAGGTCCTTCCAGCAGCGGAGAGTTTTGGAAAGTTTAAGGAAAATTATTAATTATTTAATTCTGCTAATAAAAAATTAATTGAATTTTAGAACAAAAGAACGTGCAAACATCACCCTTCTATATTTAGGCATGGAAAGGAAGCTGTGGGTGGTGACTTAGAAAAGAAAGGAATGAAAATGCAAATGTCCCATTATATTCTGCTGATGTATGAGCTGATAGCATCTCTTGTGCCTTCAAGTTCATCCCATGTCAACAGCAGGAAACCTGAGGGGCTGGAATCAGGCACATCGAGTGCTCTTAATGGGGGACACTCCTACATGGGATCCTCTGTCCAGCCCTGCTTGATGTCCACAGCCACAGGACAATGCAAACCCAAAGGCACCCATTGAGAAAGGATGCCTTGGACAGAACTGGGATTTTAAATGAAGTCTGGATATCTGGGATCTTCAGGAAAAAACCTAAAGTGTATCCGGGGGTTTTGTACCAAGGTGCATCTCTGTGTCAGCTCGACAAGGGAGAGGGTTGGGGTGGTTGTGAATGGTGGGGCACACCTGAACCGTGCAGATTATCCCTATCCAGCATTCCAGAGCTCAGGGAGTGTTTGGACAGTGCTCTCAGGCACATGCTGGGATTCTGGGGGTGTCATGTACAGGGCCAGGAGTTGAACTCAGCGATCCCTGTGGATCCCTTCCAATTTAGGCTGTTCGATGATTCCAATCCTGCAAGAACACATCCAGATGTTCCCCATCCCAAATGCCACCCCTTTCTGAGCACCTGAGCAGCCCAGATGTGTTTGCAGCTCCGAGCCAGCACCAGGAGGGAACCTGTCCTGGGGGCAGCTTCTTGCAGCAAAAGGAGCCAATTAACGATTGAATATTCAACAGCTTCCCAAACCTGCCCTGAGCCTTTAAAATCGAGCTCATCCCTGAGTTGAGCTGAGCGCTGAGATGAATTCCAGCTCCTGCAGTGGCACCCAGACAGAGGGGAGGGTTCCTGATGGCCCTGCAGGGGCTGTTTAGTGCTGCCACTTTATTGTCCTTGCGGGGGGAGCAGTTTAACAAGGCTGCTACCAACAAACAGCACAATATTTCCAGGCGCCTCTTCTGCAAGTCACGGTCAAGACGAAAATAATTTCCATATGCTGGCCTTGTGTCTTGATTTTTATAGGGGTCAGAGGGATATCTATTCTCCAAAGCAATGCTTAGTTTTCCTTAAAAAAAAAAAAAAAAAAAAAAAAAGTCATGCTCCATAATCTTTAAAAACCTTGGGGTAAACCAAAAATTGGGGTTTTAAGTAAAAATTAGGACAAATTTGTATTTATTTATTTTAAAATACCCTCTGTAGCTTTCCAATAAATGGTTAGAGCACAATGCAACCCTCCTCCATACACGAAGCATCTTTTTAATATGCCCTATCATGAAATTAATTGGACATTAAATAGCAGGAGAAAGACATATAATAAAACCTGCAGTTATCACAGTTCCCAGTGTGACAATACCCAAAGGTTTGAAGGTTTAGTTAAGCTCCAAAAGTTTAAATACTTTTCCAAACCTCGTTGGGTTAGAAGTGAGCAAGCTCTCTCATCAGGATTCCCAGTATTGCTGGGTTTGGCCGTGGCTGTGCAGACTGGCAGAAAAGCCTTTGTTACAAACCTCCACTAATCCCACTTGTGTCAAAAATGGGGAAATGCTCGTGCACTAGCAGCGCAGAGAGGGAAATTAATCATCTGCATTTTTCAGGGGAAAAAAAGAGGGAAAAGATGGGCCTTGGAATTATTCCTATCCAAAATGTTCCCTGTCCTGATCAGACTTCAGAAGAAAAAAGATTAAGAAATCATATCTGAGAAACTGGGAAAGCTCCGTCCAAAGCCTTGGCGTGCCAGCTGTGACTGAGGACTTGAAAATCTTGAGCAGAAAGTGTCTTTTCCTGCAAGAATCAAAGCTTCTTAAGTTCATTTTTTTTCTTTAAAGAGTCTTTGGAAAGCTTTAATTTGGTTCCTGTGTGTGCGAAAAAAAGAGAGTCCAGAGTGTAACAGGATGCTGAAATTATACCAGAGGTCTCTTGGAAATTAAAGCTGGATGCCCTCATTTCCTTGCAGAATCCATGTCCTGACTGTCTTGTGTCTTCCAGAAATCCAGGCTGCCTCCCATCCTGCTTGGTGAGTTGCATGTGCAGGGAGTGTTGGGAGTTCGCCCATCCAGGAAGATAAAAGTCCAGCACACAGGAAAGACTGATCACCAAAATCTCTGCAGTACCCAGAGCACCTCTCCAAAAAGTAAAGAATCCCACAGGAAAATATTTTGTTAGGGAAAAAACAAATCCTATTTTATTTTATTTTATTTTATTTTATTTTATTTTATTTTTATTTTTTATTTTTATTTTTTTTATTTTTAATTTTATATTTATTTTTATTTTTATTTTTATTTTTATTTTTATTTTTATTTTTATTTTTATTTTTATTTTTATTTTTATTTTTATTTTTATTTTTTCTCATTTATTTCTTATGTTTTCTTATTTTTCTTATGTTTTCTTATTTTTCTTATTTTTTCTCATTTTTTCTCATTTTTTCTCATTTTTTCTCATTTTTTCTCATTTCTCATTTTTCTTATTTTTTATTTTATTTTTCTTATTTTTTCTTATTTTTCTTATTTTTTCTTTATTTTGTTTTGCTTATTTTTATTTTATTTATTTTATTTTTAGAATTATTTTATACTTTATTTTATTTTTATCAAACCCCAGATTTTGAAAAACAAGTAAATGCTTAAAATAGTTGCAAAGCCAATCTGTCTTAAAAATACATCTTCACAGGGAAAAAAAAAAAAACCCTCAAAACAAATCTCTTTAATTTTTATATTATTCTTTGGAGGTTTTGCATCTGAGTGTTCCTAACATTTCCAAAGTTTTCTGAGACCAGGCTGGGAGCAGAAGTCTTCCTTGGAGACCACTGCAGTTGTGCGACAATATGGCTCTGCCCTGACTTTATTTTTGACTTCCTGGGAGAATTAAACAGATTGAAATGTTCTGAGTTTGGGAGTGAAGGGAGAAATGTCTTAATTAACTGCCCGGAGAGCCCAGTTCCAATCTGGATTGGCATCCAACATCATCTCCAATGGGCCTTCCCTGCTCCAGAGGCAAAGAAAAGGAGTTGCAAAGGAATAAAAACTTTTTCAGATCCCATTTTTCGCAGCTGGTAGAGAGTGACGTCACCAAATTTCTCTTTTCTTGCATTTCAGGGGAATGTTGTGGATTTTTATCCTCCTCAGAAGAGACATATGAGTGTAACACTGAATTTTCTGATGAGCAGCCTGACCTAGTGGGTGACATCCCTGCCCCTGGCAGGGTTTGGAATTAGATGATCTGCAAGGTCCCTTCCAGCCCCAGGCAATCCATGATTCTGTGAAATTCCAGTGAAAACATCACGTGCTGGGAAGAAGCCGGGCAAAAGTGAAAACTTGGGGCTGAGCTGTGTGGCTGAATCCCAGAATTTAAACTGAGATTTAATATTAAGCAAAACTCAGCAGTGGTGACAAAGCCTGGAGTCCAAGATCAAATAAGAAATCATGCTTGGAAGAGTATTAAAAGTACTTTGAAAGTCTGGATTCCTTTTTTGGGGGGAATATATTTAGTCCCGAATTATTTCAGACGCTTTGATCCCTCTGTTCTGACTTTTTCAGTGCCTTTTTCTAGACAAGAGGTGTCAGGCAAGGACCAGCTCAAAAAAGAGCCTGGTTTGACTCAGACAGCTCTCGGTGAAACGAAGGAGAACCTCCCATTCCAGCTGAACAAAAGGAATTGCCAAACACTCGCCGATCCAGGAGCAGAATGGAGAAGATTAATTCTAAATGCTCCTCCAGCTACTTCTTAAAACTGGTTTGGCTTGAGCCTGAAGAGGCAGCTATTTAAGCACTTGAAAGGGACTAAAGGCTCAAGTCTAATCTCGAGTACTCAAATGCAGATCACCAGGTATCTCAAAAAATCCATGATTGGACTTGCACGTGCATGCCCAGGAGAACATTTTCCAAGACACACAGAGATGCAAACCCACGGATTAGAGATTAGAAATGAGCTGCCACTGTTGAACTCAAATTTATGTGTTTTTTTTTTTTTTTGGTTTTTTTTTTTTTTTTTCTGTGACCTTCCAAAAGAGGGTTTGATTGTTTGATTTCAGTGTTGTGGAAGATACTGAAGCTCAGAATGTTTGGCGAATCCCACGCATGTTAATTCTTAAAAATAACTCTTTCATTTGTTATTGCAGTGGATTGATTTTTCTTCGACTCTACAAATACAAGTGCTGGAGCTTAGGAATTCAAAGCACAAGTGAGATCTTTCAGGTCTGTGCTGGGAAATTTAACCCACATCCATCAGAAAAGGTGAAAAAGGTGGATATATGTGAGCTGAGTTTCTCCACACAGCTTCAATAGTCCCCTCATCACTGATACAATAAAAAACTTAAAATATAATGTGAAACTTTAGTCTGGTTAATACCAGAGTTGAGTTTTGGATTATCGGGAGATAAAAAAGAGCTTTTCCACCCCAGGCTGATGAATGGACTTTGCTGTTTAGGAACTCTAAACAAACTTGTCTCCTTCAAGCCAGGTCCATGCAAAACTTCCAGAACACCTAGAAAAATCCAATTTCACCAGATCTTGTGCTGTTCCACCACACAAAGAGAAGTTCAACCAGATGACCCACAACTGGAATCCATTCTTCTCCTGGTGCATACAGCAAATTCCCAGAGCCCTGGGGAGCCCTGGGGAGCCCTGGGGAGCCTGGATCCCCTGGATTCCTGGATCGCCTGGATCCAGCAACAGCTTCCCCCTGGAGGGCTGGACTGTGCCTTGCCAAGCACCAACATCAACCCTCCTGGCTGATGTCTATCCCTCTCCAAGGGCTGGGCAGGAGGGGATGTTCTCCCATGGCTGGTGCCATGGAATGGTCACAGGAAAGGTGGGAATCTTGGAAAACCAGCTGGAGCAAGCCTTGCTCTGGATAGGCTTGAAAAATGGGAAGGGAGGGAGTGAGGAATTTGTCACACAGGTGAAAAAATGTGATTTTCAAGGAGAGGATTGCTAGGAATATTCAACGCATCCTGGGCTGTGCTGGTTCAGATTCCTTGAGTGAAGCTGAGAAGGTGGAAAAAAAGACAATTTCAACCAAAATGCTTATTTTGCTCACCTGTTCCCTCCTCACACAAATAAGAGACAATGGTGGAAAATCAGTTCTGTCACTACCTTGTTAGAGAGGTGCCAAAATCTTTTATAGACAGGTCATAGTGTGATCATTAGATATTAAAACTATGCAAATATTGCCTGCAAATACAAATTTTATTTGTTTAGCAGCTACCATGAATATCGGAATGAAAGTTGAGTTTAAATATATAACTATTTATAATAAGAATATTCTAATATTTTAAGAGCTGAGAACCTTTCCTGATCATGTCCCTGTAAATTTGCATTTTACCTTGTATTTCCAGTGAAGGGGCACAGCTCAAATTCCGAGTTGACTGAAATCTGTATAAAACCCTTAAGCAAGTGCTTTTCCAAGGATATTTCTGTGCATTATGCTCCAGTTTGACCTGGGAATGGTCCTCAAAAATCCAGAGCCCCCCTCTAGTCTGATAGATAATGCCATAGGGCTACATTAGTCCTCAGGCTCTGAGAGAGATGTAGCATTCCATCTGTTTCCTGAATTATCCAAGAGCCAGATGAAACTCAGCCCTTTGTGGCCTCTCTTCTCTAGTGGGGATAATAGGCATGGTTCAATACATCCTGGTTTATGCTGATTCAGATTCCTTGAGTGAGCCTGGGAAGGGAGGAAAAAAAAAAAAGAAAAAAAAGACAATTTCAAGCCAAATGCTGCTTTTTCTCACCTGTTCCCTCCTCTCCTAAATAAAAGGCACCGTTGGAAAATCAGTTCTGTCACTTCCTGGTTAGAGAGGTGCCAAAATCCTTTATAGACAGGTCACAGTGTGTTCATCAGATAACTAAAATTATATAAATATTGTCTGCACACTCAAATTGTGGGGTGTTATCCAGGCTCCCTTTTCCTCCTACTGTGCCACACTACTCACAGCACCCAAAATATTGAAGTTATTGGAATAAAAGTGGGTAATTTTTATAAATAATTAACAAGTCCTGAATGCCTTGTAAATAATACATTGATAATATAATTTCTCCACAAGATAGTCTTGAGCATCTGCATTAAAGGACCCCCAAATCTGGATTTGCAAAGTTATCCCTCCTCATCTCTCCAGGTTCTGTCTCGTGAGGAGAGATCTTGGGCAGTTTCTCTACCAGAAAACATCTGAAACCACCAGGGTTTGAGCAAAAAGCCAATAGAAGAGTTAGCTTGGAAAAAAAAATCTAAATAAAATTTAAATAGGTTTTTAAATAGAAAGACATGGATTAGAAGAAAGGACTCACTTTTGATCAGGTCTATAAAGAGGTAAAATTGAGTGGTTCTCTCACCTCTTCCACCAGCCACCACTTCCAATGGATTTGTCGCCTTCACAAATTTTACAGGTGGGGTTTAAAACAAAATCAGAATATTCCTGCCTGTCTGGTTGATTTTATGCAAGATTTATCATGCCTTGGAGGGGCAGCTGCCAAGCCCATGGCTGGGAGCAATTCCTCCCCCAAAAAATGGGTGTCAAGTAAGGGAGGACCTGATATTTTACAAGTGCTTTTGGTAGCATGTGTGATTATGAAGGGAAAAAAAATCCACTTAAAATCCAGGTGGTTCAAAGTAACAGGACAAATGTCACCCTGCCATGTTTAGTTAATAAAATATCCAAAAGCCTCCTGGAAGAAAGAAACGAGTTTGATGTTTACCGGGACAGCAACAATATTTGTTGTGACAGAAAACAAAAATACAAATCAGTTTTCCAGGCAGAAACCACTCCAAAACTGACAGGAACGAGGAAAATAATCCAATTCTGGTTTTGCTCACTTTGGAGGCTGCAAATGATCCAGGTCCCTGTTAGGGGGACAGTGCTGAGAAAAATGGGTTGTGGATAAACCTTGGACCATCATCTGACCTTTCTGATGGACATTCCAGGGTTAAAGGGGCTCCAGGAGAGCTGGAGAGGGAATTTTGACAAGGACCTGGAGTGACCGGACAAGGGGGAATAATTTGAAGCTGAAAAAAAGTAGATTTAGATGGGATCTTGGGCAGGAATTGTTCCCTGTGAGGGTGGGGATGCCCTGGCACAGGGTGCCCAGAGCAGCTGTGGCTGCCCCTGGATCCCTGGCAGTGCCCAAGGCCAGGTTGGACACTGGGGCTTGGAGCAGCCTGGGACAGTGGGAGGTGTCCCTGCCATGGCCTTTAAGGGCCCTTCCAACCCTATCCATCCCATGATTCCATAATTCCATGTTGTCACCTGCCTTCCCATCCCTTTGATGCCCACCTGGGTACCTCCACTAGAAATATTTCCTTTCTCTTGTCTCCCAACAATCCTCCATGGAAGCGGTGACAAAGTGCAGAACTCTCTTGCAGTTTGGGGAGTTCTGTGAAAGCTGAAGTTGAGAATTGTGAGTTTTTTCGCACTCAGGGAAGACAGAGAGCTGGGGAGGAAACCTTTCCCTGCTGTGCCAGCTTGGGGATCAGGCATCCCAGGAAGGCTGCTGATGTCCAGGTTGGTGAAGAAAAGTTGGGTGTGACCTTCTGAGTGCTGAATATTTATTTAGTACCTTAGAGTAAGGTTTGCAAAGAAAGGGAAAATTATATGGG
>VZSR01000514.1:12065412-12067916 GCA_013398615.1 Brachypodius melanocephalos
CTTTTGTGAGAGAACAAAAACTCTCTGATTCCCTCAGATAAATAATGAAACAGATGGTTGTTGGGGGTTAAAGGTCAAACCTTCCCTGTTGACTAAAACACAAGGTTGACTTAAAAGATTTCCCGAAGTTATTCAAGATGCAGCACATCAGCCTGTGTCTCCTGCCTCCTGATGAAATGGTGTGGGCTTCCTTAAAAACACCATTCCAGGGGCTCCTTGCAGGAATTCCAGCACCCATTCCAGCTCCTGCGAACTACATCTCTAATAAAGGATATGGGTGAATAATTAGGTGAGCTCGTCCAGGGATGTAGGGATGGAAAAGGGTAAATAACAACATTTAATCCATTTCCTAAGAAAAGCTGCCGTTCCTCACGTGAAACAGGAGTTGGTAAAGTCGCCACAGAAATCTGGGATGTTCTCAGAAAATTATCAATAAGGCAATTTGGAAAAATGGGAAGAAAATAAACAAATATTGCGTGGGGTTCAGCCTCTGCCTTCACAAGCAGGCTCCTGTGGAAGGAGACCAGGGCGTTTTTAAAGCAGCCCAGCTAAAGAGACAGATGCTGGAACTGGGATGATTCGACACAATTTGAGCACAAATTGTCCAATCACTCAAACCCACAAACACTTCAAGGTAATTTTGGTAAATCCCTATTGTGATCTAATTTCTTATTAAGGAGAATAAAGCAGGCTGCCATTGTAATTCATCAGCCCCTTGCACTGCAGAGCGACTGCTGGAGTTCATTTCATGCTTTTCACTGCAAAAAAATAGGCTTCAATTTCTGGAATTACCAACAACAACCTTTGACTAAATATCTACTTTATTTTATTTTATTTTATTTTATTTTTTTATTTTATTTTATTTTATTTTATCTAAATAGAATTTAAAGCCAGGGAAAAAAAAAAAAAGCAGCAGAAATCTGAGGAGGCCATTGAGATCAGAGTTGATTTAAGGACCAAATCCATGAGTGTTATGGAGGAACTTTCAAGGTTCAGAGCAGAGGACACATTTGGCTTCTCTAAAGGGCATTGCTGTGGTGCAGAGCAGTGAGGGGTCACATTAAATATCCCATTTCTGCATTACTGCTGCTTTCCTAAACACAACCAAGCATCCCTTCCTCATCCAGAGCTGGACCTGGCTCCCACAGCCCTTCCCAGCCCACATCTGCAGGCTCTTGCACCTTGAGGAGTGTCCCTAGGGGCTGTTCCCCACAACAAGGGGAAGCTGTGGGCATTCGGGGTGCAGGATCATGAAGAGGGGAAAAGAAATGGTGTGGGAAACTTTTTTTATCCCGTGGAAAATGTTGTTATTTCCATGGAAATTTTCTGCCATGATGAAAGGCAGCCTTTCACACACTGAAGGGAAAATCAGCCTGACTTCCTACAAAAATCAGCCTGAGGGCTAAGAAGCATTTTAGGGTCAAGTGCCCCCTCCAAGCTGGACAAAGCAGATCCTCCCATGCAGTTCCCCCATTTAATTTTCAAATTTCAAATTTAATAATCAAATTATTGACACACAACCAGTCTTTTTTACCCTCTTTCTCATTTATTTATCTTGTCCTTCCCCAAATCACCTAAATCCACGTTTCCTTCCTTTCATTCCTCCCCAAAACATCCCCATTCCGTGTCCCTACTGCCACCACCGACATTACAAACAGCCCTGCTCTCTCAGCAGCCAGGGGAATGCAATAAGTAAGACAAATAACAACCTCTTATGTGGTAATTTACAAATAAAAGTTCATTTTCCTTTCAAGGAGGAGCACAGCCATGTGTGTGCGTGTGAGAGCAGAGAGGGAATTCCGTGTCTCCGCTGCCACAGGGACGAGGGATGTGCAGCCATAAGTCGACCTGATTTTTATTTTATTTTTTTTTCCCCCAAATACAAAATGACCTGTTAGAGCATCCCAGGGAGAATATGAATTAGCCCAGGTCAATAGGAGGTCAAATAGACAGGGTCCTAAAATCCCTTTACTACTTTGTAGTATCTTATGCTAATTCAGTTCCCTTCTCTGTGATAAACAAAGCCAGTTGAAAGTAGATAGCATCACACAGTGATGGGTCCCAAAGCTACAATTTAATACAAATCTAGTAATTCCATTATACAACACATCCAGTTCATTTAGAGGCAACGAATACTTAAGAAGGTCCAGGATTGAAATGCCTCAGCTGATACTTTAAAAATATAAATAACCCAGTAAAATTTCATTTGTCACATAAACCTAATAGGTGTGTGCCATGAAAATGCTGTCTTGTCCTTTCAAACATTTCTTAAATGCAGTTTATGAGACTAAGTCCTTTAACACCAATATTGCAGGGTTTTAGGCACATAACCAGCAGAAATTTAAAAAAAAAAATAAAAATTCCTCTGTTTTCTCTTTGCAAAAGGTGATGCTATAAGAGCCTAATGAGAATTGCTGAATTAATAAAGGTGAACCTCTCACGGTGTTTTACAGGTGATGCTTTTCACCTTGGGAGGATTTTGGGGAGAGGAGAGGAGAGGAGAG